>CM071856.1:8747500-9202067 GCA_036507275.1 Sicyos edulis | reverse complement strand
CATTGATGGCTAATGTTATTAAATTTATTTCATATTGAAGTATTTTGGTAAAGAATGAATACCTACATAGAATAAAAATTAAAAAATATATATTCTGAAGCACTAAGGTGACGGAATGTTCTGTCGCCGTATAAACTATCTCGACGAAACCAAAGTGCGTCGAGGTAGATACCTATCGTGATGGAGCATTCATCTGTGGCAGTAGATACCTATTGCGACGGAACATACGTCTATCACGGTAGACACCTATCACAACGGAACATACGTCCGTCCTAGTAGATACCTATCGCGATGGAACATACGTCCATCCCAGTAGATACCTATTGCGACGGAACATATGTTCGTCACAATAGATACCTATCGCAACAGAACGCATTCCGTCGCAATAGGTTTTAACAGAGATAGAACAATTCCCCTACGGAACTAAAGACTTTGGCTGACGGAGAACATTTTTCTGTCGCGATAGGCTATTGCCGATGAAAGTGGCAACGGAAATATTTCCGTCGCGGTAGGCTTTCGTGAAGGAAGACAACACTTATCACGATGGAAATTTTCTTCGCAGAAAGTCCGAGTTCTTGTAGGAATTACAAGGTTGTACTCTGGCATATCGTACGACACATCACACTTCCATCGGAGAGACTCCATTTTTGTTAGCCTTTAGAATAGAAGTTGTGGTCCTTGTTTCCTCGTATTGAGCAATATGATGTCAACACGAACGAGAAATCTTTATGATTAAACCCAGACCTTCTAGATGAACAATGAGATAGAGCCTAATTATGGGTTGTAGGGTACAAATACCCAAACTCAATCTCTAAACTCTTTCATATATTCTAACGACCATATAATATGTTTTGTGAGGAAGTTTTGTCAATATTAAACTTGTTATATTGACTAGGAGAGTTTTTTTTTTTAATCGAGAAATCGGAGCTTCACTCCCCTATACCCGAGGCACCACTGCTTCGTTCGTAGACTGTGGCATCAGGATACTTTGAAGGGTATTCTAGTTTAAGTGTTTTCCAACGGCCTCGAATCAGTGATTTTTCAAGAAAGCATACCTTAAAATCCTTAGCCTCAACTGATGAGTTGCTCCTTGGGGACGACTAGGAGAGATATTGTTGTGTGACTAATAGTTAAGTTTCGTTAAGGTATGGGCACACACATTGGTTTAATCTTTAGGGTAATCTCGTACAATAAAAAAATTTAGATTTCTCTTTTACCTAAAATAAAGGGAGAATTATAAATTAATGTTAATTACAGTTAAACTTAAATTCATATTAGACTTAAGGAAACTAGAAAATGTTTGAGGTAAAATGTATAAAAACTTAAAATATAGAACAAAACTAAACTAAAAATATAACATTTAAAATCTAAAACTAAACTTAAAATTTAAATGCAAAAGTATAACCCAAACTTTCAATTATATTTTATTAAGTATTTCTTCCCTAAAATCTAATATTTGAAAAATCAATTGCTCAAAAACAAATTTTGAAAAATCAAACATTAAATTTTGCGCAAGGGTTCATTGTATTTATCTTTTTTTTTATCTTATTATCTTTTTGGGGATTTTATCATGAATGATAAAAAAAGGAAAAAAATTTATGAGATCAAAAGTTTAGAAAAAATTCAAATATAATGATAACAGATTCAATAAAGTTGAGACTTCAATTAAATGAAATCAAGGATCTTCAATCAAGATAAATTGATTGAAAATAATGAAAATTTAAATATTTTTGTGATATATCAAATATCAAATATAATTAAAAAGTTGTTATAATTGAATTAAGGTGGTAAAACTTGCCATTTATGACTAACTTCTTTTATCTTTTTGGATAACAGAAATATCCTTCAAGAATAATTAGGAAATCAAAACTAGAAAAATTGTTTCGTTTTCCCAAAAGCATTAGGAGAAAGTAAAGCTATAAATAAGGTTTCGCCATTCCACTCTTCACCATCTTTTTTATTTTCACACACCAAAATCATTAATTCCTCTTCTTCAACAATGGCGACATCCACACCATTTTATTTCTCCTTTCTTCTTCTTCTTCTCCTTATTCGCTCTCCTTCATCCAACGCACAACTTCTAAAACTTTGTACGTTCGACGCAATTTACCAACTCGACGACTCGATATTCGACACCGGAAATCTCATCGGCGAAAACCCCAACACTCCTTTCTCTCGTCTTCCCAACGACGCCCCCGGTAGATGCTTAAACGGCCAACACATGATCGATTACTTTGGTAACCTTTTTTGACCATCTCACTCTTGTTTTCCTTTCACTTTTCTTCACCACTATTTGTATGTAATTTAATGTTATTGTGGTCTTGTTTTGCATGTAGCTTTAGATGCTGGCCTTCCCTTTGTCAATAAAGATGGTTTCATGGATCATGGAGTGAACTTTGCTGTGGCTGGCTCTTCTCTTGATCATCCACTTGATTGGATGTTCTCTCACTTCAACTCAATTAATTGCCATAATCAAAGAGGTAATTAATTAATATGTGTTCATATACTCGAATTTTAATTATCGGGGTTTGCTCTAAATTTGTATTTATCATAAACAAGTGTATTTACAAGATGTACGAAACTAATATCGTCCCCGGGGCGGCTAGACGTGGTTGAGGCTACAAACTCTAAAACATAATTCCTTGTGAGAATACTCTTTGATATATTTCAATGCTATAACTTAGGGACGAGCTGGAGGTGCTCACAGTATAAAGGAATTAATATCGGATTTTCCAATTTAAAAAAAAGAAAGAAAAGAAAAAAAGAAACTAATTACACTCTAACACTTAATAATTGATGATCGAGTTTTTAACTCTCTTATATGTAAACTTCTTTTGAGTTAATTATATTTTGTTTAACAGTTGAATTATTGTGTATTCATAGATTGCAACCAAAAGTTAAGGAATGATTTGTTCATGGTGGGTGAGATTGGAGGCAATGACTATCCCTATGCATTGTTTGAAGACAAGACTATTCAAGAAGTAAAAGACATGGTGCCAAATGTTGTTCAAAGCATAAAGACTGCTGTTGAGGTAATTTTTGCTTCAACTTTCTGTTACTTGTATGAATTTGAAGTTTTCATAATAACTTAACTTTTTGTGTAATTTGATGATTGTAGAAAGTGATAAACTATGGTGCTACTCGAATCGTTGTTCTCGGAAGCTTCCCAATTGGATGTCTTCCCATTTATCTTACTCGCTTTGAAACCGAGGATCCAACTGCTTACGATACACATCACTGTTTAAAAGATTTCAACAGTTTTGCAAGCTATCACAATGAACAACTCAAACAAGCCATTAAAACACTCGAGAAAGAGAACCCGCATACCGTAATTGTATACGGTGACTACTACGATGCATTCGTATCGATTCTTCGTCATGGTTTTGTAGTCGGTATGCTTTTTCGACATCCTCACGAAATTATATTTTTACATCTTTTAGTGATTCTCATTTTTATTCTCTCTTTTTTTTTTTTTTTTTTATAGATGAATCATGTAGTGAAAGTGGAGGCAACTTTAACCTTAAGCATATGTGTGCAGTTCCTGGAATATCAAATGGCTCAAATCCTAAAGAACTTATGAGTTTGGACGGAGTTCATTTGACACCAAAGGCTTACAAAATTATGGCATCTTCGCTCATCCATGACATCTTTCCAAAATTGCACTGCTTTCGTTGAACTATTTTAGTGATATATGTATATTTTGTAAGAAACTTTTTTTTTGTAATGTTGTAATATGCCAATGATATAGTGAATGTTATATAGTTATTTAATAAAAGATTGTGTATTATTTTATTACTCTTTTATTATTACCAAAATTCCACATTTATATTGAATAATAAAAAAGTTTATTAAAAAAAAAAAGGTTGATGGCTTTTTAATTTCGTTGTTGGTGGGTCATGGATTTAATCGCGAGAAGCAAATATGTGGAATTTTCATATTCTTTCTAAACTCACGTAATTATGTGAAACTAGTTGAAAGTGTTTATTATTAAATTGAACCATGTTTTTCACTTTTTATATTTACTCAAACGCCTTATGAAAAATTATGAATAAATATAATATAGGTTTTCTTTTTAAAACAATTTTTATATTTTTAAATTTTTTTTCTTTCATAAAGCTTGATAATTTAATCATCACATAAATTTAAAAGGGTAAATTATACTTTTATGGAATGATAAAAAAAAAAAACTATTAAATTTGCTAAGTTTGTGTTACCATTAGAAATTATTTAAAAGTAACCCAAATTATCTTGTAAACAACTTTAAAAAAATACTTGGCTTGCTCGTTGAGAATAACTTTGAAAATCTATAATTTGACATAGACAAACTTCTTAAAAATAATTTTAAAACATGTAATTGAGTACAACTGCTTTTATGGATTAAATCTTAAGAAAATAATTATCTTTTAAAAGAACTAAATGGAAATTTGTTTGGACACAATCAAGATTATTATGGGATAGACAACTTGATTTTCTTGTTTGATGATTTGATTAATGAAAAAATATTTTAGATAATATCTTCTCGCAACATGAGTTTTTCAAATGTACAACTATAGAATATTTTCATATGTATATTTGTCCACATTTTTCTTTCATATTTTTTTTTCAACAATTTTCTTTATAGAATATTTTCAATTGTAGAGTATGGAGATTTGAATCTTCAATGGGAGAATAAAAGCCTTAAGCTCATTTTGGTTTGTATTGATGAATCTCAAGAAATAAAATATCAATCTTTCCCTAAATTGAGTTTTATATTAATATATACCAAGAGCTAATTATAATATTTATAAGAGGTTAATGAAATCTGAAAATATAAATAGAAGTATTGCCCATATGAGTATCTACAGTACGGAAAGTTAGTTTTGAAATCAAAATCTGATTTTTTTTAAAAATTATTTTATTATTATTATTATTGTTCAAGTATGCTCGCTTATACAATAACCTAAAGCATAGATGGTGCATAAGAGGGTTGGTGTTAACTTATGAACAACCCAACTTGCAATTTTATAACTACTAATATGGAAGTAAAATCGAGAAACTCGATTAAACCGATTAACAAAATTCAGTGTCTGTTCATACGAGTTTTCCGAAAAAATTTAGATTCGTGGAGTTGAACATCTGTTTGAGATGAGTTTGTGTGCAAAAGTGGTTCGATCTCTATGCTTGATCCTCTTATTCATTCTCTCTCAATTTATGTCCTTGATCTGAAGAACAAGGTGCTCGTTCTTCGTAATCGGTTGTTTACTTGACTTTTGAAGTGATTTTGGACTTAAAAGGCTGTTTGATCCTTGGAAATTTGGAGAGTCTCCGATTTGGTGGAATTCTCTCTAGAGCTTCAAATTTCTGACCCGCTCAAATGAAGGAGATCTCTTCTATTTATATAGCTCTTATGAACCATGGGGTTGGCCCTTAGGCTTGATCTTTTGGATTTGGATTTTTTGGTTTAGTTCACTAAACGAACTTTGTTCTGGTTTAATTTTGACCCAAATTCAAGATAAACCAACGTTTGGTCCAAATCAATTTTGAGAAATATTTTCTCAAAATTTAATTTAATTTCGCCATTAAATTTAGTATAATGACGTGACGTTCTATGACGGACCGAAATTTTTCAATCAACAAATGCCCCCTTTTCGAGGTTTATGCACGAATATAAGTGTATGAATCTCGAAAAAGATAATCTTGAGTCGAAACATAATCGTTCCTTTTGACCTTTAACTTCGACTCTATGAAACGTCAATTTAATCGGGAATGTATGAATTTAGGTCATAATTCCAATTGTTTTCCTTGGGCGTAAGCAACGTGCTTATGAAAGTTAGGCGCGGATCCTCTTCTATGCCAAGGTTTATTTCTTTAAGCTCGTCAACCGTCGATTGAATGTCATCTTCTAAAGAGAGTGGCACTTCATCAACATCTTTTTCACCTACCACAACCTCTGTCTCTTCTACAACGGTGATGTGGTGACATAAAGTCTTGCTTTCTTCTTGTTTTATTTTCTCTTTTCCTGGGTTAGTGAAGAAAACATCATGTCGCTTTACTCTCAACGAACCTTCAGTTTCAACAGTAACAATCATTTTTCTCTTTGTATGTGATGGAACAACGCTGCATATGTCTCTATTGCTTCTTATTTTATTTGGCGACTTGTCTTTGATAGTTCTCACTAAGCTTACATGTGAGATTCGGTCAAACACAGATTTGGGATGCCTTCGGTCTTTTATCATGGTTATGCTTAATCTTTGAAAAACTGATGGTCGTGACATATCTGTAGTTGAGCTTGTGTCTTCCTTTTTTTTTTGCTCGTTTGTTTAACCTTTGAAAGACAAATGGTCGTGTTCTATCTAAAATTGAGGATATTCTTGCTCCATTTATGGCTTTACTCAATCTTTCAAAGATGGATGATTGTGTTCTATTGGCGGTAGCAGATTTTTCTTTATTTTTTTCTTTTGACGTACCTAACCTTTGAAGTTCTGAAATGTGAGAAGCTAATGGTCCAATGCGTTTAAGGGCGGGTACACACTATGACCATTATTCTTCTCTTCCTTTGGTTCTTCAACCTCTTTAATTGTTATGTGGTTGGCATCCTTCCACCTTTACCTTCTCTTTTCTTGTTATGTAAACTAGTTCAAGTGACTTATATCTAAGTCATTTTCTTGACATTGGTGGAGTATAGCCTTTCTTCAACAATTTATTTTGCATCGAAGAAAGCTCAGCTTGGTCATCAAATATACTTAGGCGTTTGATCTCAGTATGAGTCGTGAAGTCATACCTTGCCTTAGCTAGAAGTTTGTATGAATTGAGGTTAAATCCATCCTTTGTCCGTTTCTCAAGCAAAGCCACATTCTTCTCATCTCCTTCGCTCTTCTAACTCTATTGCTTTTTCATCTTTGTCAAAGGAGTGGTGAAGCATTTTCCTTTAATACTTCGCATCACCTACTTTCAATTTTTTAGAACATTCGGTGAAAGGTGCTTCACCATTTTTTCGTCGGGATAAAGGGACATAGCTTAAAAGGGGTGAAGTTGGTGGTTTCTCATCTTTTGGAACCTTAGATGCTACTAGAATCGTTGAAACCTCTATCTTTACAGGGCATGACTTTTCTTCTCTCACTACCTTATTCTTTTTTATGTCAGCCTCTGGCTTTAGCTTAGCTTTTCATTCTCTTTTATCTTTAGACCTCTCGTGATACTGTTTTCTCCACGTTTTCGTTCTTTGTATAGAATTTTGCATCGGCGAAATGTGACTCGGCCTCTAAAAACGGATTTGTGTCAATTTCTACTTTCTTAACACCGTCTTGGTCAAATTCAAAGGATTGATGCAATGAGGAAGCGACAACTCGGTTTTCATGAATCCAGGGCCGTCCCAATTGCATTCGATATGTCGTCTTACAGCTTATAACATAGAATAAAGCATCTGCACTCAGCTCACCAGTTTTGACTTCAAGCCGTATCATGCCAATCGCCCGTTGTCCGCCTTGATTGAAGCCTTGGATTAATAACTTGCTTTTAGAGAGCTCTTCCATGGAGATGCCTAGTTGCTTCAAGGTTACCTTAGGAATTATGTTGACGACCGACCCATTATCAATGAGGATTCGTCCAACTCTTTGCTCTAATATAGCCTGAGACATACAAAGGACGATTATGAGGCTTTGATCCTAACAATAGATCCTCGTTCGTGAAACTTAAGGACATTCATGCCGAACTGTGTGCATGAGTTGCAGGTGTTTTGATGCTTTCATTACTTGAGTCTAACAATGCCTCGATAAGAGAGTTTTTGTCTACTTGAGGGAGTGATATCAAATCTTCTATGTTGAAGGAGGACGTACCTTGAGGCTCAATGACAGCTTTTGAAGAACTAGTCAAGTCATCACTTATGAAAATTGCATGACATGTAGCAATGTCTCTCGCTGCATCTTCTCCATCATGCAAAAATTTTCGTGGAATGAAATCAGCCGACGTTATAACATGACGCACTCGTGGAAAATCTTTGCACTTCTTTATGATGGGCTTAGATTTCCTTACAAATCTTTTGCCTCGTTTCTTTAGGCAATCTCTTCCTCTTTGGTTCTTGAAACAAGCACGATTCTTTCTAAACATAAGCCTACTTTTGTTTCCTACGACGGGTTACATCAGTCCAACCTTCATTCTCATCTACGGTTGGCTCTAAAATACATCTTCCTTGGATAGAAGCTTGTTGAAGATTTTTCCTTTGAAGGTTGTGATCCGAGGATGTCTTTTGACATTGAACAACAATTGGCTCAACCGAGTCGAATTGAATCAAGCATTGAGACCAATGCAGTGTTGCACCCTTGGGTGGTTGTACTTTAGGCTGAGGAACCACAATGACATGATGTTTTTGAGCTATTTCCTCTAAGTTCATCTTAATTTTCTTTTCTCTAGCCAACCTCATAATCAACTCTTTCAGATCAAAGCATTTCTATATGGGATGGCTGACCGATGGTATTTACAATAGTTAGGATCATTTACCTTGCATAACTCCTCGAGACGCTTGCATTTAGGTAACTGGATAAGTTTTGTTTCTAGTAGTTGCTCTAACATATTAGCAACATCAGAGTCTGGAAACGGATAGACTTTTTCTTGTCTCTTCTACAATGTTAGACGATGTCTTTGATCTGCAACATGCGGCTTCTTAAGTTGTGCTCCCTTCTCTGTTGAGAAAAACTTTACTGGGGTCGCGTTGACCGTCATTGATTCTTTTGCCACACTTTTTACAACTTTTTATGTGGCCTTGAAATCCCTCTTCTCCTTGTGCATTTCTGGGACTAGAGAATCTTTATTTCCCTTCGCATCGATGCTCAACTCCATATCGTTAGCTCTGGTGGCCAGCTTCTCAAAAGCGCGAGGCTTGATTCCCTTTAGGATATATAAGGGTCCCTAATGCATACCCATATATCAATTGCAGACATCTCGGTGAGGCAGTCTCTGCAGTCCAGAATTAGAGCTCTCTAATGGTTAATATAGTCGACAATGGGCTCGCCCTTCCGCTACTTCAAATTGATTAATTCTATCATGCTTACGGTCCGTCTATTATTTCAGCCAACTCTCATACAAAAGTAGTCATGTTCTCTATTATTTTCACTACTACAAAAAATAGTATAGTTGACGCTCGATTATTTTAAATAATTAACGTTTTTTTTTAAAAAAAATGTCAAGTAAGTATACTTTAAACTTAAAAAGGGTCAACAAAAGAAAAAAACCGCATAAATTTTCTTTAATTTTATCGCTAGGTTTTAATTGACGTTCTACAAGCGTTAACTTTAATGAGATTTTGTTGACATACACCAAATGTCAATTAGCACTAGTTCAAAATAAATTTAGTAAAAATTCTTTTAAAGTCTTTTAAAAATAATAGAAAAAAAGACTCCCAAATCAAAGCACTTCATATATTTCGTTTTAGACGCTTCAAAATAACAAGGGTTAACACAAGGTCTTTAACTGCAGTGGTTTTAGGGTTGAAGCATTGCTTCATTTTTTCCTCTTTCTAACAACTCCAAGGCGTTTCTGCAAGGCACTTCGTGATTCCACCGTTGTGAAAGGATTTCAACTTCTTCCACCCATTCTTAGCTAATTCTCCAAGGTTGGGCATTTGATTTTCTTTCTATTCTCTCTTTGTGGTTACTTCCTTGAGTGTTTTTTTTTTATTGTTTATCAAAGTTATGAAAAGAAAAATGAAGCAATTTGTTTTTAGTTTTATTTTAGGTTTTTTGTTCTTCCCAGGAAAAACCACACATGTTAGGTTTTTTTTTTTTTTTTTTTTTTTTCGTTGATGATTTGTTTATTTGTTGGTTAAGTAAATTGAAGGAGGTTGTAGGAGTTATTGATTAAAAAATGAAAATATTCCAGATACACTTGCGACCGGTTTGTTTTTTTCTTTTTTTGAAAATTTTCATATCAGATTATTTTCTTTTGGTGTATTGGAAAATTGAATTTTAAATATTTTTAAGGATTTTTATTTGTTGAGCTCCTTGCATGCCCACGCTCATTGTCGTCGACTTCCAGCGCAACATATTCAATTGTTTCTCCAGGTACTTATTTTCTCATCCATTAACCCTCTCCCCCCTCTTCAAATATCATTTCATTTCACTCAAATAATGTTGGATGCCAAAATCACTTGATGTACTGCATTATGGAAGCTACACTATTATGTAGTCATTTGATAGCTCAACAGTGAGAAAATAATTGAAAGAGATGGATAAAGTGAATCAAATGTTTCGAAACTAATAAACACCGTAGGAATTTTTCTACTTACACTACCACTGCGTAGATTTTAGTCATGACTGTAAGGTATTCGACGAAAGTCCAAGCTGAAAAAGAGATATAAAATGAAGGCAAAATTTGAAAGAAAAAAACCTGGAACAAGCATAGAGTAGATAATTTCACATATAGTAGATAATTTCACATCTTCTTCCAATGTCTAACCATTGTCCTTACACATCCAAAAGTTTATTTTTGACATATAGTTCGATTTAGATTCTTCACGACTTGGTCTCTTTGACTAGATAATTTGATTAAATAGTGTTATTTTTTGTTTTTGAAGTAGCGAAGCACTTTAACACTTCGTAGGAAATTTAAGAGACACAATTTTTTTCTTTTCTTGTGTTGGCCATTAAATTGAGAGTTATTGTCTTTTCTTGTGTTGGACTTTAACACAAAAGGGAAATTCCTTACCTCTTTTTGTAGGACAGTGTGTATAATATGGTATATATATATTCTAGAAAAGAACCTTAACTTAGGACTTCCACTTGTAACTATCATGAAATTATATGTTTGGAAAGATGGATTTTACAAAGGCAGCAAATTTATGTTTCTAGAATATGATTTACTTGGAAATCTTTGGTTTAATGTTTTTTTAAGGTACAATCATACTCTACAGTTTCTTGTTGTCATTTAGTCATTTTCTACCATTTCCCAAATCTATTCCTAATCTAAATCAATCCTAATTCCTCCTTGGATCTCTAAGAACACAAGCCAATGGCATCATTCATTGAATCATAGAACCGAATGGTTGGTGATGCGATTATCTTCTTTGGTGTTAAACCATTTCAATTCCACGATCACGGGTTAAATCCAGGAAATCGATATTTGACTTTCATATTATTTTAGAGTAGCAGTGCCCTTTATGCAGGGTTTGTTAGTCCCCGTCTCCTAAATTTGTACTAAAAAAAAGCATAGAAATTCGACTCTCACACTAACTCACTGATTTGCAGTCGCTAATAAGCAAACTTACTTCTTGTTGAAGATTATAAAACAAAGATAAGTTTCCAATGTTAGATATTTTATGCATAACATGAATCCTAAGTTCTCGAATAACATGATTATTACGAAATTTAATTGAATCTTATTGGGATTATAATAAACCTCTTGACATTGTGATTCAAGAACCTTTTGATTCAACACAAGGAATGAAGGTTGATGTTGAAGCTTTCTCACAATTGCTTCAATAGAAGAAATTGGTTTCTCCCTCCTTGCCTATAAGCTTGAATGTGTTTTTCAAGTTTTCTTAATGCTTCTTTCTCTTTCACTTTTACACACTTGAGATGGACAAATGTGTTCCGATTTATAGGTAGAGGGAGGACCGATGTATGTCTTCATTTAAACATAAGTTTAACTTCCATCAAAGTTAACTTAAAAGAAACATAAAATTAAATGAAGTGAAACTCAATTCTCATAAATTTAGAGAAGTGAAACCCACATTCCATGAACATTTCTCATAAACTTGAGAGAAATATAACTCACCTCTCATAAAAATTTCTTAACATACCAATTGGAAAACGTAAGTGATTTTCTAAATAGACCATATTAATGGAGAATAAAAGTTTCATTCTCAATGAAGAATGAAACGTTTGATATTTTCCAACATCCAAATCCTTCGTGCCCAATACACATGTAGATTTGGTCGGGTTGTTAAGAAATTTTTATGAGAGGTGAGTTATATTTCTCTCAAGTTTGGTATGTAGTTTATAAAGCCCATCAACTAAAATTCCAGAACCAATAAGACTAGAATTTTTAAACAAAGTGAAATTACCATTTCCTAATTCAAAAGAATATCTAAATTTATCAAGTGCGCTTACTGAAATCAAATTATGGGAAATAAATGGTACATAAAGAGTTTGACATAAGTCTAACTGATGGCCGCTATTTAAAATAAGACAGAAAGTTCCAATAGCTTAAATTAGAGCTTTGTCTTTATTTCCAGTAAAAATGAAATTTTCACTTGGATTTGTGGTTTGGATTGTAATGAATCCCTGCATAGAATTTGAAACATGAACATTAGCACATGTATCAATCCACCAGGTAAAAGAAGGTACATCAGTAAGATTCAATTCGAAATGACTTACGAAACCCATAGGGTTACCTTTCTTTTCCAACCATGCTTTACGCTTAGCGAAATCTGCCTGGGAATGTCCAGGTTTCTTGTAGAACTTGCAAGCATCATATTTCTTTTTCTTCTTGGATGATTGAGAAGATTCATCAAATTTGGGCGATCCCCTTTTATGGGTTGAATTATTCTTTTTCCCAAATTGTTTTCCAACTCCTTGAGTGAAATGAGCAACTTTAATGCCTTGACCTTGTCTAGACTCCTCTTGAACCAATTTGTTAGTTAATTCATTCAAACTCCACTTTTCTGTAATAGTGTTATAATGAATTTTGAATGGTTCATTTTGAGGAGGTAAACTAGTCAGGATGAATTGGACGAGAAATGCATCATCCATAATCAATCCCAAATTCTTAAGTTTGGCATTAATGTTAATCATTTCAATTACATGAGCATTCATTGAGCGAGAACCATCAAACTTCATGGTTACAAGATCTGCCATAAGTTTCCTAGCAAGGGATTTATCTGCAGTCTTGAACCGATCTTCAATGGCTTGCAAATATTCTTTTGCACTCTTTGTTTTAGGTAGGGAGGTTTTGATATTGGTATCTATTACCATTCGTAAAAACATTAGGCTTAGTCTATTAGATCGATCCCAATCAGTATGAAGCTTGTTTTCCTCAGAAGTACTTTCGTTAGTGAGTGGAGTTGGCTTCTCTTTAAGGAGAGTCGTGTCCAATTCAAGTAATCCCAAGGAAAACTCGACTTTCTCCTTTCATTCTGAGAAGTTGGTTCCATTGAGTTTTATAATAGACGTAGCCATTGAATTAAGAGTTTTTGGTATGTTAACTGCAAACAGAGATTCAATAATTTAGGCTTAAAAATGTAATATTTTAGTATATAAACAACATAATTATAGGTTCTTCTGTGGGTAGTCACCTAAAATTATATATATTTATACCATCTTTGATTATTATATCTTAATGAACATATCTATTGAACAATTTACTTTATTATTGCTTAAATATATGATTAATTCGTCTGTGGATGAATATTGATTCATGTATTTGATCAATATGCATTGTTCACATAAAGATAATGTTTATAAGAAAACCAAAGTTGAAATTTATGGAATAAACTTGTTTGTAACATCAATAAGTCATAACAATTTTCTAATAATAATTATCTTGATTAATTATGTGATCTCAAAATAATAATAATATCATTAGAGAACACTAAACCATAAACATTAACGATTGAGTTTTTCTTTTTTTTTTAATCCAAAATTGATAATAATAATAAAGAAATCTTAAACATAAAATTACATAATTTGAAAGATAATATATGATCCAACTATATGGCGTTTAGCCCTTTATGAATCATGTCTTTATAAATTTTCAAATTTCTTTTAGTCTTCATAATATTATAAATTTTAAATTACACATAACCGTGAACAAATCTTCGTACCAAAATTGCATAGTTCAAATGCATTTTCACGGTCAAATGAACGTACCCAAAGTAAAATTGCGGAATTATAATACATTCAAGCCATAACAGTTGGATCAAGATTTACAACAAAACGAAGATTGTGATTAATCTATATATGTTAATTTGATTCAATTTATATAAAATAACATTATGAATAATTATGCATTCTAAACATCGCTCTGATACCACATGTTAGTTATTTTATGCATAACATGAATCCTAAGATCTTGAATAACATGATTATTACGAAATGTAATTGAATATTATTGGGATTATAATATACCTCTTGACATTGTGATTCAAGAACCTTTTGATTCAACACAAGGAATGAGGGTTGATGTTGAAGCTTTCTCACAATTGCTTCAATAGAAGAAATTGGTTTCTCCCTCCTTGCCTATAAGCTTGAATGTGTTTTTCAAGCTTTCTTAATGCTTCTTTCTCTTTCACTTTCACACACTTGAGATGGACAAATGTGTTCCTATTTATAGGTAGAGGGAGGACCAATGTATGTCTTCATTTAAACATAAGTTTAACTTCCATCAAAGTTAACTTAAAAGAAACATAAACTTAAATGAAGTGAAACTCAATTCTCATAAAATTTAGAGAAGTGAAACCCACATTCCATGAACATTTCTCATAAACTTGAGAGAAATATAACTCACCTCTCACAAACATTTCTTAACATACCAATTGGAAAACGCAAGTGATTTTCTAAATAGACCATATTAATGGAGAATAAAAGTTTCATTCTCAATGAAGAATGAAACGTTTGATATTTTCCAACATCCAAATCCTTCGTGGCCAAAACACATGTAGATTTGGTCGGGTGCATTTTCTACATAAAGAGCGATTCTATATCGACTCCTAATATTTTTCGATCACATGGTAGAAACACAATTTTTTAATATGGAATGTTTCAAGTCTCTATTCTTTTTTTATATAAATAATAATAATAAATTATGTTTTAGCTAGTTTTTTTTTTCCATTGAAGAAATATGTTTGAGCTAATTGTCCACAGAGGGCAACTAAGTAGTTAAGCATTTGGGTCGAAGGTTCTGTAAGGATTAATTTCTCCAGTGATTAGAAATTTCGCTTTCAGTCCTACGAGATATATATATTCCAGTGTGACAATCTAAGAATAGGTCAATATTGTTCCCGAGTTTAAAAAGGAAAAACTCCAAATTTTAAAAATACCTTTAATTTTGAAAATTTTCATATATATATATATATATATATATATATATATATATATATTACAACAATTGAGAGTGGGAGACTCAAACCCAAGATCTTTGGTCATTGGGTATACACTAGAGCCGCTGAGCAACGGCTCATGTTGGCTTTCAAATATATATTTAAACTTTAAAAAAATGATTGTCAATAAATTTGACTGGAAACGTTATAATTCATTTAAGCAATGCCACCAACAGTTAAAAATGTTTTTTTTAAATATGATTTGAAAAATATTAATAAATATTATTGTTGATAAATCTTTTATCAAAATATTTTAAAAAATGAATAATATATTCTGAACTTTTCAAAAATATTCGCATCATTCTTATTTCTCTCTTTGCAAATTCTTCCTCTATGAAAATCAATGCGAATAAATATTTGAAATGTTGCAGTAATAAATTGACCAAATAAACTTTAAAAATTCTAAATCATAACCATAATCATCTCTTTTTTTTAGAAACCATAATCATCCCTTATGATTCTTCAAAGTTGGAAAAAAACAAAGTTGTGGTTTAAAATGATTTGAAAATCTAAATAGGTAGGTTTACATAGGAATTATATATATATATATATATATATATATATATTTGAGTTCATATCGGAGAAGAGGGAGAAATACCGATTTTGTTTTTTGAGTTCATATCGGAGAAGAGGGAGAAATACCGATTTTCGGGATCGAACCTATGACACTGGTGTTGAACTGGTTTACAACTAAAACTATTGCATCACCGATTCATTACCGTATGATCATTTTTTACCTTAAATTGTTTATATTTCAATTGTCAAAATATTTAATTTTATTTCAATTTATGGGGATGAAAATCAATTTTGCTGTTTACTATTGTGTCAAGATTAACACTAACATCAAATTTAAGGTATGCTACAACTAATACTACAATCAACCAAAATATACAATTTAGTTGGAGCTACATTCAATAATTAGTTTTATGTATGGAAGAACAAAAGTAAAAATGATAAAAAAAAAAAAAACAACCAGAGAAATATCAAAATAGATTTAATCATCATTTACCAATAATTTAATTAATTAAACAATTAATATTGACCAAAAAATAACTTCCTGTTCATATAAGTTACCAAGTCCATATTTTTTTTTTTGAGAAAACCAAACCCTTCATTATGTTAGTGAAGTTATATATCCCATGAGTTACTACATTTGTATTAAGTAGCTTTGTAACATACACTACTACAATTCTCACATTTCATGACACATTTTGTAACAACTCAATCCATCGCTAGCCAAGATATTGTCTGCTTTGGCCCACTGGGCTCACGGATTTGTTTCTCCCCCATGAGGAAAACGCTTCTTGCTAGAGAAAGGTGTCCACACCCTTTATAAGGAGTGCTTCGTTCCCCTTCCCAACCGATGTTGGATTCCCCTATGAGTTTCCACCTCCCTTTAGAGGTCCAGCGTCCCGATGGACCCGACACACCGGCCCGAAACTTGGCTTTGATACCATATGTAATGGCCCAACCCATAGCTAGACAAGTTTCAAGCCGGTATGTCGGGTCCATCGGGATGTTGAACCTCTAAAGGGAGGTGGAGACCCATAAGGGAATCTCACATCGGTTGGAAAGGGGAACGAAAAACTCCTTATAAAGGGTCAAAACGCGTTTTCCCACGAGCGGAGAAACAAATCCGTGAGGATAGTGGGCAAAAGCGGACAATATCTTGGCTAGCGATGGGTTTGGCCGTTACACCTTTCCCCTTCAAATTTAGTACAGGAGGAAAAACAATTGTGTCATAAAAGCAAAAAAAGAACGTGTTTGGCGGTAGAAGATGAAAAATTAAAATTTTATAAAATTTTGACTCTATGTTATAGTCATGAAATAGTATTAGATCTTAAAGTTATTTTATCAATTAAAAGACACGGGAATTTTATTTTGGGGTTTCACAAAGGAAAGTAATTTCGTTTCTTTCCCAAAAAACCCTCCCTCTCCTCCTTTGGCGATGGCATCTGCACCTACCTTCGACGAGTGGCTCTCTTCTTCGATGCGCCGTCTACACTGGTAAATCTTCTTTACTCTCTATTTTTGCATGCCCACTTCCAAATCCCTCACCTTCGTAATCCCCAACATCACATATGAGCCAAAATGGTATGGTTTAGGGTTGCTCTTCTATTCCATTTGTTGTTTGGTCTTGATTTCTATGGCTCATGAATCATGAATGGTATATTTCTTGGCATAATATATATGAATGAATTATCAATAGCTCTCAGTTTCTTCTATTTCTTACTTCCTTCAAAAAAAAAATTGTTCTCCCACCTTTTTTCTGTCCAGTTGCCTACATTGAAAATTAAAAGAATTTGGGTTTGATATTTGCCAAATAGTTTTCATTTTAGGGAAGAAGGCAGTGAGAAATTACATGAACTCTATTTGCTTGTAATGATCTTTCAAATTTCAACCAGAGTTTGCTAGTAAACTATTTGATGAAATGCTCCATAAACTCTTATATTACCTTTCTTTGATATAGTTGAAGTTTTCTTATTGTCCTTGGAGAAATTAAATTTTTATCTGTTTTTCTTTGCTATATTGCAACACTCGTATGCTAGGTACCCTAGTTTCAAATTTTGATTTCTTGAAATGAATAGATTGAAATTTTGTGAAGGCTCAGACCATTCAAATTGTTTGTTAGGTATGTCTTTTCCTACAGCTTTTTAAAAGTGACTTTCTATTATTTGTCTAAGAATTCCTAAGGAGCTTTTTCCAAACTTTAATTGTCTTAAAGGATGAAATCATAGTTAATTTTTCTTTTGAAACTATGAAATCTAAAATGATCCTTGTAGCTTAAACTTCAACTGGTCTTAAATCGTAATTCCTTTTTAATCTAACAATTATGGTTGCATGTATTAGTGAAGCTTTGTACTACTATGATGGTTAACACCAACGATTCACGACCACACTAGAACCCAACCCGAATGTGTAAATTGAATCCATTATTGTCAACTATAAAGCACGGACACACCATTTGCGGCTAAGAATCTATGTCAGATACGACAAGATACGCCTAAGATACGTATCAGATACAACAATTGAAGTATCTGTTTTTTATTTTATTTTTTTAATATTGGACACAAGAAGTTACGCAGAAGAAACGACCAAGATACATGAGTATACTTTTGCATTTTTTAAAAGCCCTTTTTACCAATCTATTATATTCACCAAATTAAACTCATTTTAGTGAGTCCATCCCATTATTCTTATTTTTTTGGGAAAATTACATTTTTAGTTCCTAGGTTTGAAATCTAATTTTAATTTGGTTCTTATGTTTCGAAATTGAACACTTTTACCCCTAACATTTCAATAATACTCACTTTTAGTCATGGTGTGTTTTTCTAATCTACTTTTATACTTATTTTGAATCATGAAGTTTAGAAAACCCATCAAGGAAATTTGAATCCCATATATGCAAGGTGTTTGATGAAATGACTGAAGGTGTTGGAACTTGAAAGATAGATTCAACTTTTACATTGACTTCTCTATTTTTCTCTCAAATATTCTTAGATTCAACCGTTGTTAATCATCATTCAAACTCGAACTTTAGATTATACCTCTATTTTGGTGTTTGTTTAAATGGAGAGTTCTATAAATGGACTCCCTCTAATTTAGGCTTTGCTCATCTAGACTTGCAAGTGATGGCATTGTTGAAGTTGGGGACACCTCATTTCATCTAGATAAGGTGATATCATGATTTTAAAATCCCTTAATCAATACTAAAAAAAAACACCTTTAATGACAAATCTAAAAATGCAATTTTAATGCTTGCTTGAGGTATTTCGATTTTCTTTTGCTTTCCTTCCATTTTTAACAATTCTTTTCTGATTCCTCAGTAATATATTTTGTTCCTTTTGTTTTCTCACATTTTATGCTGCTTTTATTTCGTTCAGACTAGAACATCGACGTTGAAACTTCGTGAAAACGCACTTTAGGCTACAATTTGCAGTTCTAAGGCACACGTTCTCCATCCGTTCTTCGAATTTTTAGGAACACTCCCTCTTTTCTTCAAATTTCTACGACTACATAAGAGGTACAATTTCTCTCAATAGTACTCCGTCTTGACTGTCTTCTTTTTTGCAATTACGATTTGTATTTTTTTCATTATCTTCTTTTTGCGACTACGATTTTTGTTTCTCATAAGAAACTTAACATTTGTATGATGCCTATTTTCATGATATACTGATCTATATTTTTACTCCCATTCTATTTACTCCTTCATCTACTAGGAATAAAAAAAATCCCTTGTTATTGTTGTTGTAAACTTATTTGTTGTTTTTCTCCATTTTCCTTGCATTTTTATTTTATATTTTGACTTTGTTAGATTGGATTCCAGACTATAAATTCAATTCTCAAACACCCATTATGCTTTGACTGTTCATCGTCGGGGATTTCGAAGCCATTGTCGGTGTCGGGTAATTTATTCGAGCTTTCCTGACTGATTTTCAACCATAATCTTCCACTCCTTGAACCCTAATATTAGCTTTGTTAGAGCCACCCCTATTATGCTTAGACAATTTCATGCTATATCTAAATGTGCTCATAATGAAAATTTTAATCACAAGCATGAAAAATGTAGTGAATTACATGAAATGTCAAATATTGTGTCTAATCATAAAAATGTTAGAAACATGTATGTAAAATCAAAATTCGTGCCTACACGTCATTATTGTGGAGTTAAAGGTCATATTAAACCAAATTGCTTTAAATTGAAAAATGCTCCTAAAAAGAATTTATTTGAGAAAAATATTGTGCAAAATCATTTTGTGAAAAATAAATTTTTACCAAATGTTATTTGTTATTCTTGTGGTAAAATTGGTCATAATTATTATAGTTGTTATTTTCCTAAGTTGAATATTAGAAATATTGGTTCCAATTTGAAATGGGTTCCAAAATTCATCATAGCTAACAATGAATGACCCAAGAAATGGATACCAAAATCCTTGTTTAAACTGTCCTTGTAGGTGTTATTTCAAAAGTCAAGTAAGTTGCTTAGATTTCAAATTTGAAATTATTCAAATGAAGCAACTTTGCAAACAAGGGAAATTGGCTTGTTTGGTAATTATATTTTTATTATTGACATAAATATTCTATTAATGTCTTTTATAGAATTTGCATCTCTAAAATGGTTATTATGCTTGAATTTGATTTCTTAAACTTGATTGATTATTAAATTAGAATATCTTGAGAAATTTGAGACTACTTTTGGCATCTTTAAAAAAACATTGCATATTATGATTATGAATTATTTGCTCTTAAAATCTTATAATCAATTATTTTCAAAATTTATCCATAATTCTTATTACCTTACTATTTGAATTAGTGATTCCATGATTAAAGGTTGAATATCTATTTTTGGTATATGATTATATTCCTTACTAATTAAATTTGAATTTATTAATAATTTCATAATACTTTGATTATTTAAACTTTGTTGATTGAAATTATAATTATTGAGAAATGAAATATGGATATAGTAAAATAAGATATTGTATGTCTTTTGGCCATGATTATGTTTTGATTATTCATTCATATTCAATTTGAGTAGTTTGATTGTCCTATATGTTGAACATATGTCCCAAGTTTTCTTTTAAGGATTGTTGAATTCTATTTTATAGGGGGGTTTTTTATTTTTTGAAATAGGGGGAGTTTATATGAAATTGATCAATATACTTGAATCATGCTAGAACTTACTCAAAAGTGATATTTTTTATATTTATAATGCTACCATAATTTTTATTATTTGATTTACTATTAATTGGTATCATTATTTTTTCAAAAATTGGTATCACTTTTATATTTATTTTATTATTATTATTATAAAGAGAATGCTTATTTTTAGGGGGAGTTTAAATCATTTATTGTGTGAATTTAATATTGATAAAATAATTTATTGTTGAGTATACTTCTCATTGTATATCTTTTTAATTAAGGGGATATATTGCATTACTGAAAATTGATTTAAGAAGAAGAGTTCATTTGAAATTGTGTTTTATATTTATCCTTAGATTTTTTATGCATCAAATGTCTTTTTGTCTCTTATGAGAAGAGAGTGTTAAATTGATTTTTTAAGGGGGAGAAATGTGGGGATCTTGCATTAAAGAAAGTTTTAAATTATTTTTTTCCCTTCAATTTCTTTTTGATTGATTCCAAAAGGGGGAGAGCTAATAAGAAAAATGAAAATATGTCATCATTAATTATGTGTGTTGATTTATACATGTAGTGTATATCTTACATCGCACACTACTTTATATGTCATTTTTCTTGTATAGTTTGTCATCATAAAAAAGGGGGAGATTGTTGGCTTTTTGGCCAATTATCTCAAATTAATTAATTAATTAATTAATGTTTTGATGATAAAAAACTTGATTTTTTTTGTACTGATATTATTGGAGTTTTTAAATGTTTATTATGTAGATCTTGGAGAGAAGATTCCAATGTATTTTGAATCGTGCAAATCGGAGTTAAAATGAAGATGATATGAACAAATAAGGATTTGAAGAAAAATCGCCTAAGAAAAAAAAAACGAGTTTTTCATTTTCAAATTGTTTCATTTTTAACCCGAACTCATTTCATCTTCTAATCCCTCAATCCCAGCCATATACACCTTTGTCCTAAATCCAATGATCACCATTCATCATATCTTCATCAAATCTCGTCCGTCGATCATTTTGCTCTAAATCCAATGGACACCTTTTCATCTTCTCCCTATAAAATCCATAGCCTCCATAAAAAAATAAAATAAAAAAAAAGACAGCAACATTATCATTCTCAAAACTTCAAAAAGTTTCATTTGCTTCACACATTCTTAAATCGGCACATCGCAAATTTTGTGAAGAAACTATCAATGCCTAACTTGTGTATTTTGCCTATGAGAGGTATATTGTAAGGTTTTTTTTATTTGTTATTTGGGATTTTTATTAAGTGTGGGGTACAGTTTGGGTTGTGAGAAAATACAATTGGTTTAATCCTGAACCAGTAAAAGGATTTGAGTTTCTCTTTAGCCTTAAAAAAGAGGGTAGTAGTGGTTTAATCCTGAAACCGTGAAAAGAATTTAGGTTTCTCTTTAGCCTAGGAAAAAGATGGTCGTGTCAGTTTGGTTTTCACCTGCAAGAGGATCGCCTAGTAAAATACCCAATAAGTAGTCTTGGGGCGTGGAGTAGGATATCCGAACCACTATAAATTTCGATGTTTTCTCTCTTCCTTACCTTTTACTTTTCGTGATTTTAATTATTGCATATTATAATTTATTGTTGGGTGATTTTAGATTAAAAAAACTTAGATCATAAAAGTATTATTTTTAAAAAACTTAAAAAGTTGACGAACCCTATTCACCCCCCTCTAGTGTTGCCTTTCGATCCTACAGTTTCGCGATGACAAACGAGTTGTTCAAAATAGTGGGGTAATGTTGGTCGCAACAACGATGCAAGTGTCTAGTGTTAAGGACAATAATCCAGTAGTTGACGACATGTCTTTCTATGGTGTTATTAATGGGATATGATAAGTTAATTAGCTATAACACCTTCACATTTGTACTTTTCAAATGTTAGTGGGTTGAAAGTCATAATAGTGTGAAAATTGATGACCTTGGATTTACATTAGTTGACCTGAATCGCATAGGGCATGTATAAGATTCATTTATAATAGCTACACAAGCAAAATAAGTCTTTTTATGTAAAGGATGCTTGTGATGAAAGGTGGTCTATTGATATCATATCACCACAAAGAGATATTTACGCATGTTTTGACTACGAGCTAAGAGACATTTCATTGCATTGTCCTTCCGCATCAAAGTGGAAACTAGCAATAGATACAGATGAAGAAGATACTTCATATACTAGAGATGGTTGTGAAGGAACATGGGTTATTAATGATAATTAATTATGTACGTAAACCTGTGCATGAAACTCATTTTTTCGACAAATTTTGATCGATATTTTTTAACTACTATAACATGATTATTGGTACTTCGTAGGTAATCGTGGATGTACGAGGAAACTACTTGAAGATTTTTTATTTCATATTTTTTTATTTGAACTTTATTTATGAACTATTATACTTTTGTAATGATGTTTGTGTTTTATTAATGTTATTGGTTTTTTCTTGCACAGTCTTACACATCGTACCTTACTACTTTTTTTTTCTTTCAAATAATGACTAACTTTCTATAGATGGATGATTCATTGGATGAGATTCTACCACTGAGCAACAATGACATGGAGTACTCGCTTGATGATACTATATCACAAAATGATGAAGAGATGGTGAATGTAGTGGATAATAATATAACACGAATGATGAGGAGTTGAACTTAAGATCAACCAGAAGTACAAAAAAATGTGGTCGAAGTGGGATGAAAGAGATTACCCGTATTAGAAGTGAGGGTGCGCAACACGTGGTTGAATAGAATGAAGACGGTCAACCTATTGGTATTAATGCTTAAAAAATGAAAAGTTTTATTGGAACATGTGTTTCTTTCCATGTTCCAATCTCTTACGATTCTTGGCCCAACATTCCACATGAGACTAAAGAAAAGATTTTTGAATTAATACGGGTAATCCTATTTATGTGTGCTTCATTTTTTAAGGAGAATCCTTTTGAATTACTACAGGTAATCCTATTAATGTCATTAAAATTTTTATATGTCTTTCTTTGTAGGATGCATATGTCATAGATTCGAGGTTAATATATATATATATATATATCTTGGAAAGTGTTGAAGTGGCCTCTAGGAATTTGAAGTATAAGTTAACCAAAGAATACATAAAGCCGTTTGAGAATGATCCAGAAAAACTCAAACATCCACCAAAGTTATTGGACCAAAGAATACATAAAGCCGTTTGTCCAATCAAGACTCGACGATCAAAATTTCTATTAGTATACTCACTCTATTTATATATAGTTATTAGACCTTAGTCACTTATTTGGCAATATAAATCAGGAACAAAGTAGGAAAAAACATGCATGTAGAGCAAAAAATAAGTACGATCAAAGGATATCGTGTAAGGGATAGGCGAACTTAAAGGAAGAAATGGTATGCTATTCATTTCCTTACAAGTTTTATTGTTTCATTTTTCACTGAAATAAATTATTTTCTTTGATAAATATTCATATGTTGTTGCAGAAGATATCTCAACCACATGAAGACAGAAATGATCGTTGTACGCTTTGGATAAACGCTCGTATTGGTAATGATGGAAATACAAAAAATGAAAGAACGCAAGAAGTGATTAATCGTGTTGTACGTATTCTTGGTAACAAAAAATTATATTACACTTTCCACATTAATGATTGACGTTATTGATTTATCTTAGGATGAGCTTCACTCTATGCCAAGTATAATGGAAGAAGACTTGTCTGTACGCGACGATGCATTATGTAAAGCGTTGGGTAGAATAGACTTTCCGAGAAAAGTTAGGGGTGTTGGGAAGTCCATAACCCCAACAAAATATTTCAATACGTCATCGCAAAGTCGTAGTGCAAAGAAAACTAATAATTCATAACCTGATGCGGAGAAACCGCGCATGACCGCATATATACTTGAATTAGAAGAGAAATTGATAATTCATAACCTGTTAATTCAAATCGTGTAAGGGATACGTGAACTTAAAGGAAGAAATAGTATGCTATTCATTTCCTTACAAGTTTTATTGTTTCATTTTTCACTTAAATAAATTATTTTCTTTGATAAATATTCATATGTTGTTGCAGAAGATATCTCAACCACATGAAGACAGAAATGATCGTAGTACGCTTTGGATAAACGCTCGGATTGGTAATGATGGAAATACAAAAAATGAAAGAACGCAAGAAGTGATTAACCGTATTGTACGTATTCTTGCTAAAAAAAATAATTTATATTACACTTTCCACATTAATGATTGACGTTATTGATTTATCTTATGATGAGCTTCACACTATGCCAAGTATAATGGAAGAAGACTTGTCTGTACTCGACGATGTATTATATAAAGCATTGGGTAGAATAGACTTTCTGAGAAAAGTTAGGGGTGTTGGGATGTTCATAACCCCAACAAAATATTTCAATACGTCATCGCAAAGTCGTAGTGCAAAGAAAACTGATAATTCATAACCTGATGCGGAGAAACCGCGCATGACCGCATATATACTTGAATTAGAAGAGAAATTGTATAAATGTGATGGAGTTGAGTCTTCAAAAGGCACAAATTTGAAAAGAAACAACAAAGATGAAGAAAAATCTAGGAAAGAAAAAACAAAGAACACTAGTGAACATATTACAGAAAGGGAAAAGCCAAAGAACCTACCAAGTTTGAGACAAAGAAACATAGTGATTCTAGCACTTTCAAGGTCATAACTATTAACTACTATATTTTAGTATCTAATGATGCATATATATTATAATGTTAATAAAGTACATTAATGTGTACAAGTAGAGACAACCTGTAAATTTGTCATTGGATCAAAACATAACATTGTGGCAGTGGGTACTATTTTTTTGGATGATGGTAAAGTTGTATCTTTCTCCATTGATTTGGTCGTTGATAAGAATTGTCCAATTTTGATACCATTGAAGGGAGAAAACAACATATTGTTCCAAGAAATAGGATCACATTTGCATTGACCCAAATATTTAGTTATAATAGACAAAAATAAGGTATTAATTGGAAGTCTATTTCCTTATTAAACAAGTTTGAGATGTCCTTATAATAAGATTAAAGCAATCTTTTAGTATTAAAATGATATGATGATTTTGACATAATAAAAAAGATTATATCATCAACTCTATTTATGGATGGTTCTATATAGGTTGATGTATTTAAGATGAGCAAAAGAAAACACCTCTAAGTGGAAACTAAAATAGAAGTTAAATTAGTTAAATTTATGTGTCATGTATTTTGTAGTAATTAAATTTCTTGAAAGAAGTTATTTGATAACTTTTTAATTTTGTACATAGAGAGCATGTTTATGTATATATATGAATAACATGCATTATAAACACAATACTAAAAGGAAGAAATAAATTTCTACATTAACAATGTTGAAGTGCATAGTGTACGTAAGTGCTCATTTTAATTGAATGCACTTGAAGTTGCATTATTTCCAATTGAGAATTGCGCATTTTGATTAGATGCGCATAGATTTGTGAAGTTTTTAATCAAGAAGTGTTCATTTGATATATGGACCTATAAGTACACATCATGAATTAATAAGTGATTCTAAAGTAATGAATATATTTAGAAGGAGATATATTTTCTTCCTTTCATAGATAAAATATGCTCATCATTGAGCATATTAAGGAAGAAGTTCTAAATATTGTGATGAGAAATCACATCTTCTTAAGATTGAATCAAACAAATGAGCATTTGATAAGATAATCATGAATCTCAACCAATAATTGGCAATGCCCACAATGAATGTTATGGTTGAGATTGAAATTGAGATTGTGATCAATAATTGATGAAGAATAAAAATGAGGAATGTTTTGTTTGAATCTCTTGGAGAGATATTTAAACTTTTGAACCCTTTAAAATATAACATATTTGTATGTTATAAATTTCTTGGAATCTCTTGAAGGGATGATTAAACACTTTGACTCGATCAAACATGACATATTTGGATATTGCAAACTTCTTCTTAATCTCAAGCAAAGAATAAGAATTATGAATGTTTATGCTTGGCAAAGCAAGAATGCAAAAATATACATGTAGACACTATTTTTCAGGATTGAGAATAATTAAGTCAAAAGTCAATATTATATTAAGTTATAAAGGCTTGATTGAAATTGCTCGAAAAGTAAAACTTATTTTTCCTAAGAGAGTAAATTTATATTTTGATCAATCAAAGAGAAGTCTACTAATTTAATATATATATATATATATATATATATATATATATATATACACACACATATATATTAATGAAAAAACATATATTAGAAAAGCTGCTAGGTTTTTCTTCAAGATTATATTATGCACGCAATTGATGTTATTGAAATATATGCAACAATGAACCTGAATTCATTTATTCATATATATTTACTATATGGAATAATGAGTCATGTCGAGTCAATATGGGTGAGATTAATTATTGAGAATACATATGAATGTGTATTGAAGAACTAGAAGATTCTTCCATCTATTAAACTGTAAGGCGATGTTTGCTCTCATCATCACCAGCTAAAATGAGATCAAACTCTATAAGAGGAAATTCATGGTCATACATGTAGACGTATTAATCCACCAATGGAAAGTACTTGATATTTTATTGTCCTAGTTGATGCATCTAAAAGATGATCAATGTGTGTGCTTATTATTAAGTCGGAACCTTGCATGCAAGATTATGTGCTCATATGAATAAATTAAAAGCACAAGTTCTTGACGATGAAATTAAAAAGTATTTATATTTAGAATGCTGGTGAATGTACATCTCTAATGAGTTATTTCCTTGGGATAAATGTGTTGAACCTTTATAGTTTATGTTCAAACACGAAATGGTATAACGAAACCATTTATGAGAGCAAAGATTCTTATATCTATATGGGGTCATGCTATTTTGCAAGTATCATCGCTTATGTGGATAAGACTAGCAACCTATCATATAAAATCCTTCTTATAATTAGCATATGGCCAAAAGCGAAGTATATCCCATTTGCAGATTTTTTTTGGATGTGCTGTATAATTCATCATTTCTCCACCACACTGTATTAAGATGGGTTCTCAAATGAGACTAAGAAGACATGTTAAATTTAATTTCCCATCAATGATTAGATATCTCGATCCCCCGACGGGTAATATGTCAACTACACAGTTTGCTAATTGTCATTGATGAGACAAAATTTTCAACATTAGGGGGAGAAATTGAGAGAAGTAGGAAAATGAAGAAATTGATAAAAATGAGGCTTAAAAGTCTCTTATTGTCTCATTTATAAATCCCCATAGAGATTTATATGAACTATAAGTTCAAAGAATAATTCAATTGCAAAATATTGCAAATCAAATGTAAATGATTTACAAATGTTGAGAAAGTGATTAAGTTGACATTGCACCATTAATTATTGGTATCATGATACAACATATTGTCACAACTAATAAGTTTACACATGCCAGAAGCATGGATAAAACAACGAGTTCCAAATATAAAAGATTCACGAAAACAAAGTATTGAATACTTGAAATAGCTCAAGTGAGCATATGGGTTTCTAGAAGAAATATCAAATTTGACTAATCAAAGGAAATAAATGGTAACTGTGCATAATGAAGAGATCTCGATAAGAAATGTCATAACATGAAAACGATGGAACCAAAAGGATATAGTTGTTGACAAACATTATTGATGAAAGTGAGATTTGTTGATCTAGATCTGTAAAAGAATGTCGACATGGAAAGGATTCAATCAAGTGGAAAGAAGCAATCCAAGTAGAATTAATTATACCCATTTCAAAATGTAAAGTTTTTGGGCTTATAAGTCCATACACCTGAAGGTGTAAAACCACTTAAATAAAATAAATATTTCTATGTAAAAGAAATGAAGAAAATGAGCTCGCAAGATATGAAGCGAGATTTGTTGCATAAGTATTCTCGAAAATGCCTGATAATGATTATGACGGTATATATTCTTATGTGGTGGATGCAATAGCTTTAAGAGATATCTAATCGGCATGATTGTATATAAAAAGTTTGTCATGCATCTATTTGATGTAGATAATGAATATTATATGAAAATCCCTGAAGGATTAAAAATGTCATAATCATATAAGTGAATTCTAGAGAATTCTATTCGATCGAATTACAAATATCTTGATATAGATAGTCCGGACAAATGTGATATAATCGTCTAAGTGAATTCTTGTTGAAAAAAACATACAAGAATAACCCTATTGCCCATGTGTTCTTATAAAAAAATCACAGTTGGATTTTGTTATTATTGTTATGTATGTTGATATAATTGAAACTCCTAAAGAGCTTTCAAAATCAATTAAATATCTCAAGAAAGAACTTAAGATCAAAGATCTTGGAAAGACAGTTTTGTCTTGGTCTGCAATTGGAACATTTAACTGATGAGATATTTATTTATCAATCAACTTATATAGAAAAGATTTTGAAAAGGTTTACATGGACACAACATATCCATTGAACATTTCAAAGGTAGTTTGATCACTCAATGTGAAATAAGAAATATTTCATCTTCGAGAAGACAATGAAGAACTAATTGGTCTTGAAGTACCATATTTTAGTGCAATATGTGCACTTATGTATATCACTAATAATACATAGCTTACTATTATATTTTCAGTAAATTTACTAATTTGGTATAGTTCTTCTTCCACAAAAAGATATCGAGATAGAGTAAAGATATTTATCTAATCCCCACAAAGTTAGATCTTAAACAGATTATGGTGGAACTTCTATATCATGGTGACTTGCAAAGCAGGTCATTACAACAACTTCTTCAAATATTGTTGATGTTCTTTCAATTCATGAAGTTAACCAAGAATGTGTATTGTTGAGATCAATGACTAAACATATTCGTGGAACATGTGACTCGTCTTGTAGCAAATATCAACCAACGACATTATACAATGACAATACAGTATGTATATCACGAATCAAAGAATGATATACCAAAGGATAGAATGATATATATCTCAACAACGCTTTTCTACAATCATGATCTTGAAGAAAATGATGATATCACCGTTCAACAAATCTCTTCAAAAGATGACTTGACAGAATTATTCATAAATGCATTACCTACAATAACATTTGAGAAGTTCACGCTCAACATTGGAAGGTAACGCCCTAGAGATTTCAAATGATGTTTTCATGAGGGGGAGTAAAACACTATACTCTTTTTCCTTTGACTAAGGTTTTTTCCCATTGGGTTTTCCTAGCAAGGTTTTTAACGAGGCAGTTGTTAAAGTAAGTAAATAATGTACTCTTTTTTTCATAGGGTTTTTCCCACTAGGGTTTTCCTATGATGGTTTTAACGAGGCATATTTACATACAATGGATATAACTAAGGAGGATTTTTATAAATGGATAGATATTCATAACTCCATGTTCCTATAAGTTACCATTAGGGTTTTCCTATGATGGTTTTAAGACTTATCGAAGTTTAAGAATATTTGGACATAAAACCCTATTTGGAGTGCAGGGGATGAGATTACAGAAAAATCTTGTTTGGGGTGCAGGGCTTAACACTTTTTAAGTAGATTTAAGTGTTTCTACTAAAATTTATAAACTTGTAACCTTCCTATTTAAAGTGTTATTCTTTTTAGTAAAGTAGATTTAGTACACTCTTTTAGTTAGATTATTTGAAATTTAATCTTGTCTTTTTAAAGTTGCTTTTATTTTGATAATTCCTTTCTTTTAACATCTCTATTTAAGGAATTTGAAACCAGGGTTTTATTGGTGCATTTTAAGGCATATTTTAAAAAGGGAAATAGTTGGTGGTTATAAATAGAATATGTTTTCTTTTTTTACTTTTACTATCTCTCTCCTAAACCTACAGCCGCTAATCCCTTCACCCTTTACTCTCTCATTCTACGCAAACCACCAGCTACCTATTGTAATGCCCGAGGGAAAAAAAAAAGAGAAAAAAGTTGTTTTAAAAGAAAAAAAAGAGAATATTTATATAATAAAAGAAAATGAAAAAAAAAGAAAAGAAAAATATTTTTCTTTTTCTTTTTATATTTCTTTTCCTCCTCCTTCTTCTTCTTTCTTCCCCTTCCCCCTCACCTAACCCTAGCTCCTCATCCCCCCAGTCGCCGCCACCGAGCTAGCCAGACTCGTCGACCGCACAGCCCCCTTTCCCATCTTTACGAGTAGCAGCCAAACAACCCCCATCTCCACGAGCATGCCTACACGAACCACCCCCACCGTGAGCTACTGACCAACCCCCATCTCCATGTCGCCGGAGTCCGGCAGTCGCAACCCCTGCTGCTTGTCATTGTAGCCGTCTCGTGCATCTGTGGTGTCAAATTCATTGTGATCAATTTCTTGGGTAAGAATGTCTGAACTTCAGCCTTGTTTTGGCTCTATTAATCTTATGGGATGGGCTGTTGACTATGAATTTTTTTTTGGTATTTGTAAGACTTCGTTTTAGGTGAAGGTTTAGGGCGCATGTTGTAGGTTCGATGTGTTTAGGTTTCACCAAGTGTTGGACAGTCATGTTCGTGGTTTTGGGTAAGGTTCTCGATGTGAACCCTTGGTTGTTATAATTTTTTTCTGATGAAACTTTCTGATGGGAATTAATTGGTAGATTCTGGAGGTTCGACTTCTCACTTGTTGGTGGCTGTTGGAATTGTTCTATAACTTCTTTCAGGTAAGGTCCATCCTTACTCGGGTTGTGTGGACCCTGCTCAAGGCAAAGTTTACTGTCCTATTTTGATACATGTCGATGTTGGAATAGGGTGTTGATGTGTGTCTGTTTCTTCATGTTGCTTGCTATTCTTTTTGTTGTCCTACTTTACCTTGTGTGTCGTGCCTCAGAATTATGGAGTCCGGAGGTGCCACTTCTGTATGTTGTTTAAAATTATTAAATATGTTTTGTATGCTTAGTACCTCGGGATTATGGGGTCTCGGGGTACATCTTGTATGTGATTTGTTCATTATTTGATTTTTCTTGAAGCATGTCGGGATTATGGGGTGTTGATATGCAAATATATTAGTGACTTATTCCATGTCCCTCGGGTTTTACGTGATTACGTATGATGACATGTGTTAGAGCAAAGCTAGTCCTAGCCATGCAAAGAGTATCATCCTGATAGGAAAACTGTATGAGATAATTGTGTTGAAGAGCATGTTTGATGATCTGTTAGGACCGAGCTGATAGGGTACTTCGTATTAAGACCTTTAGTGTCAACATCTAAAAGTTGTAGAGACACGATGTACTATTGTCTCATTGGGTCGGTGTCATTGAGGATTTAATCCCGTGCCTAATAGCCGAGGATGTGATGTATCATGCCTAGTTTGTAGTCCTATAGGCGGGCCCTGATCATAGTGTACACCTGCAATGAGAGGGTCTTAGCTTGGGGCGATATGTGTCAACAGGCTGACTCGGATCGTTGGTGAGGGCCTCTAGGAATGTGACTCAGTGGACACCTTTCTTCGAGTCGTTAGGCATGTCGACCTGGACCAGGTCAGTACTGTGTAGGCCTACACCTAACTCTGTTTTAGCACCATGCGGTGTATGCATACACGCACTGGGTGTCAGGTAGATGGCTCACATGAACCAGCGTCATCAGTACACTAGTAGTGAAAAGTTGTGTTTGAACTAGATAGTTGTGTAACGAACTTCATGACTAGTTGTATAATCTAGAACATGTAAGTGTCTCAAGGGCCTCACAAGAGAGTTATGTAACGAATCCTATAACCTGTTATATTCCTGCATTTAGGTGAGTGTCTCAAGGGCTTCACAAAAGAGTTGTGTAACGTATTTCATAACTAGTCATATTCTTATGTTTAGGTGAGTGTCTTAAGGGCCTCACAAGAAAGAGTCATGCAAGTAATAAGCTAAGATTTGTTGAGAGTAAATTGATTGATTGAGAAAAGGCATGCCACGAAATTCATGGTCATCTAGTAAGCTATGTTGAGACGAGAGTAGATATGTATTGCTAGCATGTTGAGTTCTACTTTGTGCATTGTACCCCTGTTGGGGAGTTTTTACTGAGTATTCTTTTATGCTCACCCTTTTCGTGGTTTCTTCTTTCCACAGGTAATCCTGTCACCAAGACGGTTAGCTGGAAAATGTTGAAGTGATCATGGGTGGAGTCGCTGCAGTTCCTTTAAGTTGTTGATAGGATAGATGTTTCTTTGTTTAGTAGCATGCAAATGTTAAAGTCCAGTTATTTTTCATTTGAAACATGTTGTTAACTGTTGGGCATAGATGCCGTTATTTTTATTTGTGTAATTGAATTTGTTTTAAAACTACCTTGGCTATGGCTAAGGGCTTATCACTTATCTATTTATTTTGAAATAAATTCAATAGGAGCAGTTATTTAAAGTTCGAAATTGAATTTGCATTGATTTATAACTGTTTTGAGTCAGCATAATGTGGGAAACGTAGTTTATAATTACGGGTCCTTACATTTGGTATTAGAGCATAAAGTCATAGATTTTGTTGACTAACCTACTTAGTGGGTTATTTGTTTCCCCATGATGTTAAGTATTCTAGTGACCGTCAAGTATGTCAGTTTTATATAAGGGTTTCGGTCGATGCACATAACATCTAGCTTACATGTTTACTTTTATTGCTTGTTGGTTAGTCTTATGCGTGGACTAAAATTTAATGGACCTCGGGTGCAAACCTTAGGAGTAGTAGAGAGTTGAATCACCTAGAGCTTAACAACTAAGTTAGCAGTTGCTGGAGTAGGTGTAATGGCACAAAAAAATGCAGTGAAGCTTATTTCTAATATTGTAGTGGATGAATAGTTGGTAGAGTTGTATCCTCTTTAACCACCAGTGTTTGAAGCAAAGTTATCTGCTGCTCTTCGAGAAAAGTTTAAAGAGATGTTCGCCAAGGAACGAGCAGAATTCAGTTGCAGTTTGCGCAACTTCCATGGTTATCTGATTGACAGCCTTACTAGCACCATCATTTCCAACAGCTTTGTTGGTGAGAGGAGCATAGTCAGGCTGAGCAGTTGGTTCCATAAGTTGTGGACAGATGAGCACTAATGTCAAAGATTCTCGAAAAAGGGAGTTTGAGGGCCCTAGGTTCTCAGTACTAAGAAGTTGGTGCTTTTTTACATAGCAGAAACAAGATTAGAATTAGAGGCGATGATTGGATCACTAGTAGCATAACAGTTATAGCAAGTACCACTTCGGTTTGTGGGGCTTCTTCAAGAGCATACTACAAGTGTGGCAAAGTGGGGCATTTGGCCCGAGCATATCCCTAGGGAGTTAAGGCCCAGCAGCAGGTTTGTGTGTTTTCCACCACTAGTTAGGAGGCAGACAAGATCGATGTTACAGTTTCAAGTACACTATTATTCCTTGATCACTATGCCTTTGTGTTGTTTGATTCTGGTTCAACCCACTTCTTTATTTCTACTTCCTTTATGGGATAAGCTTGCTCGGAGCTGGAACCCTTGGGGTTTTAGCTGTGTGTTGCAACTCCATCTGGAGTTAGTATGTTCGCCTCTGAGAAGGTGAAGGATGGTCGGATCGTGGTATCCAGAGAGCTTTTAGTTGCTACCCTCATAGTACTAGTTACGAGTGGGTTTGATGTAATACTGGGTATGAAAAACCACGTTGTTATATTAATTGCCGCCGGAAAGAAGTCGTGTTCAGTCCGCCCGAGAAGAAAAGCTTCAAGTTTCAAGGTATAAAGAGTGGATGTTGTCCACATATAATTTTGAGAGAGAAAGCCAATCGTTTGATAGCTCGAGGAGCTTGTGGTTATCTAGCCAAGCTGACAACTGACAATCGTCCAGTGTTATCTGTGGATCGCGTTCCAACGGTTCAAGAGTTTGTAGATGTGTTCCCTGAGGAGTTTTCGAGCTTGGCGTCGCCGAGGATGATTGATTTTACTATTGAGCTCGAGCCAAGAACTCTCCCTATCTCGAAAGCTCCGTATCGGATTGCCCCAACTGAGTTGAAAGAGTTAAAGATTCAGTGCTAGAGTTGTTGGATAAGGGGCTCATTCGTCCTAGTGTGTCCCCATGCAGGGCACCAGTGTTATTTGTAAAGAAGGACGGATCGATGCGCCTTTGCTCTGGATATAGATGGTTGAACAAGGTTACAATAAAGAACAGGTATTTGTTACCTCGCATAGATGACTTGTTTGATCAGCTTTAGGGATATATATTTTAGACTAGGGTATCACCAAATAAGAATCAAAGATTTGGATATTCCGAAGACAACATTCCCAACGAGGTATGGTCACTATGAATTTGTGGTAATGACTTTTGGTTTCACCAATGCATCAGCAACCTTCATGGACTTGATGGATCGAGTGTTCAAACCATTCCTGGACAGTTTTGTCATTATGTTCATCAATGACATTTTAGTTTATTCTCAAACTAAGGAAGACCATGCCAATCATTTGAGGTTAGTGTTGACTTCTTTAAGGCAAAACAAATTGTATGCAAAGTTCTCTAAATGTGAGTTTTGGCTAAAGCAGGTGGCCTTCTTAGGCCATGTGGTTTCTCGAGATGGTATTTCAGTGGATCCCTCCAAAATTGAAGCAGTAAGTTCTTAGGTAGAGTCGACATCAATCGTAGAGATTCGCAACGTTCTAGGTTTGGTCGGTTATTACAGACGGTTTGTTTTCAACTTTTCCAAGATAGCGGGACCCTTGACACGATTGACACGGAAAGGTTGTAAGTTCGTTTGGGATAACGTTTATAAAGAAGTTTTACAAACTTGCTCAGTTTTGATAGTTTCAGATGGGACCGCAGGATTCACGGTGTTCATCGATGCTTCATATAAAGAAATAGTATGCATTTTGACGCAACACGAGAATGTGGTCGTCTATGCTTCCCGTCTGTTGAAGTCTTATGAGTTAAACTACCCAGCGCATGATTTAGAGTTAGTAGTAGTGGTTCACGTGTTGAAGGTCTGGATGCACTACCTATATGGAGAGAAAATTCAAATATTTACAGATCAGAAGAGCCTCAAGAATTTCTTCATACAGAAAGAGCTGAATATGAGACAAAGAAGATGGTTAGAATTGGTTAAGGATTACGATTGTGAGATCTTGTACCACCCTAGCACGGCCAACGTTGTGGCAGATGCGCTTATTAGAAAGACATCACACTTGGTAGCAATGTGGTTGGAACGACCTTTATTGGTTAGAAATGTGCAGCATGCCAATATTGTTTTGACCGTAGACTAGGTTACCGCTAGGGACACAGTTGACTGTTCAGCCGTCCATCAGATAAAGAATTGTTGAGGGTCAGGTGATCCAGAGTTAGCCAGGATTTTGACCCAGGTTCAGACAGTTGGTGACCCAGACTTTGTAGTCGCTTCAGATGAGAGTTTGTTGTATAAAAGGGCGTCTTTGTGTGCCAGCTAGCTCGGGACTAAGAGCTGAGTTGTTGTCTGAAGCTCATAGTTCTCCATTTTCTTGGCACCTAAGAGGTATCAAGATGTATCAGGACCTGAAACAGTCATTTTGGTGGAACAACATGAAAAGAGAAAACACTGAGTTTGTTAGCAAGTGTTTCACTTGTCAGTAGGTGAAGGCACCAAGGCAGAAGTCAGCAGGCCTGTTACAACCTTTGAGTGTACCATAGTGGAAATGGGAACAGATTTCAATGAATTTTATATCAGGCTTGACAAGCACCCCGAGTGGTTAAACGATGATTTGGGAGATACTAGATAGATTGACCAAGAGTGCACATTTCGTTCCAGAGAGGATCATGTACTTCGTGGAGAAATGGGCATAGATGTTCCTTGACCAGATAGTGAGGTACCACAGGTACGAATTCATATTATTTTGGACAAAGATCCAAGGTTCACAACTCACTTTTGGAAAGCCCTCCAAAAGGGATTGAGAACCAAATGCAGTTTCAGTACAACCTTCCATCCTCAGTCAGATGGTCAGACCGAGAGAGTAAATCAAATACTTGAGGATATGCTTTGTGCTTGCATTCTAGACTTTCCAGGTAGTTGGGACCAGTACTTGTACCTCATAGAGTTTGCTTACAATAACAGTTACTCGTCGACTATTCAGATGACCTCGTTTGAGGCATTATATGGTAAGTGTTGCAGGTCTCCTATTTGTTGGGATGAGATTAGAGATAGACAGTTGTTGGGTCTAGAATTACTGCAGCTGACTAGTGAGTTAGTTCAACAGATTATGGCTAGTATGTTGACTGCTCAAAGTCGCCAGAAACGTTATGCCAATGTTTGACGCAAAGATTTAGAGTTTGAGGTAGGTCAGCATGTGTTCCTGAAGGTAGCTCCTATGAGTGGTACCTTGATGTTTGGTAAGAAAGGAAAGTTGAGTCCCCGTTTTATTGGGTTATTTGAGATCCTAGAGAGAATCAGGGCAACAGCCTATCATATTTAGCCTTGTCACCTTCGTTGTGAGTTGTGCATAACATGAACCCTGATTTGACCTTTGAAGAGCAGCCAGTGCAGATTTTGGCTTGGGAGTGCAAGACCATGCGTAACCAAGAGATCAGTTTAGTTAAAGTGTTGTGGAGAAGTCAACAAGTGGAGGAAGCAACTTAGGAGCGTGACGATGATATGCGTTCTCGTTACCCGGAGTTGTTTCAATCCTAGGACTTTCAAAGATAAAAGTCATAAAAGGAAGGAATGTTGTAATGCTCGAAGGGGAAAAAAGGGAGAAAATTTATTTTAAAAGAAAAAAGAGAGAATATTTATATAATAAAAGAAAAGGGAAAAAAAGAAAATTATTTATCTTTTTCCTTTTTTCTTTTCCTCTTTTTTCTTCTTCTTTCTTCTTCCCCTTCCCCCTCACCTAACCCTAGCTCCTCAACCCCCCCCCCCTTCCCCAGCCACCACCGTCACCGCCACCGAACCAACCAGACTCCGCCGAACGCACAACCCCCTTTCTCATCTTCGTGAGCAGCCGCCAAACAGCCCTATCTCTGCGAGCACACCTATGCGAACCACACCCCCTCGCACCTAGCTCCACCCGCACGCTCGCCATCTGCCTCGTCTCAGCCACTCCGCCGGTAGCCACAACTCATCTTGCGTAAGCCGGCAGCGGTATCCCCTACTGCTTTTCGTTGCAACCGTCTTGCGCATCTATAGTGTCGAGTTCATTGTGATCAATTTCTTAGGTAAGAATGTCTAAACTTAAGCCTTGTTTTGGCTCTATTAATCTTATGGGATGAGCTGTTGACTATGAATTTTGTTGGGTGTTTGTAAAACGTCGTTTTAGGTGAAGGTTTGGGGCGCATGTTGTAGGTTCGACGTGTTTGGGTTTCACCAAGTGTAGGACAATCGTGTTCGTGGTTTTGGGTAAGGTTCTCAATGTGAACCCTTGGTTGTTATAATTGTTTTCTGGTGAAACTTTCTTATGGGAATTAATTGGTAGGTTCTTGAGGTTCATCTTCTCGCTTGTTCGTGGTTGTTGGAATTGTTCTATAACTTCATTCAGGTAAGGACCATCCCTACTCGGGTTGTGTGGACCCTGTTGATAACTCTCAAGAATTAAGAGTATTTATTGTAGTATTGAGTATATTTTAAGAAGAAACCCCAAATTTGAGAATATAAATTGAGAAGTTGTGATTAAAACTTTAGAATGAGTTAGCAATTTGTGAGTTCTACAGTTTTCTGAGTATAACAGGTTTTTCTAGAATTTTGTAGCATGTGTGCATGAATGTGTGAAATAATAGGTTGATAAGTGCAAAATCTTGATTACCTCGAATTGCTCTAACATTCAGGTTAGCAAGCTGCTGTTAAGTGGGAGCATTACTGGAAGATAAGATGAAGGAAACGGAAATGGCTTGACTGCTTTGAAAAAAGACATGTGTTGGGCATCAATGAAAGGGCGATATTTACAATGTTGGAGCGCCTAATCTCAGTCATTGGTCAATTTAGTGGGAGCAGTAGGGATGAGTATTTAAGCTTGAGCGTATTTGAATTGAGAGAGTTTTTCTATTTTTTTTCCAGATTTAGAATTTGTTTTATCTACTTTTCTTTGTTTTTCTATAATTTTACTTTCGAGAGTTTTCTCAGCATTTTATCAATTCTAGTTTAGAACTTTAAGTTTTTCTTGTACGAGCAATCGAATTTCCATAGGATTTTTTATCAGCACGATTCAGATTTGAAGTTTTTGTTGATTTGAGGACCATTACGGAGCAAAGCAGAGAAATCGGTTCTAAAGCAATCATCGATTCGACGATCACAATAGGCTTTTTCTTCTCTATGCCTTTTTATCTCTGTTTACTTGAGCTTTACATTGATTGAACTTTTCTGAATTGATTCAGCATATTTGCGAGTTATATGATGACTGATTTTATTGATTTTGCATTTGTTGTTGTTCTTATTGATAATATAAGCGGCTAAATTTCTAATAAGAAGGATTAGGTAAGTATGAGTGAATTCGTCGTCGCATTGAGTAGGAAGATAATGAATTATGTATCCGTGTTGTTTTAATTTCAAGTATGTTTTGTCTGATCAACCATTCATGCTTGCTTTGTTTCGATTCCGAGAGGAACGTGATAGAGTGACCTTGCACATGATCACATTAGGTTTGTTTAAGTTCCTTGCAATTTTGAGATCCATTAGAGATAACGATTTCACTAATGCTGTTGACTCTAATTGTAATCGAATGTTGTAACCTCGAGAGAGAGAAGAGTAAGAGTAAATCAGGAATTCACTTCTTACCAATAGTACTTGATTGTCGTAGCAATATTCCTCTAAAAATGTGTAACGACCCGACCTGAAAGGGTTCTAAAATAGGCCGTTACCTCAATGCATGCATTACAAATCTACAGAAAATTTGCAAGATGGTGTTCGGATTCTAAGTAAAAATAAAAAATAAAACATCCATTTAAAAGTCAACATAATTTCCTGAAACCTGTCCCTGTTTCCAAGCACCTGTTCCAAGACAAATACATTTACAAAACTTACTCTGATAAGAGATTTATTTAAAACATACAAACTTTACAACAATGCTAGAATCCGGAAATACATTCAGAAAACACCCTAGGGCTCCGTGCCCAACTACATGCATTCAGAGGACATTTAAATCATACTACAAACATAAGACTCAGAGTTGAACAACGGGTTTCCATGATCATAGCTCCTCCTCTAGCCATCCTGTCTCGCACCATGGTTACCTGTGGAAAAACCACAAAAATAAGGGTGAGTAACGAATTACTCAGTAAGAATCCCCAACCGGGGTACAATACGATATAATCAGTCATCTAGTACCAAAGCATGCAAGCAAACAGCTACCAACACAGATCATAGCTCAACGAGCTCACAAGAAAGATCTGGAGTCAACAGAAGTCTCCTACTTCTGACCTAAGGATTGGATACACTGACCAATCCTGGGACATCACCGAGGTATCTTTCACTCGGGGGGAATACACTGATCCTAAGAATGTCCTCAAGGGCCTCCTTGCCCTTGCACTAATCTGGACTTACGGGAGAGTACCCGAAGTCTGGCTCTCACGGAAGGAATGGTGTACTCACGACATTAGCCCGATGGAGCTCTCCGAACCGGCAACTAACGCGTGTGCGCGCACACCGCATGCTGCTGCAACCGGCATAAATGCGGGGGCCTAAGGGCAAACTACGCTGGCCAGGTACGCATGCCTATGACTCGGAAGCGGTGTCACCGATCACGATGAGCGCGAGGCCCGCGCTCATCTGCGGCAAAGATGATCCACCGACACGAAGCTAAGAACCGGCCAGGCAAAGCTTACACCGATGGCAGGGTTCCGCTCTAGCAGGCTACAAACTAGGCTTATGCCGAAGTGGGTAGCTAATTCCACAACCGGCAAGTCGGGGTGGGGGGGGGGGAAGCAAGATACGTTATGCTGGGCACACTTTACTCCCGACCTGAGCTAAATCCACCTTGACGACCGGGGGGGAAGCAAGATACGTTATGCTGCGCACACTTTACTCCCGATTAGTGGGGACAAAGTACGTTATGTCCGCTCAGCCTCTGGATGATGACAAACCCTACAACTCTATCTAAGAGTACAGAGTAAAATCAATGATTCCTGGCTAGAAAACAATGACTGACATCAAACACATTACCTAGCATGATACTACGAGCTTAAGCATGAATCATAAGCATGCTGGCAGAACAAACCTAGCATGGCACTAACATGTAAAATCAGGCAAACATGCTAGCAAGAAATCAATCAACAGCTCTATCTCTAACATGCTCATAACAGTCAGCAAACGTACAAGGCATATCATGAAAAATATCGCAGGGCCCACACAACTCCGATAAGAAATCCTTACCTGGTCGGAAGGCAACAACACACAATAAAATTAACTGCGATCGAACCCGAGCAACCTATAACGAGCCAAGCAAACACATCAATAATCATAATATAGCCCTAAATACAATAAAATAAACAGGGCTCGGCTCGGGAGCAACTCACGAGGCGCGGCTGACACGCGAACGAGCCGGCCAGCCACAGGCTAGGCGGGCACCGGGTGTTGGGCGTGGCCTGGGCGCAAAGGACTCGGCCTGGGCGCACTGTGGCACGGGCGCTGGTCTGCTGACAGTCTTGCGCGCGGCGACATGGGCCCATGGCGCGTCAGCATAGGGCATAAGGGCACAGCTGGCATGCGGCGCGAAGCGACACGACGCCACAGGCAAGACGGCCTGGGCGAGGGCGAGGGCGCGCGGGCTGGCTCGGGCTAGCTAGGCTGCTCGGGCTAGCTGGGCTGGGCGAGCAAAGGGGCAAGGTCGGGCTAGGCTAGGTGGGAGGGCTCGGGGAGAGAGAGAGAGAGAGAGAGAGAGAAAAAAATTTGGGGAATTTGGGAAAATAAAAGAAAAATGGGAAATAAAAAGGAAAATGGGAAAAAAGGGAAAATATGGGATTTTTATCCTATTTTCCATCCTTATCCACTTTTAAATCCTTAAAATCCCATTTCCCGGCCTCCTCCTTCGAGACCCGACCGAAGCAATCTTTTCCAATAAATAAAACTCACTTAAATCCAACTCCCAAAGCAACAGTAAGGGCCCGGGCTCGAATCCCAAAGGAAGCACACAACCAACCATCACTTTGCCAAAATACAAACCACAACCGAGCATCCAACTGACTAGCCAGACACCACGGGACTCGCAGCCAACAACAAACAAGCCTCAACAAAGGCAGGAGCTACCTCGAAGCCCTGAAAACCACAAATCCTGCCCGGGGAGCCAAAAGACCAAAATACCCCCAAGAGTCAAAACGGCTCTAACGGCCTAACCAAACAACCGAATCTTGACCCGAAGGCACCTCGAAAACGGGATTAGGAAACTGGGCTGTTACAATACTCCCTCCTTTTAAGAAAGTCCTCGAAAGTCCTAAGACGAAACAGCTCCAGGAAAACTCCACTGATCCAGCTAACTGAACTTCTCGGCCAACAACACTAGCCCTTCTTCGAGAACCAAACCCTTTTGGGTTCTCAAAGGCTCAAAGCCACAATGCCAACCAATCTGCCACAAACGGGGCAAAGCTAACCGAAAGGCCACTGCTCTGATCCGCTCAAGGATCTCAAAAGGCCCTACAAACTTGGGGCTCAAACTAAAGCCCTGCTAATCCAACACTGAACACCTCTCTACGGTGTTACTCTCAACAAACTCGCAGACTGGGCACAAGCTCCAAAACTCAACGCCACGCACTGGCGAAACTCAAACCTTGCCTACAGCCTTAACGAAAACAATCGAACCACCAACTGGCGATTGATCCAAAAGGCAAACTTTTCCCACTAGCACAAGCTGAAACTTCAGCTACGGCCAACCCTAAATGGCCAAAACCAGGCACAGGCTCCACTCGGCCTAGCCAACAAACTGCAGCCTCTCAACGGCCGAAAGCAAACTTTTCCATGCAAACCTACTAGCAACTCGCCAAAGAAAATACTACCAGGCAAGGAAACCACCAAAATTCCTCTCAAGGAAAACTCGGGCTGCAAGGACTAAACCACCACGCAGCTCAACGGCTTTACCAACCAAAGCCACGACACCTCTGTGCCAACTCACTCAAATGAGGCTCCGCTATCGCCAACTGCGAACGCACAACAACTAGGAGCAAAACCCGAGAAAGGCTTGCTCAACAGAACTCAACTCAAGCTTATAACGAGCAACGCTCGCCTCCAAGCTACTACTCAACTCTTAAAATCCAACAGGCTACTCAAAGGACTTCTCCTTTTAGCTTAAGCCTAACTCAACTTCCAACCAGAAGCTCCACTCACGAAACCTCACAAGGAAAACGGATAACGACAACCTCAAAGCTTACGGATTCTGAACCATACGAATCTGCAAGACTACCTCATGAGCTAACACTCGAGGCTGGCATCCAGGGAGCAACTCAACCACCACAGAGACTAGGGGGAAAGGGAAATCTTCAATCCCCAAAGAACCAACAACTTGCAAGAAACAACTCTTACTGGTTGGCCACCGCCCTAGCAGGGACAAACAACTTTTGCTTGCTAACAACACAAAGCAGGGGCCCTCTCGCTGGGCTGACCACTGCGCTACTCTAATCCACTGCACAACTCAGGAGCTAAGATGACTCCTGTCAAACGGGAAACGATTTTCCCAGCAAGCAAACTTCTGAAGGGCAGCGAACATCATACATGCTCGCTGACTAGCTCAAACCCAAGGCAACAGCAACCAACTCTCTTGGAAGCAACAACCAAGGAAAAACTCAACCAATTGGATCACCAATCCGGAACTAACATCACTTGCTCAACTGCCGAGGGAGGGGTCAACTCCCAAAACTTCCTGACTAGGAATAAGACCTCAGGGCAACGCCCTCCAGCTAGAACTGAACTAGCTCTAGAAACAGCAAAAAGACCAAAACTTGGCCAAACACTCACAAGAGGCAAAACAACCCTTACTGCAGCCTCTAGAACACCATCCAAGAGTCCACCTAACTGGACAAACAACTGCTTCCAAGCAGTCAACAAACTTTTCCTTCAAGCTAACACCACTACCATCAACTCATGGCTATGGGAGAAATCTGACAACTCCCAGAAGGAAACGGCTCTTACAAGCAGACAACCAAAGGACAGAGAGCTCCACATACGCTCACTGTCTTGCTCCACTAGAGCAACAACATCTAAATCTCACGGGGCAACAATAGGAGTCCACCTCAGACTGAACCTCCAAATGCCAAACGGGACAACTCAACATCCTGGAAACAGGAAAACAACCAACTGGGCACGAACCATTCGCCCCACAAGCAAAACTAATCTCTAGCAGCTCCAAACCATACCTTGGTCAACACCAAGCATCAACTTGCCATCGCACCGGAACCAATCCGAACTTTACTCCAAACCAACACTGGTTTGCTAGTCTACCAAGACTGCTAGAAACTCAACCGAGGCTACAAACTACACGCCTCCAGCTTGCCAACTGAACTCACTACCTAGGCTGACTGAGCTCTGGAGAGGCTCTCCACAACCTAGGGTTCTTCGGCAACCCTCGACACACACTGTCGACAAACGAGCTTACAGCCAACTGCCTGAACAGACACAACTCTCTCCAGCATCTCAACCATGCTGGCCAACTCCAACTCCTTGGGAACCAAGAGGATCCGAAACGCTACCGAATGCGTCGTCCTCCTGCTCAATCATCAGCCACAACAAGGCTTCTACCCAAGGAAAGGATCCAAACAACTCTCTTAGCCAAGGCGATCAGAAACTGCGCGGCTTTGCTACCACTGCACTTGTTCAGTTTCCAACTGAACTCCAACCGAAGGAACACCAAAAGTTCCTTCTCCACACGATGCTCAAAGCTGAGGCAACCTTGCTCTACCAAGGCATAACCATGCCAAACCGAACTTACTTTATACCAAGCCTCTACCAAGGGTGCTTACCCCATAAGGCATCCAAATCCTCTCGCAAGGCATCAACTCATCTCGCCTCAAAGGCATCCAACTCGCCTCATGGTATCCAACTCGCCTCATAGGCATCCAGCTCATCTCATGAGCATCCAACTCAGGGTCCCTCTGCTGGACCAAACTCGCATCTACGATGCTCAACTCTCCTCAGATTAAGGCACTCGAAGGTAGTTGACCGCACCACCAACCACAAGGAATCTCTTGGCCTTAACACTAGAGCGAGACTCACGCGCACCAACACTTACCAACTGCCAACCTGCTGACTACTCAACCTCCAGAAACACTGGGAAGAGGCTCTGGCTCCTCTCGAGCATCCTTTCACTTGTAGTCCATCAACTACCATTGAACTAGCCCTCTGGCACGACCTAAACAGGTGCAACTGCCATAACGGATCCAAGGCTAAAGAAGTGCGCTGAACTCCGGACGGCATAGAACCATCTGCTATGCCCATGCCAAACTCAAGTCTGAACCAGACTTAGTGCCAAAGTGGCACACCAACCAAAGTACCTCAAGAGCTACTACTACCAAATCCACATCTTACTACAGATGGGGCCAGCAAGGTCACTACCTCAAGTGACAACAACTCTGGCTAGGCATACGAGGGCTCAACTGAAATAGCCATGCCTATGGCATCTCATCAAACCGAAGGCTCACAGCCTACTCTTGCATCTCCAAAAGATGCTCAACAAAACTCTGGTTGGATCTCTCAACATGCAGCAGCTAGCTCCACTCTAGGAGCTCACCAAGGAATAGTGCTCAACTCTACCAAACATCTCGAGGAAATCGGGTCATTAAACAACAAAGAAGCTCGCGCAAGGGGGCAAAGATGTCTCTACATCGCCTCAAGCCACTAACACGGCAACTTGCCAATCAATCGGGCGACGTGGTGGAGACTCGCTAGTCCACCTCTCACAAGGGACTTCCACCACCAAGCTGCATGCGATAAAGACAGAACGGCACACCTCGGCCTCTCGACAATGGGGCATCCCAACACATGGGTGCTAAACTCAAACCTGGCCAACCGCTTTACTACTAGCAGCAGGACTTTCTGAAACATTGAGCTCTACAGGCATCCACTTGCCAAACTGGGCGGCTCCATCAACGCCAACAAACTCATCGGCATAAACCTGCTGATCATGCCCTCTCGGGAACCTCCGCAGCTACAAGAGCTACTGGGGGGAAATGCTGAAAAAACTCTCCACGGTGGGCTATCTCGTGCCGGGACTCCTCACTACGCGCTACTTAATCGCTGCGCTCGGGCCTCCGCTCTCGATAGCTAAAGACACGCCATCAAATCTCTCATGGCTGGAGCACACTCTGCTCAAGGAGTCTCACTCTGAGGCGTTCTAGCCTCTACCCCCTCCACTAGGCAACTCAACTGCCAGGGCCAAATCTGGCCTGCGGGCCTAACAACCCTGGGACGCGGCCTTAACATCAACACGATCAGTCCAACTCCTCGGTCGGACATGCCAAGCGTCCTGCTCCTCTGAGTGCGATCAACATACTGGCGATCTGCACAAAGCACCTCCACCCTCTCACTAGGAGAAAAGCAACAACTGGGCCACAAATGGCCTACAGGAGTCTAAGCTCTGCCTCCCTCGGGGACGACGTCCCAGGGCATCCGAATCTATCTGGATACCTCAACAAGCTGCTAAATAATGCTCACACTGCGGAAAGTTGGCATGATGGCTCTCTAAGCCCAAACCAACAACGAGTCAGAACCTGCTCGTCTCCGCTCCACAACACTACACAAGGCATACACTAGATGAAAAGTATTGTAAATTCTTACCCCTTTCTTTAAAACAGAAAACTTAGGCGTACCTGATGACTGTCGGAGTGCTCATGATCATGGAAAAACGACCTACAACAAAGGTCAGTCTACATAATCTATGACTCTGAGCTCTGATACCAACTTGTAACGACCCGACCAGAAAGGGTTCTAAAATAGGCCGTTACCTCAATGCATGCATTACAAATCTACAGAAAATTTGCAAGATGGTGTTCGAATTCTAAGTAAAAACTAAAACATAAAACATTCATTTAAAAGTCAACATAATTTCCTGAAACCTGTCCCTGTTTCCAAGCACCTATTCCAAGACTAATACATTTACAAAACTTGCTCTGATCAGAAATTTATTTAAAACATACAAACTTTACAACAATGCTAGAATCCGGAAATACATTCAGAAAACACCCTAGGGCTCCGTGCCCAACTACATGCATTCAGAGGACATTTAAATCATAACATAAACATAAGACTCAGAGTTGAACAACGGGTTTCCATGATCACAGCTCCTCCTCCAGCCATCCTGTCTCGCATCATGGTTACCTATGGAAAAACCACAAAAATAAGGGTGAGTAACGAATTACTCAGTAAGAATCCCCAACCGGGGTACAATACGATATAATCAGTCATCTAGTACCAAAGCATGCAAGCAAACAGCTACCAACACAGATCATAGCTCAACGAGCTCACAAGAAAGATCTGGAGTCATCGGAAGTCTCCTACTTCCGGCCTAAGGATTGGATACACTGACCAATCCTGGGACATCACCGAGGTATCTTTCACTCGGGGGGAATACACTGATCCCAAGAATGTCCTCAAGGGCCTCCTTGCCCTTGCACTAATCTGGACTTACGGAGAGTACCCGGTGTCTGGTGCGGGCGTATTTGGGCGTAGGGGGCTCATTGGGGCGCTCGGCGTGGGGCTGCTCTAGCAGACAGTCTGTGTGCGCGACACAGGCGTGGCGGGCGCTAGCTCGGGTGGCGGCAGCTGGTGCGCGGCGCGGCGCAGACAGGGCAGCGTACGGGCGCGGCGACGACGACGCGCCACGGGCAAGACGACCTGGGCGAGGGCGAGGGCGCGCGGGCTGGCTCGGGCTAGCTGGGCTGGGCAAGCAAAGGGGCAGGGTCGGGCTAGGCTAGGTGGGGGTGCTCGGGGAGAGAGAGAGAGAGAAAAAAAAAAGGGGAATTTGGGAAAATAAAAGAAAAATGGGAAATAAAAAGGAAAATGGGAAAAAAGGGAAAATATGGGATTTTTATCCTATTTTCCATCTTTATCCACTTTTAAATCCTTAAAATCCCATTTCTCGACCTCCTCCTTCGAGACCCGACCGAAGCAATCTTTTCCAATAAATAAAACTCACTTAAATCCAACTCCCAAAGCAACACTAAGGGCCCGGGCTCGAATCCCAAAGGAAGCACACAACCAACCATCACTTTGCCAAAGCCCAAACCACAACCGAGCATCCAACTGACTAGCCCAGACACCACGGGACTCGCAACCAACAAAAAACAAGCCTCGACAAAGGCAGGAGCTACCTCGAAGCCCTGAAAACCACAAATCCTGCCCGAGGAGCCAAAAGACCAAAATACCCCCAAGAGTCAAAACGGCTCTAACGGCCCAACCAAACAACCGAATCTTGACCCGAAGGCACCTCGAAAACTGGAATAGGAAACTGGGCTGTTACAAAATGCCTAATTCATTCCGATCATTGAATTTGACTATTTAATTTATTTAATCGATCATACTACTTGTTTTAATTGCATTGTCGTTGAAGCATTTGATTTCATTGTCCGCTCTTGAATTTTAACTGTTAATTCACCTACAACATCATTGATTAAGAACTTTTACATTTTGAACTGATATATACTATAGCATATCTTAAGATTAAATCGATCATGTGTTTAAGTATTCCGGATACCTGCTCAAAGCGAACTTTACTATGCTATTTTGATACATGTCGATGTTGGAATAGGGTGTTGATGTGTGTCTGTTTCTTCATGTTGCTTGCTATTCTTTTTGTTGTTCTTCTTTACCTTGTGTGTAATGCCTCGGGATTATGGAGTCCCAAGGTGCACTCTGTATGTTGTTCAAAATTATTAGATATGTTTTGTATGCTTAGTACCTCGAGATTATGAGGTCTCGGGGTACATCTTGTATGTGATTTGTTCATTGTTTGAATTTTCTCAAAGAATGTCGGGATTATGGGGTCCTGATATGCAAATCTATTTGTCACTTATTCTGTGTCCCTCGATTTTTGCGTGATTTTGTAAGACGACATGTGTTAGAGCAAAGCTAGTCCTAGCCATACAAATAGTAGCATCCTACTAGGATAACTGTATGAGATAATTGTGCGTTGATGAGCATGTTTGGTGATATGTTAGGACCGAGCTGATAGGGTACTTTGTATTATAATCCTTAGTGACATCATCTAGAGGTTGTAGAGACACGACACACTATTATCTCATTAGGTCGGTGTTTGAACTAAATAGTTGTGTAATGAATTTTATGACCAGTAGTATAATTTAGAACAAGTGAGTGTCTCAAGGGGCCTTACAAGAGAGTTATGTAACGAATCTCATAACCTGTTATATTCCTGTATTTAGGTGAATTTCTCAACGGCCTCACAAAAGTGTTGTGTAATGTATTTCATAACCAGTCATATTCTTATGTTTAGGTGAGTGTCTTAAGAGCCTCACAAGAAAGAGTCATGCAACGAACCTCATGACCAAGTAATATGCTAAGATGAGTTGAGAGTAAATTGATTAATTGAGAAAAAGGAATGTAACGAAATTCATGGTCAGCTAGTAAGTTATGTTGGGATGAGAGTAGATATGTATTGCTAGCATGTTGAGTTCTACATTGTGCATTGTACACCTGTTGGGGAGTTCTTACTGAATATTCTTTTATACTCATCCTTTCCGGTTTTTCTTCTTTCCATAGGTAATCAGAGACATCACCGAGACAGTTAGCTGGGAAATGTTGAAGTGGTCATAGGTGGAGCCACTACACTTCCTTTAAGTTATTGATAGGATATATGTTTCTTTCTTTAGTAGCATGCAAATGTTAAACTCCTGTTATTTTTCATTCGAAACACGTTGTTAATTGTTGGGCATGGATGCTGTTATTTTTATTTATGTAATTGAATTATTTTTAAGACTACCTTGGCCTAGGGCTTATCACTTATCTATTTATTTTTTAAATAAATTCAACAGGAGCAGTTTTTTAAACTTTGAAATTTGAATTTTCATTGATTTATAACTATTTTGAGACAAGATGGCGTGGGAAATGTAGTTTAAAATGACAGTTCTTTACACCTATCCCCTCAATCTCAACCATCCAATGTCTTCATCGGAGCCGTTTTCTCGCGTCACGTGTCATGCGAGCAGCAGCCTTCAACCCCTCTCTTTTTTGCATGCGAGTTGGTCGCAACCCAGCGGCGTCGCCACCTATTGCAGCTCTGATGTCGTTCCTAGTGAAGCTGTCACCGTCAGTTCTTCAGCGTTCGTCACCTACGTCGTCAGTTCTTCAGCGTTCGTCACCTACGTGTGCCTAGGCTGTTTCCACAAAATTTCGAGTAAGCTCTGCCCCTCTAACCTCTATTTCACCATTTTTTCGATAGTTTCTCTCTCTTAAAATTTACTCCTTTCTAATCTTTTTGGAGTTAGAGACCTTCGATCGCGATTCTGAGACCAGATTCATGCTTAGTGCATCGAGAGCTTCGAGACAAGGTAAGTTTTGTTGGTTTTAATGGAGTTTTCTGCGATGGATTTTTGAAACCCATTTCTTCTTTTGTAGTTTCATGGAGCTAGGGAGCTCCGTTCGAAAAACCAGACCAGTTCCATGTTTAGGGCGTCGAGACGAAGAAAAAGAGGTAAGTTTTGTTGAGTTTCGTGGAAGTGCGCTTGCCACCGCTACTGCCGTTTTCTGGAAACTTGTCACCTACTCAGTTTTGCATCCTCGTTCACGTGGTGAGCTCTGTTTTTGGCTAGTTATGCTTCATTTTTTCGTTTCGTTGATTTCTATTCTTATTTCATTGTTTAGGCGACTTTCAGGATTGGGAGTTCGGCTCGTGGTTTAGCTTCGTGGTTTGGTCGAGAATGTCAAGAAGGTAAGAAGTTCCATTATGATCTGGGTTTGTGGTTTAAAAGCATATGAATAGTGGCATGGTAGGATTTACGAGAATAAAATGTTGGATGACTTTCACTTATTTTTGTTGGTGTTGAAACTCATTTATTGAACTTTTTATACTCGTGATAGTATGAAAATCATAGTAGCTAGTAAACTATAAGGTCTCTGATTGTTTTCCTCATGTGATCGTATCGTCATCCCTTGAATCGTACCTTTTGCTTGTATACGTGATGGATTGTTTATTTATTTGATTATTCGAATGATTCAGTTGCCTAGTGTAATGCATGTAATGATTGTGACTGAAATGCCCTAATGTGTTAGGCAGCTCATGAATTTAATTATGCATGTTTTGTTGTTGTTTATTCCATCTATGTTTGACTGTATACGTGTTACAATGGTTATATGCTCGGTTTCTCTATTTTCTCCTTAGGGTTTTGCTTGTAGTAATCTGTTATCCTGATACTTAGTTTGGTTTGGTTATGTTTGGTGTTAAAACAACTAGGTTCGGTTACCGTGTTAGCCACCTAGTTGAGCATCTAGCTCACCCCTGTTAGGACTCGTGTTGCTTTATCAATATCGTGTTATTGATGTGACATTCTAGTTCCCTTAGGAACCGAGCGAGGATATGAATCCTCCTTACTCCGAGACACTTGGTTAGGGTGCACTAACCTATAGGTTGACTCTTACATCCGATTAAGGGGTCGGATCTCACCCATGTGTCACATTGTGTGCTTAACAACGAATTCCTTGGTTGTTGAGCACACGTTGCGGGTTGTACCAACCCTCAGGTGGGGTGATTACACTCGTCTAACCTAGGCTAGATCTCGTGTGACTCTAGTGCTAGTTATATTTTTTTTGTTATACTTGTGAAACTACATATGCTTTGTGCATGGTTTCACTTGTTTTCCCGTTGTAGTACGTGGGTAGGGGAGAGCCAGTCATGGCTCGCTTGACCCCAGCACCTACTATAACGACCCAGTACGTGGGAAGGAGAGCAGTCATGACTCGCTAAACCCTGCACCTACTAGAAAATGCCACTAGGACAGATGATGGTGTGGAAGAATGTCTGTCGGTTAGCCTGCATGCATTCTTAGGATGTTGTCTACAAGCAAGTCGGTTCCCACATGTTAGGCCTAGCAGATAGCGCCCTTAGCTCGAGGTTTAGGGACCCTGGAGTTAACCTCACTCGTGGCTCTACTTGATAGGGTCATGTGATTTTATTAGTATTGGAGTATGTCCTTGCTGACACGACTTATGTGTCATTGTCTTGACCAGAGGTTTAGGGATCCTGTGTGTTTCCCTCACTCATGGTGGGTTCGTAATAGATGGTCAGGCTACCCCGAGATATTTGTGTATGTCTCTGCAGACAAGGTATGGGACGTGTCCCGACTGGAGGTTTAGGGATCCTATGTGGTTCCCTCACTCGTGGTCCTGCCAATAAGGTCGGGTGATTTTATTGGTATTTGTGTGCCTTGCGCATACGCTATCAGAGTTGCACAACAGAAGCGTGGCGGGTCCCTAACGTAGGTCAGGCTACCCCGAGGCATTCATATATGTCTCTACTACTAGCTATAAAAGTTGTACAGCGGAAGCGTGGTAGGTCTCTAACAGATAGTTAGGCTACCCCGAGCCATTTGTGTATGTCTCCACGAGTACAGCGTGGTGGGTCCCTAACGTAGGTTAGGCTACCCCAAAGCACTCGTGTATGTCTCTATCGATGCATTTTGGCGAGTCCCTGACAAGGTCAAGCTACCCCAAGACATTTGTGTATGTTTCTGCGCACACGGTATGGGATGTGCCACGACCTGAGGTTTAGGTAACTTGTGTATTTCCTTTACTCGCGGTCCTCCCCTGGTAGTGGTAAGATATTTTCTCGGCATTTAGCTATATCTCTGCTCATGGCTTCCACATCATTGTTTGACATTGTTTGCTCGTGACCAGCCTAGGGGTTGGGGAAGCATATGCGAGGCATTTATCTTCAATTGTCGTATCTTCTTATTTCGATATACTTACCCTTTACATTTTCAGGTTTTGATCCATTCCAAGGTGCTAGGACAGGAGCTGCATTGATCATGAACACGGTGCCATTATTTTTCCATCTCGTATTACTTTTATTTTGTGACGAGCTTCATGCTTTAAACTCTGTTGAATTGTATTTTGTTTTGAACTATCGGGATCCCGAACCATGTTTTGTATGTTTTTTGAACTATCATTTATGTTTCATGATTATACGAGGTTTTGTTGGAAATTGCATGTGTTTATGCAAAAAACATTTGAGGATTTTTAGATGCATGTACTCGTAACACACCATTAGATTATTTTAAGAAGTTGGGTCGTTACACAGGGAGATGAGATAATAGAAAAACCTTAGTTGGAGTGGAGAGAGAAGATGAGATATTAGAGTATCTAATTTATTTATTTTATTATTATTTGTTTTTAAATCTATTCTTATATTTTTTTTAATAATAAAATTATTTTCAAATCTTTTTTTCTTTTATTGAAAACAATTATTCTCAAATCTTTAACTATTAACATAAGTACGTCAATATAAATACTATCATAAATAAAATGTAAGTAATATAAAATTAATATTATACCATCCTTGATCATATTAATGTTTATATTCAAAATTCAATGATGTTATGTACTACATAATGATCATGGGGTCAAAGTTTCAAATCTTTCACACCTAAATATTGTTTGACTAATCTAAAATATTTATAGATTATTAATAACTTCTTTTTCAAGATTTGTTAGACTTAAATAATAAAAACAAAATTAAAAAATGTCAAAATTCTATTTATTAAAAAATAATGAATTAAAAAATAAAAATAAAATCATTTGGCTAAACTAAATCTTGATAGCAATTTTTTTTAATTAAAAAAGAAACTATTTTCTTATACCTTTATTATACACTCATATTCTTATTCACCAAAAGTGAAAGAATTGTCAATAAAATATATATCAATCAATAGGTAAGAATAAATTAAACATATTTATTTTATTTGTCACTGATACTTCTAAAAAACCATAAACACCACTAAATTTTTTAATTTGTTGTTTTTTAGTTAAAAGTGAATTCAATCATATTTTGATGATAATTATTACATGGCAGTAAAGACAATATCTCTCAAATTTTGAAATATATATATTTTTTTTATGTAAAATAGATCTCAATTCATGCAGTAACAAAAATTTCAAAAAAATAAAATTCAGCTCCTACTACTATTATTATTTTAAAGTGGAGCTTAATACATGAGTACAAAACTTAAATCTCATTCTTTTAACAAACAAAATAAGTTCAAAATTTTTAAGTTTGTTGAAAATAAGTTCATACTTTTAAACCTATTGTAAACTATGAATAAAAATTTAATGTGCATAAATTATTTAAATTTAATTTTTGTTTTAATAATAAATTGATGTATATATTGTTAATATTAAAAACAAATACATTATTTTATAACAATTATTTTTTAATTATAAATTTTTAAATACAATATTTATAGTCAATCTCTAAACCATTGAAGTTTCATAAATTTTTTAGTTAGTAACGATGATTAAACAAAGAAATAAAATAAAAAATTTACTTTTTTATAAATAAATATATTAAAATTTATTGTCATATATTAATGGATAATATATATCTATTCATTTTAATTTTTAAAATTCAAATTTAATTAAATAAATATTAGATATAATAATAGTATAATTATTATAACTGCATACCGATTTATTAGTATATTTAAATAATAATAATATTATTGTTTCTTCAAAAAATATTATTATTATTATTATAAAAATATATCAAATATTAAATGAGAAAATAAGTAAAAAAAAAATTATAAATAAAAAGATGAAAAAATGTAGGTTAAAATACGCTTTTGGTCCCTAGACTATCATCATTGTTCCATTTTGGTCCCTTGACTTTCAAATATTCAATTTTAGTCTCTAGACTTTCATGTTTGTCCAATTTTAATCCCTAGAATTTCATACTTGTCCAATTTTAATCCTCCAACTTTCAAATGTTCAATTTTGATCCTTTAAATTTCCAAAATATTTTAAAATAGTCCTTGTGATTAAAAGAAAAAGGTTAAAGATGGCCAAAAAAAAAAAATATAGAAATCAAAATAAAATCTTCATTCTTCTCCTCAGGTGTTTATGCTCTGTTTTACCATATTTTTCATTTTTAAACGAGGGCAATTTGGGTGCAGACTTGGCTACACCCCACCCATAAAGTCACACACACATTTTAATAGTTTTTTATTAAAAAAAAAATGGAGTGCAGTCCTGGCTGCAACCAAATTGCCCTCTTTTTTAAATTTAACTACAGGGTGGAAACTAATGGGAAGATGAAGGTATGAAATTCTAAAACATCCATCTTTAATGTTTTCATCTTTACCATACTGCCCACTTTTATTTTCCTTCCAAGAAATTCATAAATTTCTCTGTAAAACTCATTTGATTGTAGGGATCAAACATGGAGCACAGTGACAATGGAATATTTTTTCAAAAATTGTTAAGTAACCCTTGTCCCTATGTTTTTATTTTTTCAAAAATGGTAAAGGATAAATATTCAAATAAGAAAAACATATGATAAGGATTTAAAAAACGTTTAGTTGAAATGATTCTTCTTTCCCTCCTTGTCCATCTTTTTTGGAAAGTAGTTGAAATGGTTGAAATGGTCCTTGAAATAAGAAAAACATATGATAAGGATTTAAAATAACAGTAAAACAAAGCATATGCATAAACACTGGACGAGGAGAATGAAGATTTTATTTTGATTTCTATTTTTTTGCCATCTTTAACCTTTTTCTTTTAATAGGACTATTTTAAAACATTTTGAAAAGTTAAAGGATCAAAATTGAACATTTGAAAGTTAGAGGACTAAAATTGGACAAATATGAAAGTCTATAGACTAAAATTGGACAAACATGAAAGTTTGGGGACTAAAATTGAACATTTGAAAGTCAAGGGACCAAAATAGAACAATGATGATAGCCTAGGGACCAAAATGGTATTTTAACAAAAAATGTAAAAAAACAAAATAAAAAGAGAAAAGAGAAGATGAGATAAGGCAAAAAACACTTTGGAACACTTTTGGCCAAATAAGGTGTTGAAGCCCAACAATTCACCTCATGTCATTTCATCCCAAAACAAAAACACCCATTCAAGAATATTTCTATAATATAGCTCAAAAGATATGCACAAAATTAGACTTTGATTACAAAAGAAAATGCAATAACCAACGAGAGTAGTTCAAAATTAATGTGTTTTCATTGATAAAAGTTTATAAGTTCAACCATGGAGTGTTTAAAGTGATAAGTTCAATTCATAGTGGTCACTTATCTAAGAATTAATTTCCTACAAATTTCCTTACATCCAAATGTTGTAGGATTAGACAGAGTATTGTCTCACATTAGTCAAGGTGCACGCAAGTTGATCGGACAGCTACAAATATATTGATTTTTTTTTTCAGCCAAAAGAAATAGTAGAGTTCTAATGATATCTTATATAATCCCATAACCAAAAAGATACGGGTCTGAATCCTCTACTCTCAAACAATGTTGAATTAAAAAATGTTCATTTTTTTTTTCAATGTTCATCATTTTAACTAACTTGGAAAATTCAAAGTACAAATCTCATAATTGTTAATACATACATTTAGAATGTTAGTATCAAACTATGTTCGCTTAAACTAAAATACATAATACTTGCCTATCATACGTGCACGTTTAAAATCTTTTTTTTTTTTTTTTAATCATTGAACATTTTATAAAGTTTTCATATACCCTAAATTACTACTTAAACTTCTTTTGTACCATACAAATAAAACAATTAGATTTATTTGAATAAGAAAAGCTAAAAACAAGTACATGAGTTGGGTTATATTGGATTAAGAAAAAAAATTTAGACCAGCAAAAAGTTTCAAGTTGAAGAATCCATCCACCCATCAAAACTATATGGGGTGATTGGATTTAGATGTTAGGGTGGAGAGAAGAGAGAGAAATTATCAACCAATTTTTTGTTTTTATTACATCAGAACCTCTCTCTAAATCCTCCTCAACTCCAACTCACATTTCATCAAACTTATTTAATCCTATCAAACTTCAAATCAAATGTCATTAGAATAAAAAATTAATATAAAATAACAATCTTCTCTCTTAACACCAATTCCGAAAAAAAAAATTTCCAACATCTTTCCAAGACATAAATCCGCAAAAAAAATTTCTAGTCTCTCCTTTCCAAAATATCAATTCCAACATCTTTCCAAGACATAAATCCGCAAAAAGTTTTTCTAGTCTCTCCTTTCCTAAATATCAATTCTCAAACAAATATTTTATCCTTCCAAATCACTTTACTCTTCTTCCTTTTTCACTCCCACTCCCCTTCTCTCCTCTCCTCCCCAAACTCCAATCACCCCTTAAGCAATCCAACCCAACCCAACCTAAATATTTTTTTTTTCAATTTAAAAAATACATTTGTTATATGTTTTCCATTTTTATAAATAATTTCCATTAGCCATTGAACTCTAATTTATATTATGATATATACTTTCTAAATACTTAGAAAAATATTTTAAAGAATTTTGGAGAATAAAAAATCCAAAACATAATTAAATGGAATAAATTAACCCAAACTAATTTTAGATTAACCCAATAACCAATCCAATTCTCTAGTCCAATCCAAATAAGTTGATAATTCAACCGAACCCTTCAAATTTGTGTGATTTTTTGAACACTCAAATATGAGTTTGTTACCAAATAAGCTCTTAATAACTTAAAATCATTATTGTCCCTTAGATTAGGCCTAAGTCTAATAAAGCCTTTGAGGATTTGTTGAAGGTAATTCAAACCCATTCAGAATGAATGATATGTTTCCCTAATTGGAAAGAAACAAGATTCAAAATTCAATAGAACCATTTATTATTGATAAGGATAATGCAAAGTACCTATAAAAGTGCTTTCTTACGTTTCTTCTTTGCATGATCTCGACAAAATGCACTTCCACAACAACACTTAAATGCCTTCACAGGATGATCTTTATCGTCAAAGTCAATTGCGTAGTCCTGTAGATTCTCACAATTCAAAAACACTTATAATCAATGGCACATATATAGCATAATAAACACATATCTCAACCAGATTCTCCCAATTTCTCTACCAGAGTTTTATATCTCCTTAGATAGAATATTTGAATTCCTAGCCAAGATTTTTAAAACAAAAACTCGTTTTTGAAAATTACGGCCTTTTGATAACCATTTGGTTTTTTGTTTTTTTAAATGTAAGCCTATTTTTACTCAAATTTCCTACAATGTGTTTCTATTTTCCTAGGATGTATTCGTCTTTCCTTAAGAACGTATGAGAATGCCAAATTTCAAAGCCAAAAACAAGTTTTTAGAAACTTTTTTTTTTAAAACAAGAATCTTGAAGGGAGCATACCTTCAAAGCCCAAATCTTCAACCACGTGCCACCCCTTAAGGACTTTTAGAAACTACTTTTATTTTCCAAATTTTAGTTTCCTACAATTTTAGATCCAAGTAAGAAAAAACATATGTAAAATAGTTGTTACAAGCTTAAATTTAAAAAACTAAAAACTAAAAATAAAATAGTTATCAAACTAGAGCCTACTTTATTAGTTTCAAAAATGCTATTTAGTAGTTAACGTTGTGAATTTGTGTTTATATTTAGTACTTTAGCTTTTTAATTATTTTATCTTTTTAGAATTAAGTTAAATATTAATTTCTCCCTTTAAGATTAAGTTACATATTATTTTTTTTCCTTATGATTAGGTTTTTCTTTGTAGTCTATTTAAACTCAATGTTGAGTTTATTATAGAATTTGAATTCCATGTTCGTTGCATTTCGCTTAATTTCCACTATGTTTCCCAATTGCCGCTTCTCCAGTCTTTCCAATTGATGCATCATCATTCCATTTCATATTTGAAAAGTTCAACAATAACATAGTTGAACTCTACTATGTTTCATCGCGCCATCAAGTTGTTTTCATTCTCACTAAAGCATTACCAAAGACTAATTCCAATGCATTTAACTTCAAGCTTGTCTTGTACTCTATACGCAAGTAAGCTTGAGGGAGAGTGGATTGGTGTTTATATTAGTATTTTATCTTTTTAAGATTATGTTAAATACTATTTTCTCCTTATATGATTAGGTTAAGTACTATATTTTCTTTTTATGATTAGGGTATCTCTTATAGTCGATTTAAACCCAATGTTGGGTTTCATTATTAAAAAAGGATTTAAATTCCATCTTTCATTAAAGATAATAAGAAAATTTACTCATATGTTTCGTGAAAATAGTCGAGATACTATGTCCTTGACGTCTAAATGTTGTAGAATCAGATATTGTGTTCCGTGACAATAATCGAGATATGCATAAGCTAATCTAGACACTCTCACACACATGTATATATATAAAAGCATACCTACCCATGTAAGCTCTTCCATAGCTTTCACTTCCCTGCTAGTGAAAAAAGCAAGCTGCACATACAGGAAAACGATATGAAATTAAGTTGAAATTCATCAGCTAAATTATAGAATGCTACCATGTTTCTAGTAGAAGAGGCAGAGTAATCTTGGCGAAAATTAACCATGGCCAAAATTAATCTGTTGTCGACATTTATAAGATTGTTAACATCCATACGTGATAATAGTGGCGATCAGGAGTTTCAACTTCAACAGGAATGTCGATCAAGTTCGCATCACAGCATCTAAATAAGAATGAAAATTTGTTAAGAGGGAATAAATTGTAATGCAATAATGTCCTTATGATTTCACCATGGTTAATCTCATGCAATCAAACTTCCATTCACTCTGTTGAAGGAAAACTATACAAAATAAAATAATGTGTATGCAATGGCTTACATTACCTGTGGTTGATAAATCTTGCAACATTTCCATAATATGTTGCATCCAAACATAGTAACTCGTCATCCTCTAAAACTCCCTCCGAGCCCCAGTCCGCATCGAGAGTTACTGGATATGTATGCCTCTCATTGCCAGTGCTCTGCATATTTCTATCATGCAACTCCGTATTTGTCAGTACTTCGCCAACGTACTCACAGACAAAAGACCCTTTTGGCAAGTTCTTTAGTGTTCTGAGACCCCATCCTTTTCCTTCACTGGTGAAGAAAACCTGAAACATGAAGGTCAAGAAATCTGGTAAAGAGTTTACTAAGTCAAACAAGTATTCAATTCCTTTATACTATCATATGTCTTTATGAAAGTTTACGAGCAAGTTTCAAACAAGTATACATTTCCTTAATCAACCAAAATGTAAAGGCTATAAACAATTCAAGAAAGAAGAACTAGCTAATTTCTCTGTCTTGCTACTCAAATATAAACAGATAAAAAATAATCTGTTGAGTTTGAAACAAATCAAACTTTTGAAATTATTCGGATAGGATATTATTAGTACTTTCTTAATTAGTAAGGACCTTCCTACAAGACCAAATACTCCATATTAACCAACAGTGAAGTGGGATTGTGGGGGAGGATTAAAGGAACTCCACATAAACTTGTTTGGGATAAGGAGAATGAAAGTGATTATAAAACAAAGGTTACCATGCCCGTCCCTAGGCTAGGCACCAGAGACATCGAATGAGTGATGTTGCAGGTAAGTCTCGAACCTGGGACCTTGAGGGAAGCATACCCACAAAGCCCAAGTCTTCAACCACTGTGCCACCCCTTGGGGACGAAAATGAGAGTGATTATAGGGGAATGAAAATTAGGAGGAGAATAGGAAGGGAGATGATTATGCGGAGAATGATTATTTGTGTTTGGGGTGAAGAGAATGATTATTTGTGTTTTGGGTGAAGAGAATGATTATTTGTGTTTAGAGTGAAGGGAATGAGTATGGAAAAAATAAAATAACGAGTATGATGAGAGTGAAATATAGTGATGTTAAAGCATACAAATTTGTTACAGGGAGAATAAAAAGTGGTAGGAGGAGAATAAAAAGGTGAATTTGAGAAAATGTAATTATGGGGGAATGATTTTCGGTGGCCCAAATGCAAACAACGGAAATCATCTTCATTTTGATTCTCCCCATTGGTTTTTAGTGACACAAACACGCCCTAAGAGTTAATACTATTTTCTCGAGTTCCTTATAGAAAGTTGTGAAGTGCTCCGAGTCCTAAAACTAACCTACCTACTGAACTATATTGGTTTCGCTACAGGCGTACAGCCTAAAGGTACTCTTCTGATTTTAAGGGTGTATTTTATCAAATGAGATCGATAATGAACAAGTTAAATCAATAATATTTAATAACTTAATTTATTATACAAGTTGGAGCCAAATGGTTTCAGAAGGCAACATCTTAGGAAGATATTAAGAACATCTAACCTGTAATTTGCAAGAAATACCTCGTTGTACAACTCGATTTCCACACTGCATATCACATCCACATTTACTCCAGCATTCTTTGATAAACTTCCTAAGCAAATGACCCTGGCATCGTTCAGGGTTCCAATCATTCTTTAACCTCTCAATTGGACAATCTTCACAATAAAAGTGATGCTCCTTCTTAGGCTCGGATCTCATCGACATACAGTTATTAAGAAATTCTTCTTTCAGCAGGCCTTCTTTTGTATAAGCAAATTCCCCACCAGTTTCTCCAGCGCAAGCACATGGATAGGACGATAAAAGGCAATCACCTGAGCAACTTGAACAGAAATCATCCTCGGAAATTCGAGCCAGTGAAATGTTGACACTGGCATTTTGAAAAATTATATTGTTTGGTATGTAAGTGAACTTAGGGATGGTCTCATTTCCTAATTCATTAACCCAAGATATCTTGACTTTCTCTGTACCTTTTGTCAAGTCATACACATGATGCAAAGTACTATTATTCTTTTTGTTATGTTGATCACTAGAAGTTGGGCTCATGTGCTCAGAAGAAGTTGAACGCTTGCTAATGTTACTGGTGCGTCGATCCTGAAAAGGTACGGTACTCGATGGCCTCACACGCTGTGAAGAACTTGAGCAATTCTGATCTGAATTGCGTTCCTTGTTACCATTCGGCAATGCATTCTTATCTGATTCAGCGAAAATGAATGGTACCACCATAGAAGTTAATAACAGCTTTAAAAGAAATCTTAACTGGGGTTGAACTGTTAAAGTAATTGATGATGAGAAACACTCAATAACAGACAAATCAATATTTTCATGGAAAATTCTCCGTTGTATATCATTGTTTTACCATTTTTGTAAATGTATAGTTCTGGTTTACCATTTATGTGATAAAGTACATCACTAATCTAATATACCTACTATTTAGGATATCACTCATATATAATTGCAACAAGTATGCTATTGTCGTAAAAGCCACTTCACACCAACAAAGTCAAAGCTAAGAACAGAAATATATCAATCAGTTTTTTTTTTCTAGAGTAAAAATTCCCTACACATGGAGGTGTATGAACCATCTCCATTGGTATGAAACTTTTTGGGTGAAATAAAAAACAAAGTCATGAGAGTGTATGCCCAAAGAAATAAGTATCATACAAATGTGGAGATTCACGTACGGTTGTCATCCTCATCAATAGATATCAGAGCCATGCCCCAAACATAACAATGTTGGTACATCGCCCCAGTGAAAGATACAGATGTAAGATACAGATGAAGCGAGGATTCAATCCTCAGGTGCTGAACATAGAAGATGAGCCCACAAAGAGGCTCGGTGGAACTTTGATCGAGGGGAGGATTTGTTGGGGATGCAAACAAAGTTTTCCCACATTTGTTAGATGAGGGAAGATCATGAGTATAAAAGTGATGAAAATCATCTCCATTAGTATGAGATCTTTTGGGTGAAACAAAAAACAAAGTCATGAAGCCGCATGCCCAAAGTGGACAATTCATAACCATTCAGCTAACAAAGGCCAAACACAGGGTTCATTTTAATCAGAAAACTTGGTATTAACTATATTTATGACAGTAATAATGTTCCTTAAACAAATCTATTGGCATTTTCAGTGGTCAAAATTATAAATAAAAAAAAGGATTACCTGGATAAATTGTTGCAATGGGTTTCACAGATGACAATTTCTCTCTGGGCTTAATGATACCAAGTCGAGATGGCTTGGTAGTTTTCTGTCCAGCATCAACTTCAGAAGTTTTATCCTTCTTTGCAACTAATTTATGGCCGGATCTACCAATGGCAGATGAAGCCTGATTTTGCTGTTCTCCTGCACGGGGTCTCTTTAGTGAAATCACAGACTTTTTATCATCCACAAGGCCACCTCTGTTTCCTTCTAAGCCCTATTCACAAACACATTAACAGAGAACAGTCATTGGCATTAAAGGCAGGTAAATAACTCTTATTCACATTAACATAGTCTATTAAAAAAAAGAGAGAAATAGAAACCTCATTTTCTTTGTGGTCAAAATAAGTGTCTACTAGGCATCGATAATTGTCCTCTTCTATCAATTTCCAATCTTGATTATACATCTTTAGAAGGTCCCTCAAAATTGGTTCTACTTGGTCGTCAGGAATTCCTAGTGATCTGGTTGCACTCAAAGCCTTCACAGTCTTCATTTTCGAAGACATTTGGCAACCCAAAATACTGATGAAATAGGAGGACACTTGTTTCCTGTACTCAAGAAAGAAAAGTAAATTTTAGGCGATAATGATAAGGTTGGGATAAATAATACCAAGTTTATACATGAAATTAGAGTATAGTAGGAAAGTGATAAAAGTGAGAAAATCTAACATCTAAAAGTAAATGAGCTATTCCACTCATTGTCAATTGAAATAAAACTTCATGTGCTCTAATATGAAATCAGAGGTCATGAAATTCAAACGGTAAACGAATAAAAAGAAATTGAGATATGATTTAAGAATAGTAAACTCAAAAGAATGAACATATTGAAGATCTACATTAGAAAAATGAGAAAACCTAACATTTAAAGGTAAATGATCTATTCCACTTATAGCCAATTGAAATGAAACTCCATATACTCTAATATAGAATCAAAGCCTATAAAATTCAAATGGAAAACGAATAAAAAGAAATCGGAATTTGATTAAAAAATAGTAAATCCAAAAGAATCGGGCATGTTGGAGAGCCACATTAGAAAGGTAAGGAAACCTCTTTAACATTTATAAGATACATAGACTACTCCACCTATTGATATAAACAACAACCTAAAAGGAGAAAATGACAAGAATGCGGCAAGAATGCATGCATTAACAAAAATAGGAAAACGTACAAGTACAAGTTCAATGAATGAGTAAAATAACCAAGTAAGAAAAAACATATGGTAAGATATTTGTTGTAAGTTTAAATTTCAAAAACTTTTTCTTAAAATAAACAAATGTAACCATGCACATTGTTAGGCCAGGCACCGGAAACATTGAAGAAGTAATATCAGAGATGAGCCTCAAACCTGGGACCTTAAGAGGAGCTTACCCTCAAAGCCCAAATCTTCAACCAATGCACCACCCCTAAATTTCAAAAACCAAAAACAAAAAAATTAAATGGTTATGAAACGGGGTCTTATTTGTTTTCCTATTCTACTACACCATCATCAAAAAGCGCAAGAAGCCCCAGCAAATTCGATCCTCCGGTAAACATAGAATCGAGAAATAGTTTATCTTGATCCCTAGACTTCACAAAAATCAATCATAAAAGAAAACACACTCCAAAACAAAACAAAAAAAAATCAAAGCAAAGCATGGAACAATCTTGGGCATTAGGATTGCAAGAACAAAGAAAGCGAAAACACTCCACAGTAGCAATTAACATTGTTTGAAATGCAGAAAACAGACAAGATCAGCATCGATGGAAAAAGAGCAAATGAACCTCCTCGGGTGCCCGAAAAGTGTCGACGAAGCGGAGTGGCGTAGAAGAAAGAAAGAATGTGGAAAACGGCGAAGAAGAATAAGGAACGGACGATTGGTTTTCCGGAGAGAATCATGTGAGTGTGAGGTTAAGTTCGTTACAACTTTCGCTCCATCACGCAACAACAATGTGCCTTCTACCTCTTCATTTTCTATTCCTTTCTACTTTCTTTTTTTATTTTCAACATTCTAATATTTTTACCCTAAATAACTAAACTAATCTTACACTAAAAACATGATTACCAACTCAATTTCATTTTTAATAAAAACAAAATAACTATAAAATGAATATTATTGAAATGTCAACAGTCAAAATATTCAATTTTGAAATATTGAGATCAAATTGAAACTAGAAAGTAATTTTTTTTTCCTTTTTTTCTTTAAGTATTTTAGAAATTAAGTTTGAATTTTTTGTCTCCACACACTTCTCAATTCTCTATCTAAACGAAGATTCATTGTCTCATTAGAGATGGGTCTCAATCGGGCCCTAACATTATGGGAAAATGGACCTCTAGTAATTATAGATTGGATTCCCGCCCCGCCTTGTTCAACTAAAAAGAAATGATGTATACTTTTTTACTTCTATATAAATTGTATTTTATGTTGTTAGGATATTTATAAATGGAGTAGTAATAATGTAGACTTGTTGTCCCCGAGGTGGCACGGTGGTTGAAAACTTAGACTTTGAAGGTGTGCAACTCTAAATATTGACTTACCTATGACATTAATTTATAAATGCCTCTCGTATCTTCGTTCATTTTATATCTTTCAGTGTCTGACTTGAAACAACCTTAGGTATAGTCGATAATTGAGAGTTAAAATAGCTTAAATTAATTTATTTGTGTGGCTCCACTATAGCGACACATGCACAAATTATATGAAAATTGTTAAGTGTAAAAGAAATTGATGCTTTCTAGTTTGTGCAATAAGCATGGAGCCAAGCGTAATTGAAGGAAGAGATCCTCGCCCAAACGAAAGATATATAGCCCCAGCAAAATAGTTCCATAATCCATCTCACATTGCCTCATCAAACCAGGAACTTAGTGAAAGGGATAGGTCGTAAAATATCTCAACCAAGGGAAGCGTGGCTTAGATCGAATGCGCAACGATTCATCTCGAGTGTTCATCTGTGTCGGCTCTGACAAAGTCAACAACGCGGATTGTGGAGTAGGAGAATATCAAAGTATAGCAACTTTTGGCAGAGTAACGATCGTGGAGCAGTTCATTTGCAGAAGCTGTCAGGAGCTCTATAAATAACGAGAAGCGTCTCATTTTGAGGGGTTGAAAAAAATGAAGAATTTAGAATTTCCTTAGCCATTTTGTTAGAATTCTCCCCACTCCGACCAAATTGTTCTTCGCTTAGTGTTTTTGGCTTCCGGAGCGATTTCTTCGGGTCGTAGTTATCCTTTACCGCTTTTTAGCATAATTGTGTGCTTTCTTAGGAGTTGAGTTATAGCCAGAGTTTCACGAGAAACATTCAGAGTAACAAAGTTCCAAGAGTTTACTTGCCTTTTCATCTTTACTTGTTATTTATTTTCACTGTTACTCTCTTTGTTTACTTCGTTTTTTGTTTCCTTGTTTGATTTGAACATGTTCACTAGCATGAGTAGCTAAGTCTCTTATCGGAAGGTTACGGGGAAGTAAAGTATTTCGCGTGGGCAAAGGGGTTAGCGAGCTGAACTCTTTATTCATGCTGCTCCAACTTAAATTATATTCTGTTTGAAAAATCATATGTATAACTTTATTACGCTTATAGAGAAGAGAGAAGAGCGATCGTGCATGTATAACATTAGGATTGCTAGGATTATCTGCTAATCAATGAACCCTTAGTGATAAAGTTTGCCTAATGACGTAGTGACTTAATTGGTTTTTGAGTTTGAGAGAACCAAACTAGGAGCTCGAGAAAGCTAGCTTCCTATCCTCGAGAGAGCCAAGAGTAAACTCGTCAATTTTTCGCTCTCGCTCACCTCCCGGGTAAGCGAGGTACCCGAAAGCCCCATTCCTTCCGATGCTTCTCATACTATCACTTCGTTTATTTCGTATTTTGCTTACATAGTTAGAAATTACTCAATTTATCGAACGATTTTGCTATTTGACTCTTACTCGGAAACAATTAAAAGCATGAAAAATCCCTGTGGAGAATGACCTTTACTTAATTTAAAACTTGCTACAACAAGACTGTGTATACTTGCACACCTTGGGGAAATTACGTACCCAACACACTCGCTTCGGCAAAATAGAGCTACATCGCATCACACCTTTGAACATTCCACGTCATATTCCCTATTATTGATATCATTTTATATTGTTGTGTGCTGATTTCGTTCCAACACGAGCATTACTTCAATTTTCCAATTTCCAAAAAAGAGAAATGTAGACTTGTTTACTTCATTAGCTATATTGAAATAAACATCACTTCCAATGAAATCAATCCAAGAATGATATCTTTTGTTGTTTTATACATTGAACTAATTTAATTGTGTTTGCTTTAAACAATTTAGGGAAACTTTTAGTTCCGAAATTTAGGGGTATACATGGATTGGATTGGATTTGGTTGATGAAGGTTTTCAACTCAACCCAATTTTTTTTTGGGTTGGTTAGTTTTCCAACCTAACTCAACTCAAATAAAGAGACAACTCAACCCAACCCAACTGTTGGGTCATCAGGTTCATCAATACATTGTAAATATAAATTTTTTTTTATCAAATTAGTCATATATTATATATAAATAAAATACAATCTTCAATCATTATCATATCGAGTTAATGAAATTAATATAAATAAATATGCAAAATAATCAATAAAAAATCACTCACTATTAGTCTCACCATCATGGTTCATATAGAAGATCTCAACTATATAACATAAACTAAACAACTATGTAACAAAAATAAATAGATAATTAAAACAACAAAAATAGATGATATAATTTGACTTCCATAAAACAAATAGATAATTAAAAAAAACATATGACATAATTATATTGATTATAAAGACTTAAAAAAAATATTGGAAAATAAAAAGTCTAATAATAACAATAATTAAATAAAATAAATATACCTATAATATAAATAATTAAATAACATAATAATTATGTTATAGATAAAAAAAATTAACTGAATAATAAATTCAAGTTGGGTTAATTTTAGGTCAACTTTTGACCCAACCCAACCCATGAGAATTTCATGACTATGAACCCAACTGATAACTCTCAAGAATTGAGAGTTAAAGTAGCATAAATTAATGTATTTTTAATTAAAAAAATTCCTATAATTAAGTAATTGTGTTTGAAGTTTCACCCCTACATGCTCACTACTGTGCTTAAGCAAAATATCCTATAGTTTTTTTATTATTATACTTTTTGGAGTTCTCTATTGTGAAATATGCATGAATATGTGTAATTTATTATTAATTATTATTAAGTGTTAAAAAGGAGTTGATTCTTTCTTGTTTGTTATAGTGAACCCGGGGAGCGAAGTGGAAATAAGGAGACCCTCGCACAAGTGAAGGTAAAACCCGACAAAGATTTCTTGGGAACCATCCTGCGTCCACCACAGCGAAACAAAGAACATAGGAAAAGGGGACGAGTCGCAAAATATCTCATTCAAGGGACGCGTGACAAAGATCTGAAATCTCATCGATTAATCTCGTTGGTTTATATAATTAAATTTACCCCAATCCATCAACTTAAGCTTTTGGATTGATTGGTGATTTATCATAACTCAACATAGTTTTAAAGTAGGAGGTCATAAGTTCATATCTTTGCCAAGTCGTTTCCTCTCCAATTAAAATTAAATTCAATCAGGAAGAGCAATTTGATAGTTTAATATAATTCAACAAATCTCAATCGTCGTCACCAAATTTCTTCTTCGTTGGGGCCATTATCGTATTTTTACGGGAAAGTAGGGGGTTTCGCTTTGGGCAAAAGAGTAGCGAGATGAACTTTTTATCCATGTTGTATGAATTTTAGTTAAATGCTATTTGACAAACCGAGTGTACATCTTTATTTTGTTTTTGAGAGAAAGAGGGTAGAGCGAACTTGCATGTATAACATTAGGACTGCTAGGCTTCCTTGCTAATCAAAGAACAAGCTAATAAAAAAACACTTAAGATAAGGTTCGTCTAATGCCATTGGTTTACATTAATACTGTTTGAGTTTGAGATAACCGAACTAGGAGCTCGAGAGAGCCAGATTCCGAAGATCGAGAGAGCAAAAGTGAGACCTGTTGGTTGTTCACTCCTCGGTAACCTTGTCGAGTAAAAGAAGCCCCCGAAAACCGTATACGCCTCCGATATTAGTCTCATATTTTTTATTTCTGTATTTCGTTGATTTTAGATCCTTACACACTTATTTTGCCAAACAACGTTCACATCCTACTCATACTTGAAGAGTGAGAACACAATAAATCCCTATGGAGATGACCTTTACATACTTTAAAACTTGCTACAAAAGACTGCGTTTACTTGCGCAACCTAAGGAGAACACACACATAGTCACTTGAACTTAATTGAGATTTCGCTTAAGTGAAATCAAAGCATTCCACGTTATCATAATTATATTATTCTTAATTGCAAATTGTGTATATCCAAAATGGACGAACACCAACCCAACCCAACCCATGAAAGTTTCATAAATTTTAGTTACATGTTGACCGAGTGTACATCGTTATTTCGTTTTCGAGAGAAAGAGGGTAGAGCAAACTTGTATATATAACATTAGGATTGCTAGGCTTCCTTGCTAATCAAAGAACACTTAAGATAAGGTTCGTCTAATGTCATTCGTTTAGGTTAATAGATGTTTGAGTTTGAGAGAACCGAACTAGGAGCTCGAGAGAGCCAGACTCCGAAGCTCGAGAGAGCGAAATGGAGACATGTTGGTTGTTTACTCCTCGCTAACCTCGTTGCGTAAGAGAAGCCCCTGAAAACCTTATAGGCTTCCAATATTAGTCTCATATTGTTTATTTCTGTATTTTGTTGATTTTAGATCCTTACACACTTATTTCCCCAAACAACGTTCACATCCTACTCTTACTTGAACATTAAGTGAGAACACAATAAATCTCTATGGAGATGACCTTTACTTACTTTAAAACTTGCTACAAAAGACTACATGTACTTGCGCAACCTAGAGAGAACACACACATAGTCACTTGAACTTGGTTAAGATTTCGCTTAAGCAAAATCAAAGCATTCCACATTATCATAATTATATTATTCCTAATTGCAAATTCTGTGTATCCAAAATGGACGAACACCAACCCAACCCAACCCATGAAAGTTTCATAACTTTGAACCCAATCCAACCAAAAAATGTATTTAATCCAACTCAACCTGTCAAATTGGGTTGGGTTTTTTTCGTGTTGTCGGGTTATTTGAACACCTCTACCTAAAATTTTGATGTTGTTTCTATTTGATCCTTATATTTTAAAATCAAATACTTTTATCCTTACATTTAAATAATACTCAATTTTTTTTCTCAAAAAAAAAAAAGTAATACTCAATTTTAGTATTCAAGATAATAAAATTGTTAGTTACCTCACAAAAATTTCAATATATTAAAGGTGATTATTTTAATCATATATTTTAAAATTAAATATTTTAGTGAATTTAATTTACTTTTAAAAATATAAGTATAAAAGTAAATTAAAAAATACAATTAAATTGAGAATTATTAAAATAACAATATTAAAAATGTTTAATTTTGAAATCTAACCCTAAAAAGAAACTAGATACCAAATCCTAATTAAATTGCTTGTAAATATTAATTGAACTTAATAATAAAGTGTAATTATTCATTTTAATAAAATATTTATTTTAATATATACTAAAAGAAGTTAAATACTTAATTTAAAAAATTACAACTAATTGAAATAAAACATCTATCAATTAAAAAAATAATATTTTATACAAAACGATAATACTCGATAATAAAGTTTAATTTATTTAGGGAAATTTGCAAGATTAGTTAAATCTACAAAAAACAATTGTAAATATGGTTAATTTTAAAATACTCTATTAATGAGTATATTTAATACATAATACTATATTAATGAATATTTATAATATCATATTGACCCATATAATTACTTTGGGTGCAAATATTTTTAAAACAATTTATAATTATTTAGTGAAAACAAATTATCCACTAGAATTTCTCATTTATTTATAGTATCGTTATTTATTTTAATATATTATTTATATTAGAAAATTTCAACTAATTGAAATAAAATATCGATCAATAACCTAAAAAAATATTAAAAAATATCTAGACAAAACAATAATACTTAATAATAAAGTGTAATTTATTTATACCGAATAATTGGCGACACGTTGATTATTTTTATTGGTGTTAATTCATTTCAACTCTACGGTCACGAGTTCAATTCTAGAAATCGGTATTTGGCTCTCATATTATTGGTGGTTTAATCTAAGGAACTTCACAGTTAAACGTGTTTAGGTTGGAGTAGTCGTAGGTTGAGTGACCTCCTAGAAATTTATTCCTAGAATGCATACTGAAAGGATGTGTGTTGGTTTGCAAAAATAATCTTCTTTTTTAAAAGCAATAAAGGCTAGTTACTAATGTGGTCATGACGTAGGGGAATGAAACGTATAATTTATTTATAGTATTCTTATTTATTTAATAAAATATTTATTTAGTAAATGATAACTAATTGAAATAAAATATCTACCAACTCAAAAATGGTAAATAATATTGTGTATAAAAAATATAGGTAGTTTTTATCTGGTATAAAATACAAATATTATCCTTTAATAAAGATAATAAAGAATTAAACATTTAGTAAATTAAATAGAAAACTAAAATTGAAAAAGTCGAGGATTAAGTCAATTAATATTATGTGAAAAAAGAAAATACAAGAAAATTACTATTAATTTAAGCCACCAACCAGAGGTAAACATTCTACCGACATCTTGTACAACCTAATAATGATGAGATTATAAGTTCGAATCTTCATCTCCAATATTGTTTTTTTGGCTTAATAGAACAAAATGAGTATACTTTCGTTACTATGGTTAGGGGTGTTTGTCGGTCGATCGGGATCGTTTTTTTGGAGAAAACCGACCTCGATAAACGACATATCAGTTTTCTAATAATAAAAACTGAAAAAAATTTCGAATCGAGAATTCCGACCGACAGTCGGTTCAGTCAAGGCTTTTTTTTTTAAAAAAAATAAATGGAAAACCATGGATGTTACTCTTATAATTTAATTTTTTTAGAAAATTCTCCGACCGACCAACCGTTAATTATTTAATTTAACCGACTCCGACCGACCTTGATTCGGTCGATTTTGGTCGGTCGGGTCGGTTTTCGGATAAAATGTGAACACCCCTAACTATGGTATCATATTGAGAAGATCCCCATTGGGTGGGATTGATTTTTGGAAATCGAATGCCTTTTTAAATTTTATCCATTTAGGTTAGATCTGTATTATTTGTTTAAGTTTACTGGCTCAGTGAAATGAACTAATAGCCATATGAAATTTTGATGCTATATTAGATAATGTGGAATTTCTCTTCAAAATTAATAACCCATTTTCATGTGGGTGGGACAGGGAATTGGTTTCCCACGAAATTTACAGTATTTTTTTCGCGCCAATAGGTGCGAAGATTCATTACGAAAAATTGACGAGGATCGAATTCCCAGTGAAATATTTTTCTTTTTACCATTTTTCTAATCTTTATTTTATAAGTATTTTTTTAAATAATATTTTCAAGTAGTTTTATATTTGATGAATGGAAAAAAAATATTAAACTGGCTCAAGAAATTTTATCATCATTCTTTCGATATTGCATTTTGTTGGTTAATCATTTAACTTTTTGTTTTTATATTTTAAAATATAAACTTATTTGACTAAAAAAATTTCAAAAGTTTCATCATCCCTAATGGAAGTTTATGTGTATCCCAACAAAATATTTAAAAATCAAAAGACATTTTAAAGCTATTTTGTAGTTTTTTATTTTTTAATTAAATAAGAGGTAGATATGAAAATAAGAAAAATTATAATGTAAAATATGCGGTAGATTTTAGGTTAAATAATAAGTTAGTTTCTAATCTCAAAAATATATAAAAATAAATAAATAAATAAATAAAGTTAGTTTCTGAACCTAAGACCAAATAGATATGAAGCAAATTATGACAACAGTTTTATATTTTATGAATGAAAAAAAAGTTAAAAAATATACACCTTTATCTCTCTTATTTGTTATTGATTTATAGCATGCATATCAAATGCAAGGATAACACATGTATGTGTATACGTTGGATGAATGCCATTGAGAAAATGTAAAAGATTAGTCAAAATCTAAAAAAAATTATAAATACAATTTTTATATATATTTATTAGAGAAAAAAAATAGTAAATATAATCTAGCATTATTGAGTATTGTCAATTTGGTATCAATATTAAAATATATTAATCATTATAATTGCAAATACTTTAAAATTTGTAAACAAGAATTCATCTAATACAATTTATTTTGTTATTATTATAAAAAAATTTAATATGATATAACTCAAAGGATTATTGTATCCAATAAAAAAAAAAGTTAAAATTCAAAATGATAAGCCCAAAAATGTACCTTCTTGAGAAGGCATATCTACCTCACAACATTATTCTCATTGAAAATATATTTTTTTTGCTAGGGGGTATTAAGGCTCTCATCTAATTGGAGGGAGACAAAAAAAACTCTGCATATTGGAGGACGACCACAAATCTCTCATCTTATAGTAGGAGACAACAAATCATCTAATTGGAGGGAGATTGTAAATTATACTTAGAAGGTACTACTCTCATCTAATCGGATGAATTAGAGGAAGACCACAAATCATCTAATTGGCGGATGCCACAAATCATATTTTGAGGGTACTATTTGCTCTCATCTAATCAGGGGACTACAAATCATCTAATTGGAGGGAGACCACAAATCACCTAATTGTATGGGAATCACTGCTCTCATCTAATTAGAATGGGGACCACAACTTCTGTATATCGGAGGGGGACACAAACCTTGTGTATTGGATACTACGACACTCATTTAATTGGAGGAGCACTACAAACCCTACATATTGGAAGGTACCACAAATAAAGAGTACTGCTCTTATCTAATTGAAGAGCCTACAAACCCTACAAATTAGAGTAGAGGGAACAGAAACCCTATATATTAGATATTATAGTTGGAGAACTAGTGCTCTCATCCCAATATACGAATTAAAAAAAAAAAATATTGAAGATGGGTAACCTTCACACCCTTAAAAAATGTTTATTATATGTAAAATTAAACTTACCCACCCTAGTCCAAACAAATCTATACAGAGTGAGCAAAAATTCGATGAACTTTTTTTCTTAAATTAGGAAAAAATCAATAACATTTGGAGTTGTTGATTTTTTTTTTTTTGAGTTGTTTGAATTTAGAAAAGTCGAATAAGAACATACCTAATAATAAGAAAACAAATATTTAAAGGCCGTTTAAATTGTGATAATTAGGATAACTCAATATTTATGATATTCCAAATTTCAGATGTCCAGAATTTCAGATGTCTGACATTCTTAGATCACCATATTTATTTTGTAATAATATTTTTATGGGTACATTTGAAAACTGTATTTATTTTATAAATTTTGTTCTTAGAAATGTCTTAAATGCTCTTATAACTTAATTTACACATTAATTTGTATAATTGAAATCTATATATAATAATTTTTTTTATTAATTTGAATGTTATATTTTAAAATAAATTTACCCGGAAAAAAATATAATTCATTTATTATTTGAAAAAATAAAAATTTGTTAAATATAGGAAGTGAAGATAATTATATTTAAAACATATAACATAAGTCAATAAATATAATTAATTAGGTATGCTTGGTTGTTTTTTTTTTTTTTTGAGAAATGTATGCTTAGTTGTTAATACATAATAATTATGTACTAAAAAATATATAAGGTACAAACTATCCACAAAATATAAAATTTTATAAAAAAAAAATTGTGAGGGCAAAAGTGTCATTCATTCATGGGTATCCTAAAAACCCATAATGCGGGGTATCCCTTTTAGATGGGTATTCTAGGATGCCTTATTTTTTTTCATTGCTACCATGGTAATACAGATGCCCAAAATCTTGGATTACCACGAAGTAAACAATTACTTAGAGTAAACATAAATTTATTAAATAAAAACACACCACATTTCTAAGGTCCTCCCCCATTAAGATAATGTTACGAGTTTGATCTCAAACCAAATATTGTTGAATTAAAGAAAAAAAGATTGAAATTTGCATCAAAATAATTTAACTAAGATCCCGTTTTTCTTGTTTCTTATTTTGACCTGATATATATTAGAATTTAAAAAGGTATAGATAACTATTTTGAAAAAGAAAAATTACTAAGAAACATAAATAAAAGTTTTTTAAATTTATTTTTTAATTTTTAGTATAATTGGGGTAAGGGAGACCAACAAACTCTAACTCTAGATAGAAATCACAACTATTCTCAAATAATATGAGAGTCAAATACCGATTTCTGAGTTCGAACTCTTGACGGAATTGAAATGAATTAATACCAAATAAGACAGATTAATACCAAAGCTTACCCTCGATAACAAAAGTTTATAATATAAATATAATTTCCAAGGTTAGAGTTTGTAATTTGTAAATGAGTTGATCTTTTTAACTATGTTAGGTTTTTTTATTATTCATCAACATATTTTTTAGACAATATTCATCAACAATTAAAGATAGGGGATTCGACTTTTTACTCTCATTTACATTTTCCATTATGTAGTTAGCTTAGGTAAAAATCGAGTTGTCTATTAATTTAACATTTTTGTATCAAATAGGGTAGAACTCACAACTATTTTTAAGAACTTTATTCAATTTATTGATTGAGAATCAGAGTTTTGCCTATATTTAGAGGACTCATACACATCCCAAAATCTGGAAAGATACAAGAAATGTGTGATGAGGAAACCGTAAGAAATTTAAATTGATTGGTAATCATGTAACAATTATGATTTTATTTTAGTACAAATCCCAGTATAAGACCACAAAGTCACATAGAGGGTGTTAGGGCTTCCAAAGAACTAAGAAACAAATACTGATTTTCAGGATCGAACCCATGATCGTGATGTTGATAACCACCAATACATCACCATAGTAATTATGAATTGAACTCGTAATCTTTGGTTTTTTACATCATCAATTTAAAAACTCAATTTTGTAAGCTTCAAAAAAATCATAGAAAAAAAAGAGAGAAAATGAGAAACTTACCTTTATAGTGCAAGATCCTTCGAATCTTCCAGCAACAACCTTGAGTGATCCCGAGTAAAAATTGCTTTTTGTCTAACATATTTATAAGAGCCTCGAGAGGGAAAAATAAAAAATAGAAATAAATTCTAAAAAATATTTGTGACTTATGGTTAGTTTGAATCTTCAAGATTTTGAGGGATTTAAAGATTTGCTAATTTTTTTATTTCTTAAAATACGAGATTTGATATCATAGCTAATTTGAAATTGTTTTATTTTTACTTAAAATATGAGATTTTTCGAGAATCATATCATATCATAGTGTGGCTCAAGTAAAATCATTTTTAGACGATTTTACCTTTTACATCATACTCTAAATTACAAACATGCCATTTATTGGAATATAAAATAAAATAAATGCAAATAATATAGAAAATATAAAATAAAATAAATGCAAATAATATAGAAAATATTTACGATATCATTTAGATTTTCATCCGTAGAAATAAAATATTTTTATCAAATCTTATAGATTTTACGACTAATTTAGGAGATAAGAGATTTCAAATGAAAATAATTTCAATATCATTTAAATTTTCATCATCTTTATAACCTAGAAAATAAGATATTCTTACCAAATCTTATAGAATTTATTTGACATTTTATATATAATTAAAATAATAAATTGAATTTTCCAATCTTATAAATAGTTCTCTACATTTTGTTTACAAGAACACTTTCTAATTTATCTTATTTTTGTTGGATTATTTACCAACTTTCGTCTTATTTTTCTTTTGTTGCAATAATTTTTTGTTTGTATGATCTTTTTTGCATGATTGTTGCCTTTCAAAAAAAGACTTGAAGATCTTGAGAAAAAAATATTTGAAGATTGAGGCTAAGGTGCATGAATTCTTCAGTTTCGAAAGTTTGGTAACAATGATTTCCTACCATTTCTGTATATATAGTTCTCTATATTTTGTTTACAAACACATTTGAAACTTTCTCTTTGCTTGGGGTTACCTTTCTTTGTTTCTTAATTTTGTTTTATAATTAAAAATTTAGTTATCTTATTTTTGTTAGATTATTTACCTTAACTTTCATCTAACATTTCTTTTGTTACAATAATTTTTTTAGGGATCTTTTATTGCTTAATTATTCAGACTCGGGGATGTGCATTTTTTTTTAAAGAATGATAAAATTATCATTTGAGGTTAAAGAGAAGTTTAGATGTATACTAATAAACATTTAGCTTATTATATTTATAATTATAATAGTGATATAAATCTTAAAATTTTTATAATTCGTAATTGGTCTATTATAGATAAATTAAAAAAAAGGGTATCGATTTTTAAAAATTAGAGATAAAATTTAATTTTAATGCCATCAATTTTATTAAGTTTTTTTTAATAAAAAATAATAACACCTATTAATTTTTAAGCTCAAAATAAAATATTAACTGTTTTTAACATAAATGTGAATTTTAATAAATTTAATTAATGTGAAAAAATAGTTATAAATTCAATATTATATTAAAATTACTATTTGATGATTTAAATTTAGTGCAGAAATGTAGGAAATAATTTATAATTATAATTATATATATATATATATATATTATTTATTGCACTCAATTGACATATTTTATTAAATATATGTAATTTATTATTTACAAAATTATCACGTGCAACGGCGTGGCGTGTTAAAATTCTAGTAATAAAAAATGAAAGAAATTCTGTCAAAAATTTTAAAATAAATTCAAATATTCTATCAAAATTGGTCTTCCAATCAAGATAAGTGAAATTAATTGTTTCTAAAAAAATAAGTGAAATTATTGAAAATAATGAGTGAAATTGATTGAAAACACTACAATTAAAATATTTTACAATTATTTTTAAAATATTGCTTAAATTAAAATGTGGAGGTGAGAATTTAATATCTACAACAAATTTCTTTAAATTAATTTGTTCATATATATATATATATATATATATATATATATATATATATATATATTTATTTATTTATGTTTATATATATTTCCTTAAAAATAAGGATAAAATTCAATAAATAAAGCACAGTCTTTCCACACAGTCCATCAGCTCTAATCAACCACCCTGGTAGAAGAAAGGGTAACTCTTAAACTTTGTAAGATTCTCCGTGCAGAACATGTAAAATATAAATATAAGGAACATGCACAGTTTATCAAAGTCAACAAGGGGTACAAATCCCTCAATAATATTGGGCACAAACCCTTCAATAAGCAATCTTGGGCACTAACCCCTTGTTATTAATAATAATGGGCATGTAACCTCTCAAATCATACTAATGAGCACTAACCCCTCATCAATACATTCAACGGGCATTAACCCCTTTACAATAATTATAATAGCATGAACCCCTTAATAATAATTATAATAGAATTAACCCGTTAAATACTACATCTGAATACAATTCTCTTACCTTGTCCAAGTCCATAGATTCTACAATTCTGACTCTCTGGGTCTATGGGTCAAATCTAGTCAATTGGTCAAAGTTCATGTGGTTGGTCATGTAAGAACCCGACCCAAAAGTGGTCCTAAACCCGGTTTTTACTAGCATGCTTATAAAATTTAAAAACAATTAAATTAATACATAAAATTACTTAAAATAAAACTTAATTAAACCAACCGAAAGAACACATTATTTCATAAGTAAGTACTGGCTAGTATTTCAAACAAAACAGTTTAAACAAGTCTTAACAGTAAACAGTGTACCCAACATGCTACTACAGAATAAAAGACTCCAGATAAATAAAGAAAACAAAGTACGCCGGCAGCCATCCTAGTGTTGTCCCAAGTTACCTGAAAGATAAGTAAGGGTGAGTATAATCATACTCAGTAAGAATCCTCAACCGGGGTACAATACGATACATCTATCACCTGGCATCCTAGTATACATGCAATTAGCTACCAGCACAGAACTTTGCTCATCAAGCTAATCAAGACAAGTCCGAGAACCTCGGAAGTTTCCTACTTTCGGCCTAATGATTGGTTCTCCTAACCAATCATAAAGACATCCTCGAGGGTCTTTCTCCCTCGGCCAATCGATCAACTCAAAAGCTGATCCCAAATAGATGTCAGACACCCTCGAGGGTCTTTCTCCCTCGGCCAAATGATCAACTAAAAAGTTGATCCCGAATAGGTGTCCTCGGGGGCCTCTTACCCCTGGCCAAGCTAAACCCTAAGACAATGGGAGAGTACCCGAAGTCATGCTCTAAAAAGGAATGGGTGCGGTGTCACTGATCTATAGTAGTGCAGAGCCCTCGGTACTCAGCTGTAGCAGCCAGTACCACCAACCTGAAGCTAAGAATTGTCTCGAGTAGGCTAGCACCCGTGACGGGTTCCGCTCTAGCAGGTTACAAACTAGGCTTGTACCGATGTGGGAGCTAATCCACACCGACTGTCGGGGGCGGAGACAAAGTATGTTATGCCTCTCACTGATCCCGACCTATGGGGACAAGATACGTTATGTCCGCTCTCATCCTTTGGAAGACAAGTCTATCTAACTATCTAACATCACATAATAAACCTTCCTAGTAATTGAACATGCTCATCAAGAATACAAGTACAACCTAGCATGATACTACGAATGTAAACAGGGAACTCAGAACATGCTGGAAGGACAAACCTAGCATGGCACTAACATGTAGAAACAAGACAAACATGCTAGCAGAGATAAACAGTGAAACAGTCTTAATCACTACATGCTCATAACAAACAACATATATATAAGATGCAATCAAAACATATCGTAGGGTCCACACAACCCTGGTAAGAGATCCTTACTTGAACAAGTAGAAATATAAACAGTAAAGTGCTCCTTGAGCTGCAGTGTCTCACAACCTAAAAGCATACAACATATCAATAAACCTAGCTACCTAATCATCTAACCAAACACTAAACCAAGGCAAAGGGAACAAGAAGATACCTCAACAAGCAACTAGTGCTCTCGGCCAAGCACTTGAAGAAACCCTAGGGCTCGGCTACTCCTTGCAACAAAGTGTCTAGGCTGGGGGCACACAACACAACAACCAAAGTTTGGTCTCGGCTAGAAGCAAGTAACACACACACAACACACACACACTTGGAGCTCTCGGTCTCCTCAACACCAATGGAGCTCTCGACCATCCAACACCACGAGCCACAACAACACAACAACTTACCAACTCACCTATGTAAATTCGGCAAGGCTTCCCAATGAGCAATGAGGTCTCGGCCAAAAGGATGCACAACCAAGGGAGGATTCGGCTAGGGCTTGGATTTGCACAAGGGAGAGAAGCAAGTTAGATCTATCCAAACCACAACTCAAAACACAACAAAAACACCATTTACTTACCAAAGGATCTCGGCCAAGGAGCTTGGAATAAGGATGCTCTCGGATCTCAACAATAAGAGAAAGAAAAGAGCTTTTGAATGCAAGCACAAGGAGATCTCAAACCCAATAGAAGAAAGCTTCTCAGATCTACCATGGAGAAGAGAAGAAGAAGATCATTTGGTTAGATCTTGGTTCGGCCATGGCAAAGGGAAAGAGAAAAGAGAGAGTTGCAAAGATTTACCTTGGAGAAACAATGGAGGAGTTGAACTATGGAGCTACACTTGAGAGCAAGCAAAGGAGGTTGGAGAAGATGGGGTTTTGGCCAAGGAGAAGGAATGGGAGAGCTATGGTGGTCGGCCAAGAGGAAGGGGAAAGAATAAGATGCAACCCCAGTGTATTTTCCCTTATTTTTTAATAATAAAAAGCTTAGAAAAATCTCACCTTCAAATCCCACCAAGTGCACTTTTTAAAAACTATTTTATTTTCTCTACCTTTGGCTCAAATGACAACTTCCAATTCACCAAGGTTTGAATCCTAGCTTCAACATAATTATTTTATGTTTTCTTTTTTTAACCGGGAGGGCTCCAAACTTTCCATAAATGGAACTATTGACTTGGAACTTGAAACCGAAGAATAACCAGAGTCCACAATGACAGAAACAATCCTGAAACCCTGACTTACTGCAAAACTGTCTCGGAGAGGCAAAATGACCAAAATACCCCTGGAAGCACAAACAGCCCTAACAGTCCAACCAACTCACTAGAGGAAAAACCGAACAAACCTGGAGAACAGAAAGGAAAATCTTGGGCTGTTACAGTATTCTCTCTTTAAAAAGACTTTCGTCCCCCAAATTCGTAAGACTGAAACAACTTAGGATAATGCGTCCTCATCTCATCCTCTATCTCCCAAGTAGCTCCGTCTGCCCTAAATTTCTCCACTAAACCTTCACTAGGTTGATCTCTCGGTTACGCAAAGTCTTGCCTCCCGAGCCAAAATCTGCACAGGCTTCTCCTCGAAACTCAAATCCTTGTTCAACTCTAAAGGCTCATGGTCAACAACGTGTGTCGGGTCTGCCACATACTGTCTCAACATCAAAACATGAAAAACATTATGAACTGCTGACAAAGACGGGGCAAGGCCAAACGATACGCAACTGCACCAATCCGCTCGAGGATCTCGAAAGGTCCTACAAACCTGGGACTCAACTTTCCCAGCTTGCCAAACCTCAACACACCTCTCATCGGTGCTACTTTCAAGAACACATGTTGGCCAACCTCAAATTCTAAATTTCTACGTCGAACATCGGCGTAACTCTTCTGTCTACTCTGAGCTGTCAACATGCGAGCCCAGATCTTCTGCACTGCCTCATTTGTCATCTGAAGCAACTCAGGACCCAAAACCTGTCTGTCACCGACCTGTTCCGAGAACATTGGAGATCAGCAACACTTGCCGTACAAAGCCTCAAACAGAGCCATCTGAATGGTCGACTGATAGCTGTTATTATACGCAATCTTCATCAGGTACATGTACTAATCCCAACTGCCTGGGAATTCCAACACACAGGCTCTCAGCATATCCTCTAGGATCTGGTTCACCCTCTCAGTCTGACCGTTTGTCTAAGGGTGAAAAGCGGTACTAAAGCTGTACTCGGTTCCCAAACTCTTCTGGAGCGCTCTCTAGAAGCGAGAATTGAACTGAGAGTCGTGGTCAGAAACGATCTTCGCTGGTACCCCATGGTACCGAACGATATGCTCTAGGAACAACTGCTCCCACTACTCTACAGTGTAATTGATTCTGCCAGGAATGAAGTACGCGCTCTTAGCCAGCCGATCCACAACAACTCAGATATGATTAAACCTTCTCGATGTCCTCGGCAACCCAGAAATGTAATCCATCGATTCCCATTTCCACTGCGGAATACTCAACGGCTACAACAGACCTGCTGGCTTCTACTTGAGAGCCTTCACTTGCTGACAAGTGAGACACCGACTAACAAACTCTAGGGGCTTCTGCTTGAGATCCTGATACATCTTGGTACCCCCAGGGTGCCAAGTAAACGGGGAGCTATGAGCCTCAATAAGTAACTCGACCTGTAGCCCGACATCCTCTAGGACGCACAAGCGGCCTCTATACCTCAAACCTTCGTCTGGTGCTATGACAAAATCAAAGTCACCATCTGCTTGAACTCTCTCAATCAATTTCTTCATCTTGGAATCACTCAGCTGGCTATCAATGATCCTCTGCTTAATCGACGGCTTAACTGACAACTGCCCTACTCGGGCAGTAACCTCTCCCAACATTACTGCAATACCAGCCCACTCAAACTCTTTCTGCAATTCAATTCGGGAACTCAACAAATCTGCGAAGTGCGACATCATCCTACTCAAGGCATCAACAATAACATTGGTCGTTCCTGGGTGGTACAAAATCTCACAGTCGTAATCCTTCACTAACTCGAGCCACCTTCTCTGTCTCATATTTAACTCCTTCTGAGGGAAGAAGTACTTAAGGCTCTGTTGATCTGTAAACAACTGAATCTTTTCGCCATACAAATAATGCCTCCAAATTTTCAAAACAAACACGATTGCAGCTAACTCCATATCATGAGTTGGGAAATTCTTCTCGTAAGGCTTCAACTGAAGGGAAGCATACGCAATCACTTTTCCATGCTGCATCAACACACAACCCAAACAAAACTTGGATGCATCACTGTAGACTACGAATCCACCTGTTCCCTCAGGAACTGCCAATACTAGTGTTGTCGTCAAACTACACTTTAGCTGGGCAAAACTCTCCTCGCAACTGGAATCATAAACGAAGTCAACACTTTTCCTAGTTAGTCTAGTCAGGGGTGCTGCCTTAACAAAAAAGTCCTTAACAAAGCGAAGTCAACAAAAAAGTCCTTAGCAACTGGAATCATAAACGAAGTCAACACTTTTCCTAGTTAGTCTAGTCAAGGGTGCTGACTTGACAAAGCGTCGGTAATAACCTGCCAAACCCAGAAAGCTGTGAATCTCAGCGACCGTCGTCGGTCTGGCCCATGAACTAACTGCCTCAATCTTTGCAGGGTCCATAGCTATTCCATCTTTGGAAACCACATGTCCAAGAAAAGCTACTTTCTTTAGCCAGAAATCACACTTTGAAAACTTTGCATACAACTGATTCTCTCGCAAGGCTGACAGAACTTGTCTCAAGTGCGAAGCATGGTCCTCTTTTGTCTTGTAGTAAATCAGAATATCATCTATTAACACGATAAAAAAACTGTCCAAGAATGCCTCGAACACCATGTCTATCATGTCCATAAATGTTGCATGAGCATTAGTCAGTCCAAACAACATGACCACGAACTCGAAATGACCATACCTCAATCCGAATCCTCAACTGGTGGTACCCTGACCTTAAGGCAATCTTAGAAAACACTGAGGCTCCTTGAAGCTGATCAAACATGTCATCGATACGCGGCAAGGGATACTTATTCTTTATAGTGACTTTATTTAACTCTCGATAATCTATACAAAGGCGCATTGATCCATCTTTCTTCTTAACAAACAACACAGGTGCTCCCCACGGGGACACACTCGGGCGTATGAATCCTCGATCAAGCATCTCTTGCAACTGCACTTTGAGCTCTTTCAGCTCAGGTAGGGCCATACGATACAGAGCTTTAGAGATAGGGAGGGACCCTGCCTCAAGCTCAATGGTAAAGTCCACCTCTCTCTTTGGGGGTAACCCCGGTAACTCCTCAGGAAAAACATTTGTAAACTCATGCACTACTGGTACCATCTCAACTGACAATGCAGCACTACTCTCACCTGTCAATTTTGCTAAAATGCCCCAAGCTCCTCGAGCTAACAAACGTTGGGCCTTCACTGCAGAAATCAACGGCGGACATACCCCGCCCTGGACACCCCGAAACTTAAAGCTTTTCCTCTAGGGCGGCCTGAACACAACTTCTTTCTGGAGGCAGTTTATCATAGCACGATGCTCAGCCAACTAATCCATACCAAGGATGACATCAAAACCACTCATAGGTAGGACTATGAGTACAGCCTCTAAAAGCTCCTCGGATATCTGTATCCGGCCACTCTTAACCTTTTCACTAGCTAGCATACTCACTCCCGAAGAAGTTGCAACACAAAACTCAAACCCTGAAGGTTCGAGTTCCAAACAAACTTGTCTAACAAATGCATCAGAAACAAACGAGTGGGTCGAGTTCGAATCAACAATACGAATGCATAATGGTTTAAGACAAGCAGCATACTTGCAACTACAGCATCAGTACGCTCCGCCTCGTGAGGAGTAGTGGCAAACACTCTGCTCTGTTGCTGAACTGGTCTGGCTGCTGCTCCAGCCTGAGTGCAAGCTCTAGCTAAGTGCCCCTCCTTGCCACATCGATAGCAAGCTTGGGGTGACGCTCCATAGACACCATAATGAACTTTGCCACAAGTGTGGCACTGGGGTGGCTGCTTAACAATGCCCTACTTGGCACTATGGTCTAAACTGTGGTCGACACTGATCTCGACCTCTAAACTGGCCCTGACGATGAGCCTGCTGACCACCTGCACGAGACCCACTGGAAGAGTCAAACTTTCTCTTCTGCCCTGAGTACTGTTGGATAGACTGAACTGGTGCAACACAAACCTGCACCTGCAGGTACTTGGAGTTATAGATAGTAGCCAACTCAACAGCCCTGTCATACGACTCTAGAGTCAGTGCTCGAACATCCTGAGCAACCTTCTTTCTTAAACCACTGATAAACTTTTTCGTCTTGAACTCCTCTGTGGCTATGAGCTCTGGGGCAAAGTAACTGTACTCATAAAATTTCTTCTCATAAGCAGCAATGCAGTGAGGGCCCTGCTTCAGGTTTGAGAAGGCCTCCGCCATCTTCTACTGAGCCTCATCATTCACATACTTGGCTCTGAACTTGGTTCTGAAGAACTCCCAGGTGGCTGGTGGAGATCCTACTGGCCTGGCCCGATCGATGGACTCTCACCACCACACAGTTGTGCTAATCAAAACATGGGCCGCACATCTCGACCTCTGATCATCCAGGCATTCCATCACCAAGAAGATGTACTCCATCCGAGCTAACAATTTCACTGCCACTAATGGGTTCTCTGAAGCATCAAATTCTATGGGCTTCCATTTAGTGAAGTCCTTGAGCCACTTGCCAAACTCGGCGGCATCTTCAACACCGTCTAACACCACATTCTGGTCCTGCTGACCCTGATCTCCCAGGGTAACTAGTCTCTGGCATTTCGTCTAACAGATATGCCACGGCCTACTCTTGCATCCCACTCGATGCTCAGCAAATACTCAGGCCAACCCTTGGGAGGCAGCAACTAACTCCACTGCAGGAACATACTATCAAAAGAGTGCTCCGCTCCACTATCCAACTGGAAACCACGGTCGGATTAAGTTCTCACAAGCAAACTTCACAGTGCTCCGCTCCACTATCCAACGGGGTACTAACAGGACTGGCTGCAAAACAACAGCAGGCTTGCAAGTGGTCAAAGATGTCTCTACATCTTCCTCAAAACTACTAACTCAGAAGCCACCCTCTAGGTATCTTGTCAATCAACCATGTGACTGGTGGAGACTCTGCTGGTCTGCCTCTCCTAGTGGACTTCCACCACCAAACTACTGTATCAACAGCACACGAGCAGCACATCTCGGCCTCTGAACATCAGGTCATCCCAACCCTCGGATGAAAAGCTCTACAGGCTTCCACTTACCGAACTCGCGCGGCTCCATCAAGCCAACTAACTCATCAGCATAATCCTTCTGATCCTCCCATCCCAGGGAACCTCCGGGGCTACTGGAGCTACTAGGGGTGTCTCCTAACTAACTTTGTCAACTGGGCTATCTACGCCCGAGACTCCTCACTGCGCGCTACAAACTGTGCATGGGTCTCAGCTCTTTATTAGCTAAAAGACATGTCATCAACTCTTTCATGGCTGGAGCACACTCTGCTCAAGGAGTCTCACTCTAAGGCTTGCTAGCCTCTACCCCCTCTCTTGGCAACTCAACTGCCAGGGCCAAAAGTGGCCTACGGGTCTAGCCAACCCTGGACGTGGTCTCATCAATTACATGCTCAATCCAACCCTTGATTGGCAATACCAAACGTCCCTGCTCCTCTACGTGTAACCGGCATATTGGCGATCCATACAAACACAAAAGCTAGTCCACACTAGGACTCTCCCTGCCAACAAAAGGGTAACTCATGTATACTAGATGCAGTATTGTAAACAAAACCCCTTAACTTAACTAACTTAGACAAACCTAACGACCGTGGAGTGTTGATGATCATGGGGACAACAACCTACAAAGCAGGTTTGTCTACATAATCTATGACTCTGTGCTCTTATACCAACTGTAAGAACCTGACCCAATTAGTGGTCCAAACCCGGTTCTTATCTAGCATGCTTACAATTTAAAAATCATTTTAAATTAACGTTGAAACTGCTTAACAAGAAAATTCCTTTATTAAATCTGTAGAAAACATCAATTCAGTAAAACATCATAAAATAGGTCCGACAGGTATTTAAAAACCACATAATTAAAACAACTCTGCAAGCAAAACAGTTTCTCTAGCATGCTATCAAGGAAATAAGACTCTAAATACAAATAGAAAGACAGAGTGTCGCGGCTCCCATGATCAGTCAACTCCCTTCGCTAGCTGTTCTAGTGTTGTCCCAAGTTACCTGGTGGAAAAACCATAGAGATAAGGGTGAGTACAAACATACTCTGTAAGAATCCCTGACCAGGGTACAATACGATACATCAGCCATCTAACACCCTAGTATACATGCAAACAAATACGAGCACAGAAGCAACAACCTGGCTCAAGCTAACCGTCGTTCTAGAACTTGCCTATTCAAGGACTTACTACCGTAACCTAATTTCGGTTTACACTTTGGATGCCCATCGGGGTCCACCATCTAGAACACGTGGATGCCCATCGGGGTCTTACACCAACTCAACACAAGGATGCCCATCGGGGTCTTATACCTGGTGAGGCCCATCGGGGACTTACTCACTTTTAAGCGCGATGACACCCAACAGGGTCTTACTCAAGCAGCACTCAAGGTTGCCCATCGGGGACTTACACCAGCTTAAGCACGAGGATGCCCATCGGGGTCTTACACCTACTCATTACACTGAAGCCCATCGGGGTCTTATACCAGCTTAAGCTCAAGGATGCCCATCTGGGATTTACTCCTACTAGGTTCACAAGCTGCCCAATAGGGTCTCACACTCCCAAGATGCACTGTGATGCCCATCAGGGACTTACACATACCGCAACAGTGTGATGTTCATCGGGGACTTACACTCACTGACAATGCATTGGTGCCCTTTGGGGACTTACCCATGCGAGACCTGCACTAAGAGATCCTAATAGTCTCCTAACACAGTAAAACAAGCTAACAGTCCGACCAGGCAGAAATCTATGACAACACAATTCTAGCAGGCTCTACAGAACTTAAACAGGAAACATGGATATGCCAGAGTAAGAAAAATCCCTAGCATGATACTACGAACTTAAGCAGGAATCAAAAGCATGCTAGAAGAACAAACCTAGCATGACACTAACATGAACAACAAGCAAACATGTAAGCAAGAATTCAAACACAAGTTGTTCTATAGCTAACATGTTCATCACAGTAAACAAGGATACAACGCACAATCCTGAAAGCATCGCAGGGTCCACACAACCCCGGTAAGGAATCCTTACCTGGAAACGAGCAGTAACAATATAACGCTCTTTGAGCTGCAGGAACACACAACCTAGCAAATCATACATAAATATATTAACAACCTATTCTAGCTATTTCTAAACTAAACTCAAGAGAAACAGAAACCGGGAAGTTACCCAGTAAGCTACACCATGCTTTCGGCCCATCTTCTTGGGTTTGACCAAGGGAGCTCTCGGCTAAGGCTTGCTTCCGGCTCTCTCTCAACAACCCCATGGATTCGGCTAGGCTTCACCTCCAACACAATGGAACACAAGTTAGCTCGGTCAAAACAACAACCAATCCATCCCAACCAAGCATCCATGCCCATAGCTAGGTTAGGAAACTCACCTCGAGAGTGTGTTCGGCTAGGCAATTGCTCACGACTGCTAGGGCTTGATGCGGGAACCCTCTCGACTTTGATTGGAGCTTGCAAAACAACAAGAACACGACTAAGGCTCATCCAACCAGCAAGCTATGGTTCTTGGCCAAAGGAAGAACTTATCACTCAAGTTCGGCTGCAAGAACTTCAAGACTTCTCCAGGCAAGGTGATGATTCTAAGCTTGTTGCTAGACAAGATAAAGAACAAGGTGATCTCCCGACTACTAGGGGTGGAGCTCCTTTTGGCCAAGCAAGGGGTAGGGAGTGGAGAAGTCTCGATTAGGGTTTGGTCAAGTCCAAGATCAAGAATGATGCTAGGGGCTTCGGTACTCACAAGGCTCACGGTTTAGCCTCTCAAGGCTTGGCTTGGCAACAACAAGATGGGGAGGCAAGTATGATCACGGCTGCTAGGGGCTCTTGATGGAAGTGTGCGGCGTCAGGAAAAGGAACAAGATGGTGGTTCGGCACTTCCAAGGACCAAGACTCTCGGCTACAAGAGAAGAAGGTGAAGAACTCGTTCGGTTAGGGAACATCCAACCACATTTGAACAACACGACTAGGGAAAAGAAGACTTACCTCTCGGAATCTTGGCTCCGCTTCTTGAAGAATCAATAACGTGAAGGTGGGGAAGAGATGATGGTCTCGGCAAGATGAAGATGATGGGAGGAGGGAAGGTTGCGGCAACTTCTTAGGGGAAGGAAAAATACGCACGGAAAAGTCCTCCTAAATTGATCGATTAAAATCCCTGGGCATCTCCCCTTCGAGTCCCAGTTGCAACACAAATTTCTTTTTAATTAATCCTTTTTAATTCAAGCCTCCAAACTCCCTTGCAGGTCAAGGGTTCGAATCCCAATAACAACACTTTTTCCCACTTATTTATTCTCTACAAAGCAAGCCTCTCAAAGCCTAGCGGGTCACAGGTTCGAATTCCAGCAGCAACATTAATTAATTCTTAATTAATCAACAACAAACTTCAACTCCTAGCCACCTGGGTTCGAGTCCTGGCTCGAGCACTTTTCTTTTAAAGTTTCCTTAATTTTACATTTAACTGGGATACCTCCAAAACCCTAACAAACATCATAACTCCTGGGAACTGGCAACAAAAAAAAAGTCAGGTCTCAACGAAAGACAGAAACAGCCTTGGAACCCTAAATATTCACCAGGTCAGCCCTAAGAGCAAAATGACCAAAATGCCCTTCGGGGTTAAAGAGCCCTAACAGCCCAACCAAATGTCCGAATACTGAACCGAAAGTACCTGGGAAACTGGAACGGAAAACTGGGCTGTTACAATACTCTCTCCTTTTAAGACTTTCGTCCCTGAAAGTCCTAAGACTAAAACAACTCTAGGTAAACTCCACTGATCCTTAACCAACCGAACTCTCGGTTAAGACAACACGAGTTCTTCTTCGAAACTTAAACCCTCTTAGGTTCCCAAAGGCTCAAAGCCAAAATGCTGACGAGTCTGCCACAACCATCTCGACTAAAACTAGATATACACTAAGCTCGGAAGACAGAGACGTGACAGAGTAAATCGGTAATCCACATGCTCCGACTCGCTCCAACTCTCAAACGGTCTTACAACCCTAGGGCTTACCTATCTCCACTTACCAAACTTAGAACGCCTTACCATGGCGCTACTTTCGACAAACACGCCGACTGATCACAAACTCCAAAACACTACGTCGGACATTGACGTAACTTCCCTGAACACTCACAGCTGTTAACAAACAACCTCAACCCTACATCTCGTCGACAAACAACTAAACCTCTCGGGTTCCAGAAACCAGTCAGCCTCCTCTTTCTTCATAGGAGACCAGCGAACTCCAATGCTTGCCTACATATCTCACCGGAATCCATCTGAACCACCATCTGGCGACTGATCCTTAAGGCAAACTTCACCAACTGGTATGAGTCCACAACAACTAAGCCACCATCTTAAAGAGAAATCGTCGTACCAGGGTCAAGAGGCACACTCCTGGTTCGCCAGACGGCTAAATCCACTCACACCAGCCGAAACTTCGGCCATGGCCACACTAATTAACAAGGTCCCGACATTGGATCCACTTGGCCAAACCAATAAACTGGGCCCTTCAACGGCCGACCACAAACATTACAACGCAAACCTACCAGAACTGTCCTAAGAGAACAACGCCAGTCAAGGAAACAACCAACGTTCCTCTCATTGCCATCCCGAGCAGTAAGGAAGATAACACCACGCGGCTACTTGCAAACACAACAGCATGAGGATAACCACTCAAAGGTCTAACCAACTATTGCCACGGCACCACTGTGCCAACCCACTCAACTTGGCTCAGCTATAACGCCAACTGCGAACGCATAACAACTAGGAACAAAGCCTGAGAAAGGCTCGATTGTAGAACTCAACTCAAGCTTACAACGGCGAAGCTCGCTTCCACGGACATGCAACTCTCAAGTCCAACTGGCTACTCAAGGACTTCCTCCTTTTAGCTTAGGCCTAACTCAACTTCCAACCAGAAACTCCACACCCGAAACATTGCTAGGAATACGAATAACGACAACCACAATGCTGGAGGATCGCAAGCAACACGAACCAGCAAGGCTACCTCAAAAGTTAAGACTCGAGGCTGGCATCCACGGTGCAACTCAACCACCATAGAAACTAGGGATTTCTCAAACCCCAAAGACCCAACAACTTTCCAACAACAACTCAAACTCTTGAACTGGACTGACCACTGCCCTCGCGTGGTCAAACAACTTGTCGCTTGCTAACAACACAACGTAGGGACCCTCTAGCTGGGCTCACCGCTCCGCCACTCTAATCAACTTCACAACTCAGGAACTAAGCTGACTTCTAATATACGGGATCGATTCCCCAGCAAGTGGACTTCCGAAGGACAGCGAACTTCACACATGCTCGATGTCTTGCTCATCAAAGGCAACAACAACCAACTCGCTCGGAAGCAACAACCGAGGGATCCCACAATCGATTGAACCACCAACTTAGAACTAGCAATACTTACTCAAACGACGAAGAAGGGGTCAGCTCCCGAAACTGCCCAAACAGAAAAAGCCCTCAGGGCAACACCCGGTTGCTCCAACCAAGCTAGCACTAGAACAACATGGAAACCAAACCTTGGTCAACGCCAAGCACCACCTTGCTAACAATTTTTGAAAATAACACGGAGGTTACTAAGAACAACTCTAGCTTGTCAACCGACTACATGCTTCCAACAACTCAACCGAGGAACACTGCCTGGGTCTGACTGAGCTCTGGTGAGATCCACCACAACTTAAGGTTCCTCCGGCCACCCTCCGACACACACTGTCATCAAATAGTCTAACATACCATTGACTAAAAGGCGACAACTCCCTCTAGCATCTCAACTATGCTAGGCAGCTTCAACTCCTCGAAAAACCAAAAAGACCAGAAACGCTACAAAATGTGTCATCCTCCTACTCAAAGCAACAGCCACATCTTAGCTTCTACCCAGTGTAAGGATCTGAACAACACTCCTAGCAATGACGATCAGAAACTGCGCGGCTTTGCTACCACTGCTCCTAATCAGCACCAGCTGAACTCCAACCATCAAACAACAAGGAGTTCCTCTAACTAGGACAAGGTCCAACTAGCGTAACTTGCTTAAGTAACAACCCAGCTACGAGCAAGATATCCTTACAACCAAAGTTAGGGCACTTGACAAGAACTAAAACCTTAACACCTCTAGGACTGAGCACTGGTTTCTCAACACGAACCTCTCGTGGTTCCCAAAACGTACACCACGGGACGAGCTACTCAAAGGTACACCAGCGTGTACAGCTCCAACTTGATTCCTTAAGATTCAAATCCAACAAGAAATCTCGTACAAGGCAACTTTCGCCTTCAAATAGAGCCACGACTAGCAAGGGAGCAACATGAGTTCAAACCCACTCGGGGTCAACTCACCACGAAACGCCACATTGGCCAACTCACTCTACAAAAGCATAACCGCACCAAGCTAACATACCTCATACCAATGTGACCACTAAATGTGCTCCACACAACCATCCAACTCATGGCTCTAACGCTGGATCAACCACGCATCATCGATGCCAACTCTACTCATACTAGGGTAACTCAAGGGTAGTTTAATCACACTACCAACAAACTGGCTCACAAGCCCACAACACAAGCGCGAGAACTCGGACGCGCTAGCCCATAACAACCTTCAACATCCTTCGTACCCAACTCTCGGTGACCCTGAAAACTCCTGCTTTCCCTCGAACGACCACACACTTGTAGTCATCTGACTATCACCGAGCTAGTTCTCACAACAACTAAAAACAAGTGCAACCACAGGAAACGGGTACAAGACTAATGGGGATGCTGAACTCCGGATGGGTCAAAGAACCACTTGCACATCTGGTGCAAACTTTCCTGAACCTAGGCCTCTTTGCAAAGCTTGATGCCAACAAGCGCTACATCCTTTACAACACAAAGTAACTATTTACGAGCTTTACATCCCACTGAGGGTAGGGAAGGTCACACTCCAGGTGATGGGGACAATGGCAATCAAAGCAAGAATCCTAATACTCGAGCAGTCTAATCTCTGGCATCTCTTCTAACAGACATGCCACGGCCTACCCTTGCATCCCACTCGATGCTCAGCAAATACTCAGGCCAACCCTCGGGTTCTTACATCTTCCTCAAAACTACTAACTCGGAAGCCACCCTTTAGGTATCTTGTCAATCAACCATGTGGCTGGTGGAGACTCTGCTGGTCCGCCTCTCCCGGTGGACTTCCACCACCAAACTGCTGTATTAACAGAACACGAGCAGCACATCTCGGCCTCTAAACATCAGGTCATCCCAACCAAAGGATGAAAAGCTCTACAAGCTTCCACCTACCAAACTCGGCGGCTTCATCAAGCCAGCTAACTCATCAGCATAATCCTCCTGATCCTGCCCTCCCAAGGAACCTCTAAGGCTATTGGAGCTACTGGGGGTGTCTCCTAACTAACTTTGTGAGCTGGGCTATCTGCGCTCGGGACTCTTCACTACGCGCTACAAACTGCGCATGGGTCTCCGCTCTCTGTTAGCTAAAAGACCTGCCATCAACTCTCTCATGGATGGAGCACACTCTGCTCAAGGAGTCTCACTCTGAGGCATGCTAGCCTCTACCCCCTCTCTTGGCAACTCAACTACCAGGGACAAAAGTGGTCTACGGGTCTAGCCAACCCTGGACGTGGTCTCATCAATAACATGCTCAGTCTATCCCTCGGTTGGCAATACCAAACGTCCCTGCTCCTCTACATGTAACCGGCATACTGGAGATCCACACAAACACAAAATCTAGTTTACACTTGGACTCTCTTTGCCAACAAAAGGGTAACTCATGTATACTAGATGTCGTATTGTAAACAAAACCCTTAGCTTAACTAACTTAGACAAACTTGACGGCCGTGGAATGCTGATGATCATGGGGCAACAACCTACAAAGCAGGTTAGTCTACAGAATCTATGACTCTGTGCTCTGATACCAACTGTAAGAACCCGACCCAATTAGTGGTCCAAACCCAGTTCTTATCTAGCATGCTTACAATTTAAAAACCATTTTAAATTAACGTTGAAACTGCTTAACAAGAAAATTCCTTTATTAAATCTGTAGAAAACATCAATTCAAGAAACATCATAAAGCAGTCCATTTGGTATTTAAAAACCCCATAATTAAAACAACTCTGCAAGCAAAACAGTTTCTCTTGCATGCTATCAAGGAAATAAGACTCTAAATACAAATAGAAAGACAGAGTGTCGCAGCTCCCATGATCAGTTTGCTCCCTCCGCTAGTCGTCCTAGTGTTGTCCCAAGTTACCTGGTGGAAAAACCACAGAGATAAGGGTGAGTACAAACATACTCAGTAAGAATCCCCGACCGTGGTACAATACGATACATCAGTCTTCTAACACCCTAGTATACATGCAAACAAATACGAGCACAGAAGCAACAACCTGGCTTAGGCTAACCGCCGTTCTAGAACTTGCCTATTCAAGGACTTACTACCGAAACCTACTTTTGGCTTACACTTTGGATGCCCATCGGGGTCTTACACCATCTAGAACACGTGGATGCCCATCAGGGTCTTACACCAACTCAACACAAGGATGCCCATCGGGGTCTTATACCTAGTGAGGCCCATAGGGGACTTACTCACTTTTAAGCGCGATGACGCCCAACAGGGTCTTACTCAAGCAACACTCAAGGTTGCCCATCGGGGACTTACACCAGCTTAAGCACGAGGATGCCCATCGGGGTCTTACACCTACTCATTACACGGAAGCCCATCGGGGTCTTATACCAACTTAAGCTCAAGGATGCCCATCGAGGACTTACTTCTACTAGGTTCACAAGCTGCCCAACATGGTCTTACACTCCCTAGATGCACTATGATGCCCATCGGGGACTTACACACCGCAACAGTGTGATACCCATCATGGACTTACACTCACTGACAACGCTTGGCACCCTTCGGGGACTTACCCATGCGAGACTCGCACTAACAGCTCCTAACAGTCTCCCAACACAGTAATACAAGCTAACAGTCCGACCAGGTAGAAATCTATTACAACACGATCCTAGCAGGCTCTACAGAACTTAAACAGGAAACATGGATATTCCAGAGTCAGATGTCTCCCTAGCATGATACTACGAACGTAAACAGGAATCAAAGGCATGCTGGAAGAACAAACCTAGCATGGCACTAACATGAACAACAAGCCAACATGCTAGCAAGAATTCAAACACAAACTGTCCTATAGCTAACATGTTCATAACAGTAAACAAGCATACAAGGCACAATCTTGAAAGCATCGCAGGGTCCACACAACCCCAGTAAGGAATCCTTACCTGGAAACGAGCAGTAACAATATAACGCTCTTTGAGCTGCAGGAACACACAACCTAGCAAATCATACATAAATATATTAACAACCTATTCTAGCTATTTCTAAACTAAACTCAAGAGAAATAGGAACCGAGAAGTTACCCAGTAAGCTACACCATGCTCTCGGCCCAGCTCCTTGGGTTTGACCAAGGGAGCTCTCGGCTAGACTTGCTTCCGGCTCTCTCTCAACAACCCCATGGATTCGGCTAGGCTTCACCTCCAACACAATGGAACACAAGTTAGCTCGGTCAAAACAACAACCAATCCATCCCAACCAAGCATCCATGCCCACAGCTAGGTTTGGAAACTCACCTCGGGAGTGTGCGCAGCTAGGTAACTACTCACGACTGCTAGGGCTTGATGCGGGAACCCTCTCGGCTTTGACCGGAGCTTGAAAAACAACAAGAACAAGACTAAGGCTCACCCAATCAGCAAGCTATGGTTCTTGGCCAAAGGAAGAACTTACCACTCAAGTTCGGCTACAAGAACTTTAAGACTTCTCTCGGCAAGGTGATGATTCTAAGCTTGCTGCTAGACAAGATAAAGAACAAGGTGATCTCCCGACTACTAGGGGTGGAGCTCCTCTCAACCAAGCAAGGGGATGGGAGTGGAGAGGTCTCGATTAGGGTTTGGTCAAGTCCAAGATCAAGAAGGATGCTAGGGGTTTCGGTAATCACAAGGCTCACCAAGGCTCACGGCTGTGACTCTCAAGGCTTGGCTCTGCAAGAACAAGATGGGGAGGCAAGGATGATCATGGCGGCTAGGGGCTCTTGATGGAAGTGTGTGGCATCAGGAAAATGAGAAAGATGGTGGTTCGGCACTTCCAAGGACCAAGACTCTCGGCTACAAGAGAAGAAGGTGAAGAACTCGCTCGGTTAGGGAACATCCAACCACACTTAAACAACACGGCTAGGGAAAAGAAGACTTACCTCTCTGAATCTTGGCTCGGCTTCTTGAAGAATCAACAAGGTGAAGGTGGGGAAGAGATGATGGTCTCGGCAAGATGAAGATGATGGGAGGAGGAAAGGTTGCGGCAACTTCTTAGGAGAAGGAAAAATACGCATGGAAAATACCTCCTAAATTGATCGATTAAAATCCATGTGCATCTCCCCTTCGAGTCCCACCTGCAACTCAAATTTCTTCTTAATTAATCATTTTTAATCCAAGCCTCCAAACTCTCTTGCAGGTCAAGGGTTCGAATCCCAACAACAACACTTTTTCCCTCTTATTTATTCTCTACAAAGCAAGCCTCTCAAAGCCTAGCTGGTCACAGGTTCAAATCTCAGCAACAACATTAATTAATTCTTAATTAATCAACAACAAACTTCAACTCCTAGCCACCTGGGTTCGAGTCCTAGCTCGAGCACTTTTCTTTTAAATTTTCCTTAATTTTACATTTAACTCGGATACCTCCAAAACCCTAACAAACATCATAACTCCCGGGAACCTGCAACCAACAAAAAGTCAGGTCTCAACGAAAGACAGAAACAGCCCTGGAACCTTAAATATCCACCAGGTCAGCCCTAATAGCAAAATGACCAAAATGCCCTTCGGGGTGAAAAAGCCCTAACGGCCCAACCGAACGTCAGAAACTGAACCGAAAGTACCTGGGAAACCGGAACGGAAAACTGGGCGGTTACATCAACACCCTTCCTGGTTAGTCTAGTCAGGGGTGCTGCCTTAGCAGACAAGTCCTTAACAAAGCGCCAGTTTTAACCTGTCAAACCAAGAAAGCTGCCAATCTCAGCGATCGTCGTCGGTCTGGCCCATGAACTAACTGGCTCAATCTTTGCAGGGTCCACAACTATTCCATCTTTGGAAACCACATGTCCAAGAAAAGCTACTTTCTCTAGCCAGAAGTCACACTTTTAAAACTTTGCATACAGCTGATTCCATCACAAGGCTGACAGAACTTGTCTCAAGTGTGAAGCATGGTCCTCTTTTGTCTTGGAGTAAATCAGAATATCATCTATGAACACGATAAAAAAATTGTCCAAGAATGCCTTGAACACCATGTCCATCATGTCCATAAATGTTGCAAGAGCATTAGTTAGTCCAAATGACATGACCACGAACTCGAAATGACCATACCTCGATCTGAAAGCTGTCTTGGGGATGTCTGCATCCCGAATCCTAAACTAGTGGTACCCTGACCTTAAATCAATCTTAGAAAACAGTGAGGCTCCCTGAAGCTGATCAAACAAGTCATCGATATGCAGCAGGGGATACTTATTCTTTACGGTGACTTTATTTAACTCTCGGTAATCTATACAAAGGCGCATTGATCCATCTTTCTTCTTAACAAACAACACAGGTGCTCCCCACTTGGACACACTCGGGCGGATGAATCCTCGATCAAGCATCTCTTGCAACTGCACTTTGAGCTCTTTCAGCTCAGCTGACGCCATACGATACGGAGCTTTAGAGATAGGGAGGGACCCTAGCTCAAGCTCAATGGTAAAGTCCACCTCTCTCTTCGGGGGAACCCTGGTAACTCATCAGGGAAAACATCTGCAAACTCCTGCACTATAGGTACCATCTCAACTGACAATGCAACACAACTCTCACCTGTCAATTTTGCTAAAATGCCCCAAGCTCCTCGAGCTAACAAACGTTGGGCCTTCACTGTAGAAATCGATGGTGGACACACCTCATCCTGGACACCCCGAAACTTAAAGCTTTTCTTCTAGGGCGGCCTGAACACAACTTCTTTCCAGCGGCAGTCTATCATAGCATGATGCTCAGCCAACCAATCCATACCAAGGATGACATCAAAACAACTCATAGGCATGACTATGAGTATAACCTCCAAAAGTGCCTCGGATATATGTATCTGGCCACTCTTAACCTTTTCACTAGCTAGCATACTCACTCCCGAAGGATTTGCAACACACAACTCAAACCCTGAAGGTTCGAGTTCCAAACAAACTTGTCTAGCAAATACATCAGAAACAAACGAGTGGGTCGAGCCAGAATCAAACAATACGAATGCATAATGGTTTAAGACAAGCAGCGTACCTGCAACTGCAGCATCAGCACGCTCCGCCTCATGACGAGTAGTGGCAAACACTCTGCCCTGCTGCTGAACTGGTCTGGCTGCTGCTTTAGTCTGAGTGCAAGCTCTAGCTAAGTGCCCCTCCTTGCCACATTGACAGCAAGCTCGGGGTGACGCTCCATAGATACCATAATGAACTTTGCCACAAGTGTGGCATTGGGGTGGCTGCTTAACAATGCCCTGCTGGCCCTGTGTCTAAACTATGGTCGACACTGATCTCGACCTCTAAACTGACCTTGACGATGAGCCTGCTGACCACCTGCACGGAACCCACTGGAAGAGTCAAACTTTCTCTTCTGCCCTGAGTACTACTAGATAGACTGAACTCGTGCAACATAAACCTGCACCTGCAGGTACTTGGAGTTATAGATAGTAGCCAACTCAACTGCCCTGTCATACGACTTTAGAGTCAGTGCTCGAACATCCTGAGCAACCTTCTTTCTTAAACCACTGATAAACCTTTTCGTCTTGAACTCCTCTGTGGCTATGAGCTCTGGGGCAAAGTAAATGTACTCAGAAAATCTCTTCTCATAAGCAGTAATGCTGTCAGGGCCCTGCTTCAGGTTTGAGAAGGCCTCCGCCATCTTCTACTGAGCCTCATCATTCACATACTTGGCTCTGAACTTGGTTCTGAAGAACTCCCAGGTGGCTAGTGGAGATCCTACTGGTCTGGCCCGGTCGGTGGACTCCTACCACTATACAGCTGTGTCAGTCAAAACATGGGCCGCACATCTCGACCTCTGAACATTCGGGCATCACATCACCAAGAAGATGAACTTCATCCGAGTTAACCACTTCACTGCCACTAATGGGTTCTCTACATCATCAAACTCTATGGGCTTCCATTTAGTGAAGTCCTTGAGCCACTTGCCAAACTTGACGGCTTCTTCAAAGATGCCGTCTAACACCACTGATCCGGTCCTGCGACACGATCTCGTGGGGCAAGCCGCAGGGACTCACTGGAGAGTGCTGGGGTACTCTTTGGAAAAGCTTTGTCAGCTGGGCCATCTATGCCTTGGACTTCTCTCTCTGCGTTGATAGCTGCGCCTGAGTCTTTGCTCTCTGCTCTGCCATCAGGGCTATCATCATGTCCCTCATGGCTACAAACTCAGCTCCTGGAGCTGCTCTCTAAGGCATGGCAGCCTCTACCCCCTCTCCAGGTAAACTAACAGCTGGGGCCACAGGTGGCCTACGGGTTTGCTCAACCCTAGGTGCTGACTCATCAACAACTCTACTCACAGTTTCGGACGGTCCTGCACCACTTCGTCTAACCGACATACTGGCGATATACACGGAAACAACAAGGGTTAGTGCTCTCTCGGACTCTCACTGTCAACAAAAGGTAACACATTTATACTAGATGCAGTATTGTAAAAACCCTTAAACACAGTACTTAGACAAACCTGACGACCGTGGAGTGCTGAATCTATGACTCTGTGCTCTGATACCAACTGTAAGAACCCGACCCAAAAGTGGTCCTAAACCCAGTTCTTACTAGCATGCTTATAAAATTTAAAACATTTAAATTAACACATAAAATTTCTTAAAATAAAACTTGATTAAACCAACCGAAAGAACACATTCATTTCATAAATAAGTAGCCAGTATTTCAAACAAAACAGTTTAAACAAGTCTTAACAGTAAACAGTGTTCCCAGCATGCTACTACAGAATAAAAGACTCCAGATAAATAAAGACAATAGAGTACGCCGACATCCATCTCGGTGTTGTCCCAAGTTACCTGAAAGATAAGTAAGGGTGAGTATAAACATGCTCACTAAGAATCCCTAACGGGGGTACAATACGATACATCTATCACCTTGCATCCTAATATACATGCAATTAGCTACCAGCACATAACTTTTCTCATCAAGCTAATCAAGACAAGTCTTGGAACCTTGGAAGTTTTCTACTTTCGGCCTAATGATTGGTTCTCCTAACCAATCCCAAAGACATTATAGAGGGTCTTTCACCCTCGGCCAATTAATCAACTCAAAAGCTGATCCCAAATAGATGTTAAACACCCTCGAGGGTCTTTCTCCCTCGACCAAATGATCAACTCAAAAGCTGATCCCGAATAGGTGTCCTCGGGGGCCTCTTACTTCTGGCCAAGCTAAACCCTAAGACAATGGGAGAGCACCTGAAGTCAGGCTCTAAATAGGAACGGGAGCGGTGTCACTGATCTAGGCACTCAGCTGTAGCAGCATGTATCACCGACCTAAAGCTAAGAACTGTCTCTGGGCAGGCTTGCACCCGTGACGGGTTTCACTCTAGCAGGTTATAAACTAGGTTTGTACCGATGCGGGAGCTAATCTGCACCAGCTGTCGAGGGCGGAGACAAAGTACATTATGCCTATCACTGATCCCGACCTGTGGGGACAAGATACGTTATGTCCGCTCTCAGCCTCTGGAAGACAAGTCTATCTAACTATCTAACATCACATAATAAACCTTCCTAGTAATTGAACATGCTCATCAAGAATACAAGTACAACCTAGCATGATACTACGAATGTAAACAGGGAACTCAGAACATGCTGGAAGGACAAACCTAGCATGGCACTAACATGCAGAAACAAGACAAACATGCTACCAGAGATAAACAGTGAAATAGTCCTTATCACTACATGTTCATAACAAACAACATATATATATATATATATATATATATATATATATATATATATATATATATATATATAAGATTCAATCAAAATATATCGTAGGGTCCACACAACCCTGGTAAGAGATCCTTACCTAAACAAGCAGAAATATAAATAGTAAAGTGTCTATTGACCTGCAGTGTCTCACAGCCTAAAAACATACAACATATCAATAAACCTAGCTAGCTAATCATCTAACCAAACACTAAACCAAGGCAAGGGGAACAAGAAGATACCCCAACAAGCAACTAGTGCTCTCGGCCAAGCACTTGAAGAAACCCTAGGGCTCAGCTACTCCTTGCAACAAAGTGTCTCGACTAGGGCACACAACACAACAACCAAAGTTAGGTCTCAGCTAGGAGTAAGTAACACACACACAACACACACACTTGGAGTTCTCGGCCTCGTCAACACCAATGGAGCTCTCGGCCATCCAACACTAGGAGCCACAACAACACAACAACTTACCAACTCACCTATGTAAATTCGGCAAGGCTTCCCAATGAGAAATTAGGTCTCGCCAAAAGGATGCACAACTAAGGGAGGATTCGGCTAGGACTTGGATTTGCACAAGGGAGAGAAGCAAGTTAGATCTATCCAAACCACAACTCAAAACACAACAAAAACACCATTTACTTACCAAAGGATCTCGGCCAGGAGCTTGGAATAAGGATGCTCTCGGATCTCAACAAGAAGAGAATGAAAAGAGCTTTTGAATGCAAGCACAAGGAGATCTCGAACCCAATAGAAGAGAGCTTCTCGGATCTACCATGGAGAAGAGAAGAAGAAGATCATTTGGTTAGATCTTGGTTCGGCCATGGCAAAGGGAAAGAGAAAAGAGAGAGTTGCAAAGATTTACCTTGGAGAAACAATGGAGGAGTTGAACTATGGAGCTACACTTGAGAGCAAGCAAAGGAGGTTGGAGAAGATGGGGTTTTGGCCAAGGAGAAGGAATGGGAGAGCTATGGTGGTCGGCCAAGAGGAAGGGGAAAGAATAAGATGCAACCCCAGTGTATTTTCCCTTATTTTTTAATAATAAAAAGCTTAGAAAAATCTCACCTTCAAATCCCACCAAGTGCACTTTTTAAAAACTATTTTATTTTCTCTACCTTTGGCTCAAATGACAACTTCCAATTCACCAAGGTTTGAATCCTAGCTTCAACATAATTATTTTCTGTTTTCTTTTTTTAACCGGGAGGGCTCCAAACTTTCCATAAATGGAACTATTGACTTGGAACTTGAAACCGAAGAATAACCGGAGTCCACAATAAAAAAAATAACCCTAAAACCCTGACTTACTGCAAAACTGTCTCCGAGAGGCAAAATGACCAAAATACCCCTGGAAGATAAAATGACCAAAATACCCATGGATGCACAAACAGCCCTAACAGCCCAACCAACTCACTGGTGGAACAACTGAACAACCTGGAGAATCGAAAGGAAAATCTTAGGTTGTTACAGGTCAACAATCAAAGGGCCAAGATGGATCCACATTCAATAAGGTTAAAAAACCAATTTGAAGTCAACAGCCAAGATCAGCAAACCTCTCTCAAAATTTGGTCGGAATTCGGCAAGATGGTACATGAAATGTGGCGACGACGGAACTCCGACGCAGTTGAAGGTTATAGCGGTGTGTAGCGGTCGCGAGTAGGGTTGTGGGTTTGGCAGCGTGGGTTTGTGTGTGGTGGCATGCATAGGTCGTTAGTGGCAAGTTTTCGTGGGCAGCGGCGTGCATAAATGGCCAACAGTGGTGGGTTTTGGGTTCATGAGAGATGAATAGGGGTTTGTTTTGGGATTGGAGAGTTTGTAAAAAAAATATTACTATATTGGGTTAAGAAAATAAGTCTTTTCTTCAAAATAAGGAAAGGATTTTAAATAATCTTTCACATATGGGACTCCATATTTTATTCCTAAAAGTATTGTCCTTTAAACCACTCAACAAAAATAGGCAATTTAAGATATATCCATAAAATGAATTAAACATCATTTGATTAATTACCATACGATAAAATATATTTAAATTAAGGGAAACAATTATCAATTGACTAGGGACTCACCTAAATATAAAGTTGGAAATTTTTTGGTGTTACAATCATTGAACAATAATAGATTCAAATATCAATCGACTATTATCTGTCACCAATTATAAAACATCAACTAAAGATATGATTGATCAAGTTCATATGTATATACTTCATAACGTTGATGATGTGCTTCCATATGTAGATCAACACATGGAAATGTTGTCTAAATAGAATCCTACTAAGTCTAAAAATAAAAAGCGGCTTCAAAATGAAAATAATCACACATTTAGCAGTTGGTTGCGTGATCAGGTTGGGCTAGCTTTAGGGGTTCGAAGAGATTCTATATCATTGTAACGGCCCGGAATTTCATCCCGGTCTTCCCGGGAGGCCCAGGGGCATTTTGGTAATTTTGGGTCGGGCCGACAGGGCCGGTTATGTAATTGAAAATTGCCGGAAAAATTATGAGTCGATTTGAATGGGATCGGGAATTTTGGTGAAGACATTTGGGCTTGGAAAAAGGTAAAAATAAATAGGGAATTAAATAGCGCGTCGAGTGAGATTCGAGCCAAAGACACGCTGCAGGTTAGGCAAGGGGCGCTGCCAGTCGAGCCACTGAGCGCTCTTGTGCTTCTAAACGCGCCAGCATCTATATAAGCTTGTTCGGCTGAGTTTTGGTTTAAAAGGAAAAATTCCGCCCGAGCTTCCTTCTTCATTTCTTCTCTTCTCCTTCGTCTTCGCGATCCTTCCCTTCGACCGACCAGGGCGTCTTCGCGTTTTGCTCCCTCGCCGACTCCAATTCGCCGGAGCTCTCTCGCCGTTCGTTCCTCCGGTAAGCTTTCCTTTTCTTCTTCTTCTTCTTCTTCTTCTTCTTCTTTTTCTCCCCCAATTCCGTCACCCTGTTCCGATTTCGAGTGTTCCGGCCGAGTCAAAGTAATTTGTGTGTGTGCGATGTTCTGTGCAGCTATCCGAGATGGATTCGTCCGTGTAGAAGCTCCATCGTCGCCGGAATCGTGCCATCTCGCCGAGATCGTCGCTCCCCTGCTTCTAGGCTTCGTTTTCCGGCCGAGTCGAGGTGATTTGAGGTATGGGTTTTGTGCAGCAAGTGTAGGGGAGTTCGCCATCAAAGAATCGCTCGTCGAATCCTCTCGGATCGCTCGAATTCGTTTTCTCTTCATCGCCCTTGTTCGCCCCTGTTTTCGTGCTCTGTCGCTGCACAGCCCGCCGTGTCACGCCGCGCCTGAGCGCCCCTGTGTCACCCAGCTCCGCTCGCGTCCGCGCGCGCGCGTCTTCGCCAGCGCCCAGCCGAGCCGCATCGAAAACGCCCTGTTCGCCCGCGCGCAGCTCGCGCCCGTCCGCGCTCCAGCGCGCTTACGCGCCCATTTCTACGCCCCAGCGCCCGTCCGCGCCCCAGCGCCCGCACCCAGCACGCCCATTTCTGCGCCCTAGGCCTATTGTGCAATCGGCTCGTTCGTGCGTTCGTCGCGCCTCATGAGTTGCTCCCGAGCTGAGCCTCATTTATTTTATTATATTTAGGCCTATTGTGTGATTTTTGTTGTGATTGATAGGTTCTCGGTAGCTAGTTCGGGTTCGTTCGCCGCTTAGGTTTTCGTGTCAATCGTCCCCGACCAAGGTAAGGATTTCTTACCGGAGTTGTGTGGACCCTGCGATATTATATGTGATTCTTGATTGATTGCTTGTTTGTGTTTATTGACATGTATAGCTAGGTACTCAATTCGAATTCCCGATTAGCATGTTGTTCTGATTAATTCTCATGTTAATCCATGCTAGGTTGTTCCTTTCTAGCATGCTCGTATCTATTCCTTGCTTCGTAGTATCATGCTAGGCTCGTTGTATTCTTATTGAGCACGTATTGGATTTTATGGAATTGTTTGCTGTTTGCTAGGGCAGATTAGAGTTGCAGGTAGATAGCATCATCCAGGCCTGATGCATAAAGTACCTTGCATCCATGGCAGGGACGTCGAGCAAGTCATTTCGTCCCTGGACCCCGTAAGGGATTAGCTAACCCAAGCGGTAGGCCCTGCAATCTTGGGTGAGGGTGGCAGTTGTTAATGCCCCAACGGTCGGGATGATGACTTGGCATTGCCTCGTCCCCGGCAGCCGGCATGTCCTCAGCATGTTTGGAAGTAGCCCCTGATTGCCACCTGCTAAGGCAAGAACGGCTTCCTGGTGTAAGCCTACCACGACCGTTCCTTGGCCCCAAGTGCGGTGGTTCAGGCTGACATAGTTTACGTGTCTAGGTCTCACACCCCTATGTCAGTGACACCGATCCAAAGATTTAGTTAGGCATGGTGACTGGACATGGGTAGCTTGCCTCGCACCGGCAACCCCCCATGGTCTGCAGTAGCACGCGGTGCATGCTTACGCTCATTACAGCGCCGACTAGAGAGCTCCTCGGGATTGTGAGCCAGTGTACCTTTCGTCCACAGTAGACAGGCTGAGGCCGGGACTTGTTTCTCGTATAGGACGACTTGTGTGGTGATATTATTTCCGGACTAAGACCATAAATTGGCATCCGAGGCCCAAGTGTGGGCTAAGCTATGTGCTCTATTCTGTGTTTATATTCATAGCTTGCATACGCTCATCGAGATGACCATGTATATCGTATTGTACCCCGGTTGGGGATTCTTACTGAGTAATTCGTTACTCACCCTTCGTGGTTTTTCCACAGGTAACCAAGATGTAGAGACAGGATGGCTGAAGGAGGAGCTGTGATCATGGGGCCCAGTCTTCCAACTCTGATTTTGTGTTATGACTCTTTGTGTTTTATTTTCCCCTGAATGCATGTAGCCGGGCACGGAGCCCTAGGATGTTTTCTGAATATTTTGTGGATTCCAGCATTATTGTATCTAGACATGTCTTGAATGATTTTAAGAAATCTTTGATCGGAATATACTTTGGAAATGTATTTATCTTGGAACAGGTGCTTGGAAACAGGGACAGGTTCCAGGGAAATTGTTCAGTTTTTAAAGGGGTTATTTTGAATGTTTTGTTTTAATTGGAATCCGAAATCATGTCTGTTTAAATTTCCTTTACTTTGAATGCATGCATTGGGGTAAGGGCCCATTTAGTGCCCCATTCGGGTCGGTCCCTTACAGTTGGTATCAGAGCTCAGAGTCATAAATTCTGTAGTTTGACCTTTTGTTGTTGGTCGTTTTCCCATGATCACTAGCACTCCGACAGTCATCAGGTACGCCTAAGTTTTCAATTTGTTGTAGAAAAGGGTTAAGAATTTACAATACCTGTCATCTAGTGTATGCCTTGTGTAGTGTTGTGGAGCGGAGACGAGCAGTTTCTGACTCGTTATTGGTTTGGGTATAGAGCGCCATCATGCCAACTTCCCGCAGTGTGTGATGTATGTTGTGGCTTGTTGTGGTATCCAGGTAGGTTCGGATGCCCTGGGACATCGTTCCAGAGGGAGGTAGAGATTGGACTCTCATAGGCCAACTGTGGCCCCAGTTGATGGTTTTCCCCTAGTGAGAGGGTGGAGGTGCTTTGCCTTGGAATGCCACTCCAAGAGAGGAGTTAGCTATGATTGTGTTGATGTGGATGTTTGTGGAGCAGGTCCCCGTGTGGACTAGCCTGGGTAGCTCAAGTGTTGATCTTGAGCCTTGATAGATTATTTGGTTGCCCAGAGAGTGGTTGCAAAGTTGGTAGCCTTCGAGGAGGTTGATGAGGCATCTTTGTGCTTCTTTAAAGTGTTGTTGCTTGCAGCCCGATGTCGAACCACGTGGGTAAGGGTGCAAGCAAGCGATGTTCTCACTGGTGGATCCGTTGGTGGTTTCCTCGGTTGTTTGGTAAAAATGAACACTCTTCTTTTGGTAAGCCCTAGAGTAGGGCTAATTTGCTACATGTTGAGAGAGCGGCAGAGTTTGTTGAGCATCATGTGGAGATGCAAGAGTAGGGTGTGAGCCTTTGACTTGATGAGATGCCTTAGGCATGGTTGTTGGAGTTGAGCCCTTGTATGCCGAGCCAGAGTTCGTGTCACTTGAGGTTGTGACCTTGTTGGCCCCGTTGGTAGTAAGATGTGGATTTGGTAGTAGTGGCACTTGAGGTGCATTGGTTGGTGTGCCACTTTGGCACTAAATCTGGTTCAGGCCTGAGTTTGGCATGGGCATAGCAGACGGTTCTATGCCGTTCGGAGTTCAGCGTACTCCTTTAGCCTTGGATCCGTTTATGGTAGTTGCACCTGTGAAGGTCGTGCAAAAAGGGCTAGTTAAGTGGTAATCGAAAGATTTCAAGCGAAAGGATGTTCGAGAAGAGCCAGAGCCTTTTCCCAGTGTTACTGGAGGTTGAGAAAGTCAAGCAGGTTGACGGTTGGTAAGTGTTAATGCGCGTGTATCTCACGCTAGTGTTAAGGCCAAGAGATCCTTGTGGTTGGTAGTGCGGTCAACTACCTTCGAGTGCCTAAATCCGAGGAGAGTTGAGCATCGTAGAAGCAAGTTGGGTCCAGCTAAGGGACCATGAGTTGGATGCCTATGAGGTGAGTAGGATGCCTGGTGAGAGGAGTTGGATGCCTTATAGGTAAGCACCCTTGGTAGAGGCATGGCATAAAGTAAGTTTGGTTTGGCATGGTTATGCTTTGGTAGAGCAAGGTTGCCACAGCTTCGAGCATCGTGCGGAGATGGAACTTTGGGTGTTCCGTTGATTGGATGTATCTCTGCCAGGAGCTAGTGTGGCATTTGGGAAAAGCATTTGTTAGTCTTGGATCGCTAAATGAAGGTTGGGAGTTGTGCACACAAGTGTGTTTTGTGTGGTTCGTTCGGTGGCGAGAGTTTCAGATCCATGTAGGGTTTGCTTTGGGGATCTGGTGCTCAGTTCTTGGAAAAGTTGGACTTCAGGAGGATGTGGTAAGGCTTTAGCGAGGTGGTAAGGGTACCATGCTCGTGGTATCAGGTTGTTGCTTAGGTAAGATTTGTTAAGTGGACCTAAGCTTGGTTGGCGGATCTTCTTGTTGATCGTCACGACTGAGAAAGTTGTTCGGATCCTTCCTTGGGTAGGAGTTATGTTGTGGTTGATGTCTGAGTAGGAGGATGACGCATTCGGTAGCGTTTCGGGTCCTCTTGGTTTCCAAGGAGTTGGAGTTGGCTGTTAGTCCGTTAGTTGGCAGTGGGTGTCGAGGGTTGTCGGAGAACCCTAGGTTGTGGAGAGCCTCTCTAGAGCTCAATCAGGCCCAGGTAGGGAATTTCAGTTGGCAAGCTGGAGCCGTGTAGTTTGTAGCCTCGGGGGAATTGCTGGCAGTCTTGGTAGCCTAGCAAGTTAATATTTGTTTGGAGTAGAGTCCAGATTGGTTCCGGTATGGTGGCAAGTTGATGCTTGGTGTTGACCAAGGTGTGGATTGGAATTGCTAGAAGTTAGTTTGCTCCTGGGGCGAATGGTTCGTGCCCTGTTGATTGTCTTCCTGTTTCCAGGAAAGTTGAGAGTTGCCCGTGGGTATTTGGAGGTTCAGTTCGTGGTGGACCCCTGTTGCTACCCCGTGAGATTTAAATCTTGTTGCTTTAGTGGAGCAAGACAGTGAGTGTATGTGGAGCTCTCTGTTCTTCGGTTGTCTGCTCGTAGGAGCCGTTTCTTTCTGGGTTTGGCAGTTTGCTGCCGTCGGTTTGTTAAGGATTTTTCCGCCATAGCCTCGCCTCACTCACTCGTCGGCGAGGAAGGGTGTCGAGTTTATTTGGAACGATAAGTGTGATGAGAGCTTTGCGAGCTCAAGCGCAGATTTGACTTCAAAGCACGGTGTTGGCGATCCGGAGGGGACAGGTGGTTTCGTGGTTTACAGCGATGCTTCCAAGTTCGGGTTGGGTTGTGTGTTGATGCAGCACGGGAAGGTCATCGTTTATGCTTCCCGCCAGTTGAAGCCATATCAGCAGATCTATTCGACTCATGATATGGAGTTAGCGTGATGGTGTTTGCTGACCGAAGATTTGGAGGCATTACCTGTATGGTGAGCGGATTCAGATGTTTACCGATCACCAGAGCCTCAAGTATCTGTTTACTCAGAAGGAGCTGAATATGAGACAGAGGAGATGGTTAGAGTTGGTGAAAGATTATGACTGCTAGATTTTGTACCATCCAGGTAAAGCAAATGTTGTAGCTGATGCTTTAAGTAGGAAGACGTAGCACTCCGCGGTATTGTTGAGTTCCCAGCCCAGATTACGGAGAAAGTTCGAGCGGGCTGAGATTGCAGTGTTGTTGGGTGAGGTTACTGCCAGAGTGGCTCAGTTGATAATTCAGCCATCGATTAGACAGCGGATTATCGATAATCAGCTGAGTGACCCCGCACTTAAGAAATTGGGTGACATAGTTAGTGCTGATGGAGGTTTTGACTTTGTATATTCGCCAGACAGTGGTGACATACTGAGGCGGTTGTGTGTTCCGGATGTTGCGAGGATTGCGAGCGAGTTGCTCTCGAGGCCCACATTCTCGTTTTCTTGGCACCCCGGGGTACCAAGATGTATCGAGATCTTAAGCAGATCATTCGTTATCACGGTGTGCTGTGAGGATTGTGTCGACCGTGATTCGAGGTTCACTTCGTTTCGGAAAGCGCCCGAAGAAGGTTTAGGCACTCGAGTGCGCCAAAGCCTGACTTTTCACCCTCGGGCCGATGGATGCGGAGAGGGTGAACCGATTCTCGAAGATATTGAGGGCTTGTGTGTTGGATATCCGGCGATTGGGACCCGATATCATCTCGATGGAGTTTGCATATAACAACGATTATCGATCGACGATTCGAGATGGCTCCATTCGAGGCTTTGTATGGTAAGCGTTGCCGATCTCCCGTGTTCGGGAAGAGATTGTGACGAGCGTGTTTTGGGTCCCGAGTTGCTGCAGATTGACTAATGGTGCCGTGCGAAGATTAGAGCTCGTATGTTGACAAATTTCGTGAGCGATGAGAAGGGTTACGCCGATGTTCGTCGTCGGGATTTGGAGTTTGAGGTTTGCCAAGCGTGGAAAGCTGAGTCCCCGTTTTGTTGGTCCGTTTGAGATTCTGGAGAGGATCGGCAAGGTTGCTTATCGATTAGCCTTGCCTCTGTCATTGTCGGCAGTGCACAGTATTTTTCATGTTTCGATGTTGAGACAGTACGTGCCGGACCCGTCGCACATTGTTGATTTTGAGCCTTTGCAGCTGAATGAGGATTTGAGCTTCGAGGAGAAGCCAGTGGGGATTCTTGCTTTTGAGACAAAGACACTGCGTAATCGTGAAATCCGGTTGGTAAAGGTTCAGTGGAGGAGTCAGAGTTCAGAGGAAGCCACTTGGGAGCAGGAGGATGAGATGAGATTGCAGTATCCCGAGTTGTTCCAATCTTAAGTGACTTTCGAGGACGAAAGTTTTATAAGGGGGGAATATTGTAACGGCCCAGAATTTCATCCGGTCTTCCCGGGAGGCCCAGGGGCATTTTGGTAATTTTGGGTCGGGCCGACAGGGCCGGTTATGTAATTGGAAATATCCGGAAAAATTATGAGTCGATTTGAATGGGATCGAGAATTTTGGTAAAGACATTTGGGCTTGGAAAAAGGTAAAAATAAATAGGGAATTAAATAGCGCGTCGAGTGAGATTCGAGCCAAGGACACGCTGCAGGCTAGGCAAGGGGCGCTGCCAGTCGAGCCACTGAGCCCTCTTGTGCTTCTAAACGCGCCAGCATCTATATACGCTAGTTCGGCTGAGTTTTGGTTTAAAAGGAAAAATTCCGCCCGAGCTTCCTTCTTCATTTCTTCTCTTCTCCTTCGTCTTCGCGATCCTTCCCTTCAACCGACCAGGGCGTCTTCGCGTTTTGCTCCCTCGCCGACTCCAATTCGCCGGAGCTCTCTCGCCGTTCATTCCTCCGGTAAGCTTTCCTTTTCTTCTTCTTCTTCTTCTTCTTTTTTTTCTCCCCCAATTCTGTCACCCTGTTCCGATTTCGATTGTTCCGGCCGAGTCGAAGTAATTTATGTGTGTGCGATGTTCTGTGCAGCTAGCCGAGATGGATTCGTCCGTGTAGAAGCTCCATCGTCGCCGGAATCGCGCCATCTCGCCGAGATCGTCGCTCCCCTGCTTCTGGGCTTCGTTTTCCAGCCGAGTCGAGGTGATTTGAGGTATGGGTTTTGTGCAGCTAGTGTAGGGGAGTTCGCCATCAAAGAATCGCTCGTCGAATCCTCTCGGATCGCTCGAATTCGTTTCCTCTTCATCGCCCCTGTTCGCCCCTATTTTCGTGCTCTGTCGCTGCGCAGCCCGCCGTGCCCGAGCGCCCCCGTGTCGCCCAGCTCCGCTCGCGTCCGCGCGCGTGCGTCCTCGCCAGCGCCCAGCCGAGCCGCATCGCCAACGCCTTGTTCATCCGCGCGCAGCTCGCGCCCATTTCTGCGCCCCAACGCTCGCACCCAGTACGCCCATTTTGCGCCCCAGCGCGCCCAGCCAGCCCCGTTGCTGCCCCGTTCGTGCAATCGGCTCGTTCGTGCGTTCGTCGCGCCTCGTGAGTTGCTCCCGAGCTGAGCCTCATTTATTTTATTATATTTAGGCCTATTGTGTGATTTTTGTTGTGATTGATAGGTTCTCGGTAGCTAGTTCGGGTTCGTTCGCCGCTTAGGTTTTCGTGTCAATCGTCCCCGACCAAGGTAAGGATTTCTTACCGGAGTTGTGTGGACCCTGCGATATTATATGTGATTGCTGATTGATTGCTTGTTTGTGTTTATTGACATGTATAGCTAGGTACTCAATTCTGAATTCCCGATTAGCATGTTGTTCTGATTAATTCTCATGTTAATCCATGCTAGGTTGTTCCTTTCTAGCATGCTCGTATCACATTCCTTGCTTCGTAGTATCATGCTAGGCTCGTTGTATTCTTATTGAGCACGTATTGGATTTTATGGAATTGTTTCTTTGTTTGCTAGAGGCGAGTTAGAGTTGCGGGTAAATAGCATCATCTAGGCTCGATGCATAAAGTACCTTGCATCCATGGCGGGGGCGTCGAGCAAGTCATTCCGTCCCTGGACCCCGTGAGGATTAGCTAACAAGCGGTAGGCCCCGCAATCTTGGGTGAGGGTGGCGGTTGTTAATGCCCCAACGGTCGGGATGATGACTTGGCATTGCCTCGTCCCCGGCACCGCATGTCCTCGGCATGTTTGGCGTGAGCCCACGATTGCCACCGCTAAGGCAAGGGCGGCTTCACGGTGTAAGCCTACCACGACCGTTCCTTGGCCCCAAGTGCGGTGGTTCAGGTGACATAGTTTACGTGTCAGTCTCACACCCTATGTCGGTGACACCGATCCAAAGATTTAGTTAGGCGTGGTGATGGACATGGGCGGCTTGCCTCGGACGGCAACCCCTCATGGTGCGCAGAGCACGCGGTGCATGCTTACGCTCATTACAGTAGCGACCGGAGAGCTCCTCGGGATTGTGAGCAGTGTACCTTTCGTCGACAGATGATGCAGGCCGAGGCGGGACTTGTTTCTCGTATAGGCGACTTGTGTGGTGATATTATTTCTGGACTAAGACCATAAATTGGCATCCGAGGCCCAAGTGTGGGCTAAGCTATGTGCTCTATTCTGTGTTTATATTCATAGCTTGCATACGCTCATCGAGATGACCATGTATATCGTATTGTACCCCGGTTGGGGATTCTACTTGAGTAATTCGTTACTCACCCTTCATCGTGGTTTTTCCACAGGTAACCAAGTTGCGAGACAGGATGGTGAAGGAGGAGCCTTGTGACCAGGGGGCCCAGTCTTCCAACTCTGATTTTGTGTTATGACTCTTTGTGTTTTATTTTCCCCTGAATGCATGTAGCCGGGCACGGAGCCCTAGGATGTTTTCTGAATATTTTGTGGATTCCAGCATTATTGTATCTAGACATGTCTTGAATGATTTTAAGAAATCTCTTATCGGAGTATACTTTGGAAATGTAATATCTTGGAACAGGTGCTTGGAAACAGGGACAGGTTCTAGGGAAATTGTTTAGTTTTTAAAGGGGTTATTTTGAATGTTTTGTTTTAATTGGAATCTGAAATCATGTCTGTTTAAATGTCCTTTACTTTGAATGCATGCATTGGGGTAAGGGCCCATTTAGTGCCCCATTCGGGTCGGTCCCTTACAATCATCTACGTTTAAGGTGGATATCAGATGGACCTCGTTCAGAAGGTCGAAAGAAGAAGTGTAACGATCCAAAGGGGAAGAGTAAAGAGTACGTTAACCAAAACATAATTCAAACGGTCAGCCAAATTGTAAGTAGTTGTTTCATTTCCTATATAGATTAAGTTCAAATCTTTGGGTCTTAATCGCAGAATATTTTGCTACAGGATATATTGGCACATACGAATGAAGGTCATTGATGCATTGGGAACGCTAGAATAACGTGGACATGTCAGGGGAGTAGGTCGATTTGTATCTCCATTAGTTTTCTTTAAGATAGCTTATACGAGTCAAAGATTGGCCAACAATCAGGAAATTAGGTCAATTACTCTCAACGATTAGACTCTTTTTGTGAGAGGAGTAATAAAGACATCATAAGGGAAGAAAACCAAATCTTAGAACGGGTCGACGTCATTGGAGAACCCATTGGTCATTTTGATGTCCCATCCGATTTAGGAGAAGTAAGTTTTACATTATTTAATTTAATAATACATTTGACTGAATGTACACATTAATTATGATTTATTTTTTAAAAAAGGGTATACCATGTCAATTTATCATTGAATATGAAGGTCAAACTATTGCCATTGATGCCATGTATGAATTGAGTTGTTCATCTGTTAGGGTATATAGTCTTCTTTTAGGGAAATACAATGCACGCATCTCGGTCGATTTAATCTTTGAAGGCAATGAGGACGGAGATCCACCCATTACCATAAACGAAGAAGTTCAATACCTTGGAAAGGCTTTAAAATCTTTTGTGCAATGTCCAAGATCATTGATCGGGACACCTACAACAACCAAAAAGATGTATAATTGTACATTATACCTTTTTAATTTAGTATGTAACACATTATTTTACAAATAATATAAAATATTTATTATCATGATAGCACTATAACACAAAAAAAAACTAGTAAGAAGGTTGTATCAGATTCACACTCCCATCAATCAAACACGTCTGATCCAACCATGGTCAAAGTTGTACATAATTATGCTAGAGATAAACTAAGTGATGGTGGCTTACTAGGTATACCAATTACAAGAAACATGTTAGGTGATGAAGCGCCCATATATTGTTATATTACTCAAGAAGAGATTTTAGAATATTGTAATATGGTAGAAATAGGTTATACTCTCATACTTTGTCTTGCTTAATAACGTCTCTGCATTCTATTTCAGTTACTTATGGCCTGCTTTCGATGAAGAGACATTGGATAACTACTTGCTTGTTGACAGTAGCGAGTTTGCAAAAGCTTTGGATAAAACAAATGAAGAATACCTAATTTCACGTCTGGCTAATAGGTTAGACAAGTTGGTGCATCTTAAAAAACGGAGATTTTTTTCCTTCAATAGTGGGTATGTGTTCCAAATATTGCATTTTTTGTCCCTATTAATTATGTTTATATCAGAATTTCAATATTCGTTAAATTGTATAAGAACCACAGATTTTGGTAGTCCTAATTCCTACTGAAAATATGTTGTATGTTTTCAACTCGCTCGGTCAAAATCCATTCAACTAAAGTTGAGTTCGTATCATAAATAAGTAAGTTTCTAAATTAATAAAATTTTGAACTTTGAATTTATTTATTTTTATCATTCTAAATTAATAACTTTCAACTTTATTAATATAGTGCCTACTGAGTATGACAATTCAGATACACGCCGACCTTAAAATTAAATTGGAAATGAGTGAAGGTAAAGTTGAATCAAATTCTTTTGTTATTCTTTTTTTTTCATGCTGAAATATCGTTCTAAGTATGTAACTATTTTATTTTACTAGTGCTCAAAACAAACTGGATCAATAGTATGTGGATTTTACGTCCAACTACTCATACAGAAGATGATATACAACACATCCATGCACCTATTAAAACTTGTAAGTTTTGTTTTATACATTAAACTTGTAAGTTTTGGTGTTTTTAATTATATGAGTCAATAATTGATGTTCAGCGCCGCCCCAACTTCATTCACTTAAGCCAAGATTGATGAGGTATGAGTAGAATGAGCGAAATTCATAGCTAGACATTTGATACAAAATTAGTGTTTGTACTTTGTTTAAGTTTGGAGAAAGAAATTTAGTCTCATTTTATATTATGTTCAACATCTTAAAAGTAGTAGTTTAGATTAGGGATGTTCATAAACCAACCAAAACCGTTGAGCCAGACCGGACCGAACCAACTGGTTGAAAACCAAAAGTAGTACATTTCTCTTTTTACACGTGTCGATCATGCATTCATGGTTGAAAGCTTGTTTTTTTAAATGTCATTCCCTTTCTCCACGTGTCCATCATGCAATAAGGTTGGAAAAATTACTTCAACTGCTGGCCATCTTTTCGTTTTCCACGTCCTTGGAAAAATGAAGCATTAAAGCCTTTTATTTTATTTTTTCTCTATAGTGTTTAAATTCAAAATGAAATTTTCTCTTGTGTTTTCAACTTGATTTAAATAAATCTTTTTCTCATTTTGTGAATTATTTTTCAATCTTTTTTTTTATCTCATTATTTGACCACGAAACCCTTTTTTTCCCATTATAATCCGCACCATTTTTTGCCCAAAATGCTTAAGGATTAGAGAGAGATGAAAATAAAGTAGAAAGCAATGTCATCATGAAATGCTGAGACGAAGTCATCTAAGTTGCAGGCATGAAATGCTTGGTTTTGCCTCTATTTTCACTTGTTTAGATTAGGTCTCTTTTCTCATCTTGACTTTTTTCTTGTTGAACTCTATTAATTAATCTATTGGCAAATTATTTTGAATTTTCTTATCTAGATTTTTTTGTAATATTATTAATATTGAATTTCCCTTTTGTTTTTATGTTTCTAAACTCAGAACTCATAAATTCTCAAAAAAGAAGAAAAAAACTCAGAACTCGTAAAAATTTTCGAATGGGTTGCAACTTTCATCTCTAAAGAACTCTTTCTGACGTTTTCATTATTTAGTCAGTTTAAACCGAACTGAACCGAGCAAAATCGAAAATGCTTGGTTCGATTTTAAATCTAAAACCGAAAGATTCGGTTTAAAATTAAACGGAACCGAAAGGTTCGGTTCGGTTTATGGTTCGGCCGAAAACTGAACCAAACCGAACTGTGAACCGCCCTAGTTTAGATGTTAATTGAATATCTTGATATTGATATGCATATGTACGTAGTTTCTCTCGAGGGACAAAGTCTCATTTATTGTATATTGGATTTTGCATTCTATTATATACAAGTGAAATGTTGTTATATATAACTAGTGAAAGTTTTGGGAAACGCATGCATGAATTAGTGGTGATTAGATTTTTTGTTAAAAGAGTTTCATATTGTTTAGAAGTTAGAAATTGAGGGAGTAGGAAAGTTTAGATGTTGTTTAATGATTTGGTGGCGAGTTTTGATATCATTTGAAGACAATTTTTTTTTTTATAAAGTAGAATAATTTTTAATGGCGGGAACAATATATGTTTTTTTTTTCTAAAGTGTTGATGCTCTTTAATGGCGGACACAATGTGTCTTTATATATATATATAAAATGATAATGTCTTTTAATGGCAGACACAAACGAGAGGATCATTTTAAAATAACTACCTAAGACCACTTTCAGGGGGATTTTTTTTTAAAAAAATATATTGGAATCGGTGGAGGGCATGATAGAACCACCTTAAAATATTATTGGTGGCGGGCCATGCACACCACCTATTATGAATAAACGTGCGCCAAATAAAAGAATTGGTGGCACGCACAACCCACCACCTATTATGCAAAGGCGCGTGGCTTTTGGTGGTGGGCAATGTCTGTCATCGTTTTTAGGCGCCCCATCGAATACCATGTCATTTAAATGGATGGCGGGCTGTTGTCCACCACTTTTTCTTGAAATTCTACTAGTTTTTATAGGCTGCATGTTTGGTTAATTATAGACATATATTTTGTTAAGGATCTCCTTATCATTCCACGTTGAAAAAATGAAGAGATCTCCATAAACATTTATAAAATAGGGGATTAATAAAATAGGGGATTATTCCTAGAGGCGGATCCAAATCTTATGGTTTGGGGGGCCAAATTTTATTTTAAGTTTCTTGTTATGCCATTTTTTATTACAATTTTTAATTTTAAACTACTCAAAATAACTTCGCAATAAAACTCTTTAAGCTAAATCCTCACTAAATACTGTAAACAAACTCCCCTTTAATATTTAAAACTTTTGTACTTTCTAGTTCAATAGTTTTTTTAGATTAATAAGTGAATGTAGCAATTTTGTTTATATTTAAATAAAGGAATTAGGAGTGATTGTGGTAGAAAACTCTCATATAAATTATTTAAATAGAAGTAAAAAGATTTATGATTAAAAGGTTTTATAAAGGGCTTTTGTGCAATGTTTTGAAGCAGCTTCAATCAAAGATGAGATTAGGTTAATTTGTGCCATAACCCTCCCTATCTCAATTAACTTCGAGCGATCTCTAAATTGAACTTTGTTTAAAGATAGAAAAATGAATGGAATATTTGAAAGTTTAAAGATAGAAAAAAGCATTGGAAACAATATTTGGTGGGTATTTCCTTTAGTCACATGTTTAGAAATTATATGTGCTTGTTGATGATTCAATTTTGTAATCGAATCTACAGAATAACTATGGTGAGTCAGCACCCGTTTCATTAGTATTGTTTGGTGGGGCATTAATTTGGTGATACTGTCGGGACATCAGACAAGGTAAGGATTTTACCCTTTTATAGTGGTGAGTGGCAAAGCATGCAGATTAAATGTGCTATATGAGATTTTACTAAATATACTTCATATCACTTGATTTGTTCGAACGTGCTCGCTTGAAAGTTATGGATATTTTTGAATTAAGAAAAATATATAGTATGGTTAGAAGACATACCACCTTATAGGTTTTAATATGTGTAACATGATTTAACCTATATAGGGATTCCTTTATTCATATATGAATAGGGATCGATGAGCATGTGCTATTATGTGAACTTGAATAGTCTTCATTTTTTTTTTTTTTTGAGAAGATAATAGTCTATTCATTTTGACAGAATATGAGGTATGTATTATTATTACATTTGCGGACTTGCTAGTCCCGAAGGATGATAAATACCCCTAATGTTGTGTTTGCGGACTTGCTGGTCCTGAGGGATGATCCATACCCCTACCATTGCTACTGCGGGCTTGCGGGTCCCGATGGGAGGGTTAATATCCCATTTAGATTATAGGTCAACTCTCCCTATGTTGTCACGTTTTTTATTATAATTGAAGATGATGGTCCATATTATAAGTTAGGTACTTGAAGAATTTAAGTTTCTTGTTATGCCGTTTTTTTTGTCGGCATACAGTATTTTTAAAAATTAAAAAAATTATTTGTCATGACCGAGCCTAAGTTCCGTGGCTTAGATTAATTAAAAAAAAAATGATTGCCACATTCTTAAATCACTTCCATTTTTCTTTTAATTACACAATTTTCCCTTCCCCTCAAATTCCTAAATCTGTTTTCTCTCCTCCTCCTCCTCATAATCCCCATTGCCTTTCATTCGTGCCGCCGCTCATTGCCTTCTTCTTCCCACTCTCGTCGTTGACACCCGCCACCCATCCAGGTACGATTTACGATCCATGTTTTTATGCTTAATTTCTGGTTCACTAAGTTTTGTAGCTTCCTCATTAAGGTTTTATTGTTAATTAGAACTTATGGAGCTTTAAAATTTTTGCATAAATACTTCTAAGGAGTTTCAAAACCTCCAAGATCTGGTGCAACTCATGACTGCCTATATTGAAAATTAGGAACAAAAATTAGGAGAAACCGCCATGGATGGAACAGAAAGGTCTCTAACTTTTAATTTTGTGTTTTTTGGTTATTGAAATTGAAAAACAAAAGACGAAAATTAATGGGGTTTTTAAGAAATGAAAAATGATGAAGAAATTCTACCATTATTAATGTTGGTTTGATTTTTATTTTAATTTGTGTATTGAATTAAGAAAATGTCATTTCCCAGTGGTGGCTTAAGTGCAGTTGAATATTATAATCAATTCATTAATTGTATAAAAAAAATTAGTTGTAATCGAGAAGAACAAAAAAAAAAGATTAGAGAATAGAGAATGGAAATTTTAAAGACGACAATACATGATTGCTACTAATATGGAATGGGTTAATATTTTTTTGTTCAATAAAATTGGCAACTTTATACCTTTTAATAATAATAGATCATTATGGAAATGTCTTCATGTATGTGTTTGAATTATTTTTTATAAATGATAAATGTGAAATGATATGATATATTTTTTTTAATTGTGTGTAGTGGCGTGATTGGGTGCTCGAGTAAAATGTGAGGATAATCCATGTGGTTTTTTTTTTTTTTTTTAATGTATAGGGGAAAGTAATGGAAGAAAATTAATTCTTAGGTTTTTATCATGGATATCTCTAAGCATTTTATGTTTCTCAAAATTCCTATTTTACTTGGTGAAATTCAAGTTCATATGAGTGTTTGTAAAAACAACTATGATAAACTTGGGAATTTGAATTATATAACCACCGAAGCTTATGAACAAGTGTTAGGAAAGCGCAGAGATGGGATCCAAGGCATGTGCTATTTGCCAAGTGAAATATGGAGAAAAAGTAAATTGTCTAGCTCGACTTCGAGTGTGGAGTATCAACGCGTGACCATGAGCTGAACAAGAAGGTAGTAGTGCTCAAGGTGCAAAATGAAGAGCTTTTCAAAATCAGGTGACCCAGCTGACCCAAGTGCAATCTACTATACAAGCACAACTAGCAGTGTTGAGGAAACTCTATTATGGCAGTAGTTAGTCTAAATAACTAGGTACTTTTTCTAATCTATTTGGTTGTGCCTATCTTGTAGCAATGATAGCCACATTAGTACTTACATTTTGATACAAATATGTTTTGAATTTGATTGTATTGTGGCTATCATGTAGCAAAGATGGCTACAATTGTTAATGTATAAATGTTTTCACACGTTTACAATTTTTGGGTAAATTTAAAATATGTCATTATGCTGCAAAATTAATATAGAGTTTTTGAGATTTTTGTTGTTTTAAGGTAGAACTTACAAGTTATAGTCCTAGGTTCACTTATAAAAGTTTAAAATTCTAATCATATTTTTTGTTCTCTATTTTAGGTATTTTGTTGTTGCGATAAAGACACGAATTAGATTATGCTATGAGGCTTACATTTTGGTTTCTTGTATTACTTAGGGGTACGTTTTTTGTTTTTAACCTTGAATTATGTTAATTTTAGTGATGAAATTTGTAAACAAGAATGAATTATTGATCTTTTTCTTCATGTTATATGGATACTTTAACGTTGCTTAATTTGTTGAATGTATGAATTTATTTTGGATGTTGAATTATTGTTTATGGATTCACTTGGAGATTCAATTCGAATGTTGACATTATTCTAAAAATAATACAAATTTAAGAATTAAAAAAAAAGCCTAAGGATCTACGGTGACAGAGGTCTCCGTCAGCATAGACTACTTATGGTGACAAAACTTTCTTCTGTCGGCATAGGGTGACAGAGCCTTAATCCGTCGGCTTTGACACTCTATGCCGACAAAAGAAATTTTTCCATCGGTGTTGGCTATGCCGACGGACCTACGCCAACAGAGCTGGCGACGGAAATACAGGTCTAAGTGACAGAAAATTCCGTCGGCAAAAAACTATTTTTCTTGTTGTGAATAACTATGTGAGACCACTTTCGGGGGGATTGTTTTTTAAAAAAATATATTGGAATTGTTGGCAGGCATGATAGGCTCGCCATAAAACATTATTGGTGGCGGGCCATGCAAACCACCTATATGAATAAACGCGCGCCATATAAAAGAATTGGTGGCAGGCGCAACCCGCCACCTATTATGCAAGGGCGCGTGACTTTTGGTGGCGGGCGTTGTCCGCCATCTTTCTTAGGCCCACCATGGAATTGATACATGTCATTTAAATGGTTGGCGGGTTGTTGTCAGCCATTATTTTTTAATAATAGGAGTTGTTGTTCGCCATTTTTTCTTGAAATTCTACTAGTGTATGTGGGCTCCATGCTATAGTTTATATTTTATAAAATCAATTTTAAAATTTATTTGGTGATTAAAAAAATATTTTAATAACATATAAACATTTTAAAATTATAAATTTCATAGGTATAAATTTGTAAAGAAAATATAAAAATATTTAGAAAAATATTAATTCCAAACAAATAAGTGTAAAATATTTTAAGATAATTTTAGATATATTTTTAAATAACATCTTACTAAATGAATAATATAGAAAACAAAAACAAAAAAGAACGTGTTGAAGAAAAATAAGAAAAGAATTAAAATATAATAAAAAGTAAAAAATAATATAAATTTTTATATATATGGAAAAGGAAAAAAAAAACAGGGACAGAGTAGAGAAAAGGGAATAAAAAAAGGAAAAACTATTTTACAAAAAAAGAAAAAAGTACAGCTGATGTATATAAATAAAAGGGGATTTTGCATGTATATTAAAAAAATAGAAAATAATTCTATCCATAGCATAATTCCAAAACTTATTCATATGTGGCAAAAACATTAAATGGGGCTTGTTAAATGACTAAAAGACCCATGGCTCTTGCAACGATTTCTTTGCACACGATTTTTTCTCTGCCCATCACTAGCTGCCTCTCCGATTTCGTTGCATGCGATTCTTTCTTTGCCCACCGCCAACTCTTCCGTTGCCGCTTCGACACACAATTTCTAAAGATCTACACTCCATTCTCAGCTTTTCATGCTCTCTTCAACCGTTGGTTATTAGTTAGGGTTTTCTTTTCGCTTGATGCTTTATTTCTTGCTTCCCTTGTCGTACTTCGTGTTCTTCAAACTACAATTTCAAAGGTTTTTTTCCTTTCATTTATGTATTGTATCGATCTATTATAGAATTAATTGGAACTGATGGAAGTCTATTAGTGAAACTGATGGAAGTCTATCAGGGGACTTCTATCAATTCTACTGATAGACTTCTAACAGCTCCACTGATAGACTTCTATCAGCTCCACTGGGATTATGCCTCTTCAATTAGGTTTAGATGGAAGTTTATCAGTTGAACTGATGGAAGTCCATCAATGAAACTGATGGAAGTCCATCAGTGAAACTAAGAGATGTCTATCAGTTTAACTGATGGAAGTTTATCAGTGGACTTCTTTCAATTCTACTGATAGACTTCTATCAGTTCCATTGATAGACTTCTATCAGCTCTACTTGGATGATACATTTTCATTGGTTGAAGTTAACAATCAAATAATTTTTTTCTTGAAGGTAAAAGGAAGGAAAAGAATCGAGAAAAAAACATGACAAACTAGAAAAAGAAGAGAAGGAAGAAGACCAAAGAGAAGACTAGGATGAAGAAGAACAAAAAAAGAAGAACAGAATGAGGAAGAGGAAAAAAGGGAAAAGCAAATGACAAAGAGGAATTAATCACAGTAATAGAACTGAAAGAACAACGCCTATTTTTAATCCCCTTCTTCTTCTTTTTTTCGAAATAGAGCATTACATTACTCAAGATTACAAAGTCAAGAAGAAATCGCAAGAACTGAAAATTTTCAAAGAAAAACGTACGAACCAAAGAAGAAATCGCAAAGAAAAATTCACAAAGAAGAAATCGGTGAAGTTGTAGAAACCCAAACATATGAACCAAAGAAAAAAAAACGCAAAATCACTCTCAAGAACGAAGGCTTGAAAAGAAAGCTTGAAAAAAAACAGAAAAGAAAAGGAAGCTAAAGAAGAAAGGGTATATTTGGAAATTGAAAATGTATATTAAAAATCTGCCATGTATGAATTATTTTAGGTTTTGTGCTATAATTGTAATAGGAGGGCCAAAATATGCTATTGGGATCAAATTCCCTAAATAAAATAAAATAAAAAGAAGAAAAAGAGAAGAAAAAATTTTAAAAAAAGCAGGAGGAGAAGGAAAAAAGTAGAAAAATAAAAGAAATATTAAAAAATTATATTAATAAAATTAACTGCTGATTTGAACAAATATGAGAATCCAACTCGCGCCACTAAATTTGTTAGGGAAACTCAGGTAAGCAACCAATGATGTTTGTGATCTAAAATTTGGGAAAGAGAGACCTATTCTTTATTACCAATTAATTTTGAGATAAATGTCTACACTATCTAATATATTTATCAATATGTTAATAAAGCTAACCAAAAAATGAGAAAAATAAATTAGAAGTAAGCAAATTTTATTAGTTTGAATCAAATTCAATCATCATCTTTTTTCCCACAAGACTTGAAAAACATTAAGAGAATAAACACTAATCCAATAGATGCTGCACCACCCAACACAATTGCTACCAACTTTCCACTTGAACCATTCTTCTTATAACCTTTATGAGAGAGAAAGGAGATATATTAGATCACCTTTCATATTTGCTAACATTATTAAGTTAAATTACAATTTATATTTGTATCTATTTATTTCTATTTAGGTTATTGAACTGTCTAATCGGTCATTATATTACTTCCATTAATGTGTCCAATGATTCATGAATTTTCAATTTTGTAACAAATAAACCCTTCCCTCTTTTTAGGGTCTATTTGTAACAAATTTTTAACCCTTATGTGTGTTTGGAGCACCGGTTTGGTTATAATAGACGGAATATTATAATAAACGGTAGGTTGTGATAAACGGTGAGTTATTATAAAGCGTGTTTGAGAGACAAGTTATTATAACATGAATTATGATAAACGATGTTTGAAGGGCTAGTTATGCAACAAAAAGTGATATATGTAAGGTTTAGATAAACGGGCACGAAGATTTAGGTAAACACTGTTTATAATAAACGGTGGAGCAAACATCGGTTGAGTTATTATAACTAACACGACCGTTTACTTACGGGGGCCCAAACAAACCCTAATCTTTAATCATTTTTATTCTATTCATACTTATTATTATTTTTATTCTCTCATCATTATATTTTCATTCAAAATGGTTCTCCATATATGTATTCTCTTTTACCTAAGTATAGATAATTACTCTTTCCAATAATCATTATCAACAAGTTTGTATATTTGATGTGATTCTAGACTTACAACTATACACTAGCTGTTAAAATCATCATAGAGTAGCTTAAGTGGTTAAAAATGGATTCAATTTATAATGGTCATTGGCCATTTATCTAAGAATTAATTTCCTACAAATTTTCTTGATTTTTAACTGTTTTAAAGTCAGGTGGTATGCCAAATGACGTTAGTCGAGGTGCGCGCAAGCTTATCGACACAGTCACAAAAAAAAAAAAAAAAAAACTCTAATGACTAGAGATAAGCATAACTTATTTTCTATATTAAATGTTTAACTAACCATGAGATATAAAGGAAAAGCTAAATTTTAAGTCTTTTTAAGTTTTGAGTGAAGTTTCTAAGTTTCAAAATTACATTTTTATTCCTAATATTTCAATCACGTTCAATTTTAATCCAACATTTTTATAACAAAACTTTTAGTTGTATAATGAAATGTTAATTAGAATGATAATTAGAGTAAAATAATTATAAAATTCCATGGACTAAAATGTTATTTTCCAAAAATAAAAGCTTGAATTGAGGTTTGTTTTTAAAGAATAAATTACCTGATGGGTAGGCATAGGTAGTAGTAGTATAGGTAACATAGCATCCATCCAAATAAACCTCACCAGCAACAGCACCACCACACTCCTCCCTCACAACCTCCGCCGCCTGGCTCACACACTCCCCGCACTCACACCCAAACAACCCCCCTCCACACTGCGCCATCGCGCTCACTCCCTCGTTCCCCGCCTCCCAGAACCTGCTCTTGCTCCTCACAATCCCCTCCGCTGCCGCCCACAGCGCCCCGTCTCTCGCTGCGCCATCGTAACCCCCCACCAGTTCTCCGCATCGCTTGTGCAGAACTGCTGGCTCCTCGTTCTTCTCTTCTTCCTCGTCGGCCTCGTAGCGCGCATAGCAGCCCCTCAGCTGCACGCGTGCTGCTCGGCCTGATCCTGTGCATAAGGTGTTTGAAAAAATGTGTAGCTGGGTTATGCAGCGTTGGCAGGCTCCAGAACTCATGTCGCCTCTGCATTGGTACTCGGCAGAGATGGGGATGCCGGTTTGGGCGAGGGTGCAGTGGTGGTAGATTAAGGTGGTCGGGTCGGAATCGGCGTGGCTATGTGGAAGGAGGAGGAAGAGGAGAAGGTGGAAGATGGAGGAATGTGGAGATTTCATTGTTTGGTTATTACAATTACAACTTAGGATATGAAGAAGATGAATGATACAATGGGAAAAGAAGTTTATTACACTAACGACTTCAATATGCATTTACGAAAATATACAAATTGAATTATGGAAAAGGACCATACTCAAATTATACGTTTCATTCTCTGTCACCAACTAAACCATAGTTATAGAGAGGCTCAAACACGTATCTTAAGGGTATTAAATTATACAAAATGTCATAAAGTTCTTTCTTTTGTTGGTGTTATAGACTAACCAATATGGATTCTAAATGAGTTGGCCGCCGTTAGTTATCTTAATTGTTGTTAATTCATTCAACTTCACAGTTTCGATCTCGGAAATTAGTATTTGACTTTCATATTATTTGAGACCAATAGTGTCATCTATATAGTATAATTTGTTCGTCTCTTAATGGTTTATACGATAATTTTCATAGTGCTATCTATCCCTACAAGTACTTTGTAGATCGAACACAAGGGTGCATGAGTTAGTCTAGTCAACTAAAAAAAATGGCAAATTTTCTTAATGAAAGTTAAATATATATATATATATATATATAAATAAATTTTTTTGTTATGGAGTTAAGAAATGGTTTTCAGTTTCTCACCTAACTTCATCTAATCTGGAGCTAAATTTCCACTTTATTTGTCTCAAATCTAGATAGACTCAAAGCAAAACAAGCTAATCGCTTATTTGGTGGCTTAAGATTTAAAAAATACCAAAGTTGGCCATCTAATCTTTAATTGTTGTACAACCTTTTGAACCAAATTTATCTTTTGACATATTCATACACTATTTTTATTATTATTATTTTTTACTAAATATATAGTTTAGTTACTAATGTTTGAATTATTTATTATTTAGTATTATTTTCCCAATTTGGTACCAAATCATTTACAAGTTTCCATTTTATCTTTATATTTCTTTTTCAATTAAATTATGTTGTTAACATTCTGTAATAGTTATCGAGATAGGTATATCAACCATTTTAGAACTGTATTGTAAAATTGCTAGATCTATACTCTAAATGATAGATCTAAACTAAAATCAAACTAAATACCAAATAAAGATGAAATTCAAACAAATAAAGAAGGATAATGGAGAAGAGAGACAAAACACACCATATTTAAGTGATTCTGGAACGTCCCATACTTCACTGTTATGGATTAATTGAGCTTAGTTGATCCACCATCATATGTTTCGAGTTAAAAGAATGAGAGAGAAAGAGAAATGGAGGGATTGAACCTGGGATGCTAGTGTTAACTAATTTACAACTAAATAATGAAACCATTACCCCGTTGACTCATTCGATAGTAAAATGACATTTTAACCATTGGCAACTCTGCCTTCATGGACCACCCCTTCTCGAGCTTTATCCCATTCAAACAGGCAGTTAGTTCTTGGACCAATCTTGAAGGCCTTGATTCTTTGCTTAATGTTTTTTGGACTTCGGCTCACACAACTAAATCTAGCTCACAACATTTAATATTTACATCACCAATTTTTCAATTTTATTTTCAATCAATTTAAGACTGAGTTTCTTGCTTTATCAATAGTTTCTCATAAAGAAAAATGAATTGTATCATGTCCGTAAAAAGCATTGTATCAAATTAAATATGTTGATGTATAAGTTAAAAATAATATATAGTATTAACTAATAAAACTCACCAAAGTTATAATTAGCAACTGCCAATGAAAACGGGTCAAAGTACTAACAAGAGCTGAACTCAATTCACATAATATAACGATTTGATAACTAAAATTTTACAGTTCGAATCTCCCAATTACACAAAAAAGGAACTTCCTTTCTAACAACCCAAGGTGGACAAATGCTCAAAATTGAATTGTAAGCCAAAACAAAAGTGCTGTTCTTTTTTAGAAATAGAAATGCTGTTAGAATCATATAGGAATGACAGGTGAAGATGAAAAATAAAACACTCTTCCCAATTTATCCCTCCCTATTGTATGAAAATTCTAAATTCTAGAAGGTCTGTATTTTCATGGTTTGGTTTGATTTGGCTAAACCAATTCTAAGTAAATTAATTGGTTTAATTCGATTATCATTCTTTAGAATGGATTGATTATGATTCCAAATTTGTATCCACTTTTTAAGTATTTAAGCTCTCTTCTGAAGAGAGCAAGGTAATTAAGTTGTATTAACTTCATTAAATCCAACCAAGTTGATTTAGATCTAAATAAATTCATTTTAGTCGTTAAATGCTCTCTATAAACCTTAAATTATCTTTATTAATTACTACTTCAAGTATTGAAGTCTGTGTGCCCACACAACATTTGTGTACAAACATTGAATGTCTAGTAAATCGAGTATGCTTAACAATTGTTCATTTAATAGAAAAACTAATATTCAAAATCAAAAGAAGACAATCATATATAATTTATTAAATTACTTGTTTCAATTTAAAAAATTACAAATCTCCTCTTTCTCAATCATCGTCACTCTTTAAACAAATTTATTGTTGAATTCAAATATATATACCCAAATTTGAATGGATTTATTTTTGTTGATAACACAGATAAAACCTAACAAAATATTTAATAATAATAAAAAAATCAAACTTTTTCAGTTTTAAAATTGAAATTTCTTAATATTGCATTAAAACCGAACCAAGCCCCAATCTTTTTGGGTCTTTTTGATTTGATCACACACATAATTTCCTCACTATTAACCGAACCAAAATCTGATGGTTCAAATTTTGAGTTTTCCTTATTTCCTTCTTTCTTTTTCTTTTTTTATAGTTGTATGTGAGAAGAGTGTAAAGTTTTGGAGGGACAAAATTGGAATTGTATAATACCATTACCAAGAAAGTAGTTATTTTTTTCTCTGTCAAAAAAAAAACAGTTACATGTGTGGTTTATTACAGCCACACACGTAGAGTTTGTTAAGAAAAAAATTCGGGGATTTGACACTGAATCTGATGATCTCAAACCTTTTTTCCTTCCTTAAAAGCCTCTCCTTTCCACCATTATCTCTAGTAGGTTGGATCATCCATCCTTTTCTCAAACGTCACATCCTCCCTACTCAACCTCTCGACCGCTCCCGCCATCTCCACCATCATTGCCTCCACTACCGCTACTGCTACCAACACTACCACAACCAACACCACTACCATCGCTAGCACCATGGTGCGTCAAAGTTTTCAGGTTCTCGAGCTCAGTTTATTATGTGCGAAAGACCTCGCTTCGGTCTCAAAAACCATGCGAACGTTTGCGGTTGCATGGATCAATCCAAATCGGAAGTTAACAACGCGAGTGGATCAAGTAGGCCTAACCGATCCAACATGGAACGAGAAATTTGTGTTCAAAGTGAACGATGAGATACTCGAAGATGTCAATTCCACCGTTACGATCGAGATCTACTCGTCAGCATTGCTTCGGGACATCCTTGTTGGTACTGTTACCGAGCACGTCTGCAACCTCCTACCGCAATCGTCTCCTTTGTCTAATATGAGATTTCTCACTCTTCAGGTTCTTTCTAATCTAACTCATAACCAATTGTGTTCTTAGTTATTGACATTACTATGATATTTCTCAAGATGTTTCTGAACTCAGCAATGTTATAGCAGATATTAAGAGTTTGATTCTCAGGTTTAGGGATATTTCTTTTTCTTTTAGTGATAGATCTTGCAATCGAGCGGCTGATCTCATTGCAAAGACTCAGTCACCTCTTGGTTTGTACGTTGTTTCTAATTTTGACCATTTTGGATTTGAGGACTGGAACCTTGTTTGGAGCTAGAAATCTACCCCCGCAGATCGCTTCTGTTATGATTGAGGAGAGATTTCGCTCTGATTTGGTTGAATATATTGGCAGGTTTTTTCACAAAAAAAAAAAAAAACTCATAACCAATTGTGTTCTTAGTTTTTTATTTTAAATTTTTAAAAACTCAAATCTATTTACATTATTTACTTGATCTATATATATCCAATTCTAATTCAAGTTTTCTCTCTATGAAATTTGAAATAAACTTTAATCCATTGAACATTAATAATAATTTTAACTCAGAAATGACCAAGTATGAACATATATAAAATTTGTAATAAAGAAGTCTTTTCTTTAGAAATAATAACAAAAAAAATTAAGATTTCTTATAAACATATGTGAAAAATAAACATTTGAATATTTGAAGTATATTGACCAAAATAATCAAAATGATATTTTTCTAAAATTGAAAAATTATATTTGATGTTTGATAAATCGTTGTTTATTTCAGAAATTAGGTCAAAATTCTAATGTTACTTAAAATAAAAAATAAAAAATCAAGCAAATATAATTTTTAGAAAACAAAAACCTTCATATATTTAATTTAATCCAGTTCTTGGAACTTAAAAGCTTCCTAAACTTAGTTTTATTTTTTTCAATTAGGCCAAAATTCATATTTTTTTAAGAAAAAAGAAAAAAAATATCATGCAACTTTAATTTTAAAAATAAAAACCTTCCATTATATTTTAATTAATCCTGCTCTGTCTTAAAAAATAATAATACATTTTTTATTCTGAAGTATGTGTTATTTTGTTGTATTGATTTCAATTTGGACTGTATGGGGATGTTTGTTTGATATATTTAGACGGGATTTAATTGTTTCAGATTTAATTTCAGATTATTTCGACTTTTATGCAATTTTTTTTTTTTTATTTTAAAATGTGAACAGGTTCGACGACCATCAGGGCGGGCAAAGGGAACAGTAAACGTGGGCGTAACGCTACTAGACAGCGCCAAACGGAGCATGCCATTGGAGAGCGAACTGAGCTCCTCCGCCATCGACAACGACTGGGACCTAACCAACTTCAAACCCCACAAACACAAAAACGGATACACAATCGTCGTCAAGCGCTCCCAAAGCGACCGCTACAGCAACTGCGACCCCCCCGCAAAACCCCCCAGATCCGCCTGCAACGCCAGCTCCGTCGCCGGCGCCGGAGCCCGCGACTCCGTCCGGAGCAGATCCGAGCTCGGAACGGCGAAGAAAATCGTGAACGCGAACGGGTCGCTGTGCTCCGACGTGGGGCCGTCGCCGTCGGTGGTGGCGGCGGCGATCGCGAAGGGGCTGTACCCGGCGCCGGACGACGTCGGGAGCTCGATTCTGGAGGACTGGACGGAGAAGGACAGCATGGAGGGGCTGAAGACGAAGATCGAGCGGTGGCGGACGGAGCTGCACCCGGTTTACGACAGCGAGAGGACGAAAATGCAATCCATGAGTTACAGGAAGAAATCGGGGAAGAAAATGAGGAAGAAACGCGGATCTGGACTCTTTTCGTGCTTTGGAACGGCCTATGGCTGTGAATTTTCGATTACCTGCGGTGGGCCCAACCAGAAGAAGAAATCTGGGAACGGGAAAGGCCAAATGACGCCCTCGGAGATCACGTTCGACGAATCTTATACATGAAATTGAAATTTCAAGGAAGAAAAATGGCAGAGTGAAGGGGAGAGAGAACGAACCTGGAAGAAGAACGATGGAGCCGCCATGGATGTGGGCTTTGAAGTCTCTGCGGAATTGTGTGGAAAGGGGGATTGATTTTTTATTTTTGGGTTTTTCCTTTTCTCCCCTTTGCTTTTTTTCTTCCTTATTATTCTTTTATTTTTTTAATTCTTTTTTCGTGGAATGTGAAATTCGATGTGTATTATATGGAAGAGATAATGTGAACTATGTTATCTACTTATTATTACATGGGTTAACTACTATAACATGATTGTTTCTCAAAAAAAAAAAAAACTACTATAACATGATGATCTAAATTTGAGTACAAGTTTTGTTTTTTTTTTTTGTAAGGAAATTCTTTGAGTGCTAGTTGAGGGAAGGAGGATCACAATTATCGATTCTAGCAATCGAACCTGTGACCGTGGAGTGGAGTGGAAATAGAATAACATGATGATCCATAAAGCAAATCATTATAATTATCTAGAATATATTATATGAGATGTGTACAAAAACATATCCTACTAAAACTTTTTATATCCTTTGAAGGTGTTTGCTCCTCAATTTTAAAAAGGATTTCCGTTGAACATTTATCCACTATCTTAAAAAAAATCACATTCAAACAAACTATCATAAGTATTCTGAGCAACTTTTTATTAATAATCATTCAAAATAATTTCTATTTCTAGCTACTTAACTCATTCATTTTTAACTGATTCTTTAAAATAACTTTCTTTCGCAATCTCATCCAAACACCTACCTCACATTATTTAATAGATTTTTCAAAAACAACTTGACAATATCTTTTAGAAGTAAGTTTTAGAACTTGAAAACGGCTGCTTTCAACTTAGCGGACCAAGACCTAAAAATCAAAACAAAAGCAATTGAAAAGAGGTCACCACAGGTTCAGCATTCTCAACATTTGATTTTATATTTGGCATATCATAAACTGGGAGTCAAAAACCATCCAAAATGTACAACATTGCAGAGCCAGCTTTCAAACCAAAACTCCTACAGATGGAATGAATCATCATCAAAATCAAGTATCACAAGAGAGAGAAAGCTTGTCACAAATGTCAAAAACAATTGCAGAATCTAGTTTTCGCAGTAAACCGGTGACTCAACTTCGTAAAACCTATACACAGTTTTCATTTTAATATGTCTCCCATATGCAACATTTTCTGTTTCACAACTAAAATGAGAACCTAGCAACTTCTTCATCTTCATCCTCGTCGATAGCATCCTCCTCTTCGGTAAATCTATCGTAGTCATCTCCGTCTTCATCTTCCTCGTCAATCTCTTCATCTTCCTCGTCGACCATCTTAGTTTTACTCTTGTCATCCTTCAAACCAGTGCTCAAAACCACGGTTTGTCCCTTGGAGCTCTCCATATCTTTCCTCAACTTCTCCATGTTTTCCCGTCTCCGCTCTTCCTCCAATCGCTGCTTTTCAGCAATTCTCTTGTCAAGCTCTGCCCTGAAAGAAAGGCAAAATACAGCATAAATATAAAAATTGAAGCAACTTTCGAAACCATGCAGTCATAGTCTCCGTCAAATAGCTTTACAGATGGAAAGATACACAGAGGTTTATATGGTCTCATTACTTGTAACTTTCCATGTACTCCTCGGCGCTCGATTCAATTGCTTTAAAGAAAGAATCCACTCCATGGCCGGAAACTGCAGATACTCCAACAGATTTCAAGTTCTTATAGAACTCATCCAGCACAAGAGAAAGGCTCTGACTTAACGTCGAAGTGTAAGAACCATCCGAACTGACGGCAGCTTGAAAGGCTTCAAAGTCTTCCATCCACTGCATGCACAGTTCCTTTTTTAACATTCTAAAATTGCTAGAGCTTTGTAATATATTGATAATGTAGAGCAATATAAAGCACAATAATATATGGATCTATATATAGACAAAGATTCGAGAGCAAATCTTCATGGATAATGAAGCATAACAAGGTCAAAAAGGTCCAAATTTTCAATTGACAAAATTGAGAATTTTTTTGAGTTCAACACCAATTAGGGGTACCCATGACCTCTTCTTGGTCATGGACACACTTAAGCCGATTAAGCTATTGCCCTTATGGGCAGTCTAATTCTATTCTTTATTTTTTTTTCTTTTTTCTTTTTGTAAATATCCATTGCACCTAAACTATTGCCATGGAACATACATCTTGATCCTAGAACATTTGAATGGCAATGAAATCGGAATTAATTCTTAGGTAGGTGGTCATTTTTTCTTTTTTTAATACCATAATACCAAAGGCTGAATCCTCGCGCCATGCTCATGGCTCACCCCACTCATACTGATAATTAGGAGACTTCACCCACCCTAAAACCAGCCTTTAATAGACAGCTTTGGAAGTATATTATGCTTTACACGAGTAGGACTTTACCACAAGGGTAGCCTAGGCTCTTCCGCTTTATTCTTACAAAAAGTATTAAAGAATGGTCAAAATTACTGACAAATTACCTCCAAAGCGAACTCATGTTTTGCCACATCGGTTTTATTGAAAACCAAAACAACTGGTAAACGAGTCTTGTAGAGGATAGAACAAGCATAAAGCATGTTGCTCATGAAGGTTACTGGGCTAGATGACCGAGGTGTATCGACAACATAAGCAATTACAGTGGGAAAAGTTGAAGCAAAAGCCTCAGTAATGATGGCCCCAGATGCGGACCATGTGAATATTTCAATCTGACCAGGAGTATCAACGAGGACATAATCAAGCTGATCTGCTCGCTTTTCGATCACTGAAATTACCTAAGATTGCACAGTTCAACAAGAATCTTTTAGTAGGACAAAATGGTGGGGCTATTGCCCATGACATGAGGACAATTAATATCTATACATTTAGAAATAAACAAAACAATACTGGAAATATGCCATAAATATCAACTCTTGCCCATGATATGAGGAAAATTAATATCTATACAGAAACAAGAATTAATCCATGAACTTTTTCTGTTAGAACAATTTATGAACTTAACAAAGCATCAAGCCTTCTTTTACAGTTCAGAAAACAGACGATGAGAAACAAATAACATCCTTAACCCACAATAACTATTGAAAAGATCATAGGAAGGGAAGGTAAATTGACTGTGCTTGCAATACTGTTGATTGATGTGATAAAGAGGGAACATAATTGAAAGAGAACCATATGAAATTTCACCTCATCAAATTTTGTAGCAAACAAGTTAAGTGACGTCAAAATTCCTCCATTAGGCCCAAGATTAAATTGCTTCATCACTTCCTTGTACCGCACAGTATCTCTAATATCAATATTTGCACCATAAGGTAGTGTCATTACAGCTGGATCAAGGTTCATTACATAACCCCTAATATTCGATGCATGTGTGTGGCACACCAGACGATGAAGAAAAGTTGTCTTTCCACTCCCTGGAAAAAAAATACATCTTTACAACTATATAACATTTTGATAAGAAAACAATAGAATTTCATTTAGACAAAAATAAAATGAATGTGGCTGGTAGAAGCTTGGAAAAGAAAAAATTTCCCATTGGCACCAATAAATCATAATGACAAGAAATCTGATTTGAACATTGAAGACCAAACGCATTACTGATATTGCAGATCTGTCTGGATTTCCAAATTTCCAAGATTCCCTTTTAAATATTTATCCAAGAAGATGTTAGTTGAAAACATAAGATACCATCATTAACACGAATTTGATCTCAAAATCTATCCATTCACTATAGTTGCACAAAACTTATCCACAAGCGCCCCGCTAATTGTTCCTCTTTACAATTGAAAATCATAAAAGAACACGAAGAAACAAACAAACCTTTGAAGAATCAAAGAAAATCTAAAATAAAGACAAACTTGCAATCTTAATACAAACAAATAAACTAACTCTTTTCTCTCATTTTTTATCTACTATATTCTTTCCCCTTTAAATTTTTTTTCTTTATTGCAACCTCTCTTTTTGTTTCTATCATATAAACCACCTTATTTTCTCTTTCCACTCTATATTTACTTTCTACGATCTCTGCTTCGTTCTAACTCACTAAAACTCGTTTATCTCTCCAGTATCCTTTTTGTGTTTTTTCTAACTTCACCTCAACAGTACAAAAGATATCGAAAAAACTTAGAAGAATAGATTGGAAAAGACAATATAAAACTATCATAATACCAAAACCAGGGCCTTTGATAGCCTAAAAAGTTTCCCAGAGATCGAATGTACTTATTTAACATGATCCTTATACTAAAGAGCCTCTATTCCTGATGGAACCTTCAAACCCATTCAGATAGGAGGAAATATTTCACGTCTCACATTACCTAAGCCCAAGCTTCTGCTCCAAGGAAACGGTGAAAAAATCCCACCCCGCCAGGTTGAAGTTAAACCACGTCTATTTGGTCCTAGTCCTAGGAAACAAAATCCTTGAAAAGTGTCTAAATGGTCTTGGCCACACTAAACGGGATTCTGAAAACTGAAGAAACATGGGTAGGCACACTAAAATTACTGGCTTGTAGAAGCTTGTGCACATTCGTCCTGAAATAAGGGATTCTTTAATTTTACTTTTTGGAAGTGACAAACATCGATATAGAAACCATGGCTCTTAAGTACCATAACATATACTAAAATATTGAATATGCATCTGAAGTCCAACAGCAACGACAAGAATTTTCATTGAAAGTTACCTGCCATTCCTATGACAATGATAATAACTGGTTTACGCTTGAAGTTTGTGGCTGGAGATCCTGCATGCCTAGATGATTCTTCGATATTTAAGTTCTTAATAGAATCAGCAAGCTCCTCTTTTGCTTTACCCTTATCCTTGATAACAAAGACAAAAAAGACTACAAATCAAGACAAGCTCTTAACAACTCATTGGAACAAGGCGGTTGAAATGTGGCCAAAACACACACATAGAAAGTAAAACCCAAAGTCTTTTAAAATCTCACACCCAATGCCCCATTTTGTAACAATTTTTTTATGAAAATTATCATTGCTTGCTCCCAATTTAGTTTCATTATTTTAAAGAAAATTTTTGAATTCTTAGTCACAAGTTTTCAAAATTATTTTTGAAGTTTTCAAAACTTGGCTTGGCTTATGAAAACAAATATAAAAAGTGGACATCAAAACCAAAAGTCAAATGGTTAGGCCTAAGTGATAAAAATCCTAAACAGACTGAACAAGAAACTCGGACAATAATATTCTCCAGCTTCCTTGCTCACCAAACGAATTGATGTACATATTTCTAGAAGAAACTAGGGGAAAAAAAGATTATAACCTCTCAGCATTTAGTTCTTAATCGAATCCACAATTTCATCTTCTTTTCAGATGGATGCAAACAAATTCCTCTTCTTCTTCATTTTTCCCTTCTTAAAATTCAAGGAAAAGAAAAAGAAAAAAAAACTACAAATCAAGACAACCTCTCCACAAATTATTGAAATATGGTCTAAATGCGACCTAAACGTCCTAAACACACCCATACAACAAAGAAAGTAAAAAAGCAAACGTTTACAACAAAGAAAGTAAACTTCTAAACAGACAAAACACACCCTACACATGAAACTCAAAGAATAATTTTGTCACTTCCTCACACAGAAAACTGAAAGTATTAACATGATTTCATAAGAGAAGCATGAAAAAAAAACACTTATAACTGAGGAAACTAGAGGTACTTGATATACATTTGAATCATCAGTGTCCATCGGCTTGCACTCGACATCATCAGAAGGTTTAGTAACAACATCAGAATCAACATCCATTTTTGGCTCAAACTTGATCTTCCTCCCTAAAACGCACCATAAGTTTAATTTATCAACTCATCAAACAAACTATAATCTACAAATATAAATAAGGCTGAATCTCTACTACTTTGTTAGGAGAGACCTAATTTCCTCAGCTGATTAATATATTCAAGAAATCAAAACATTTCCTCCTATGTTCCATCAGACAAGTCGTAATTTGATGTTTTTTCAAGTGAGAAAAAAGACTGTTGAACATACCGGAGAGTATAAAATCAGTGCGATTCGGTACGAGAGAGGCTGCGGCGGCTGCGGCGGCGACGGCGGCAAAGAGCTGCTGAAACGGAGGAGGATTCCGGAGGGAAAACGAAGAAGAAGAAGGGGAAAGAGAGGTTAATGAAAGGGTTTAGGGTTCCTCTCTTTTCTTTTATCGATTTTTGTTTTCTTCGACCAAGTCGCTGAAGTTTGTTGAATATATTGTATATTATAATTTTATTTAATTTCGTTTCTTTTTTCTCTTAGCTTTTTTTATTTTTTGTAAATTATAAATTTATGGAGTTTAAGTTTAGTTTTATACTTTCAAAAATTAGAATTTAGTCCTACTATTTAACGATAATTAGAGTTTAATATGACGGTGTCTATAATTTATAAATTAGAATTTAAATTTTATATTTTGATAAAATGTAAATTCTTTTTAGAAAGATAAAATGTAATAATTAGTCATTATTGTTTGTAATGAATTATGTATGTGAAAATTAGCTTTTCATATATATTTTTTTATTAATTATATTTATGTTAATTGTTCAATCAATCATTTAACTCACAATATTATTATTGACACATGAATAAATAACTTTCACGTACTCAATTCGCTAATTATTAGAAATAATAAGAAATATTATTTTAGATTTTATCCAGTCTAGAAATGATGTCCTTTTTTTTACCTTTGTAGCATAGTTAGTTGCAAAATCAACTATTCTATCCACATCAATCATAGTGTCTATTCTTTCTAGACTGATAGTTTGAGGGATATTTTTAGTATGGGATTATTATTCTTGGGATGATTTGACAATATTTTCTTCAACCAACAGATTCAAAGTCTTCAAAATTCTTTATTGATCAGCCTTCAATTCTTCCATATCTTTTCTTAAGGCTTCAACATTTTCTTCTTGACTCTTTCTTAAGTTTTCTATAGCTTCTTCTTGACTCTTTTTAAGTTTTCTATAGCTTCCCATATTGAAGCTGTCTTCTCATTGAAGGCATCACCATTATTCACCTTCATTTTTCTCTTCCTTCATTCTTCATTTTCTTCTTTATCCTTTGCTTCCTTCTCCAAAATAACTTCTTTTTCCTTTTTGTCTTCTTCAATCAGACGTTGGATGGTTTCAAAATGAAAGTCTTCTTCAAATGGAATCATTTCTTGCACTGAGAACTATATTACAAAAAAAAAAACAGTTTTTAGTTCTATCTTCAATAAGATTTAGATTGATTGAAGCCAATGAAGTGAAACAGTTACATTTGAAGACTCGAAGACATTTTCTTTCAGTGATTGTCAATCCTCTGAATAGTTAATCTCCCAGTTTGTTATTCGAGGTCCACTTCTTTCAATTCTTTTGGCTATCACTATGTCAGCCAATATGGGTATAATTTCTAAGGCTCAAAAAATTAAAATGTAAGGAAATCCTTGGAGTGAGAGGGAAGAAGAATTGGTTCTAGTACATTTCCGAAAAATATTCTATGGTTAAATCAAAACACTCTCTCCCCCAAGGAAAACTCTTAAACTTTTCCTCATCATCAACCATTTTCAAATGATATGGATTTATTTTGTTGTGAGTCTGTTTTGGAAGAAGCAAACATTCTAATAGGTACAAATTGGCAAATTTGACCAGCAAGTTTGGATTGGGAATATTGACTTGTGATAGAACATTGAAGGAAATAATCAGTCTATTTCTATCAATTGAATCCACATTCTTAAAGAAAATCCTTCTAATTTCACACTCAACATCTTCATCTATGTCTTGAATTGGGAGCTCTTCACATTTTAGTCCCTACAACATGCAAAATTCCTTTAATCCAAATTCTACATAGTTACCTTTAAGATTAAAAGCTAGAATATCCTTTCTTTCTGTTTCACATTGTCTTAAGGCCAAGTGTGAAAGCATTTGGATGAGAAGTTTTTTAGCTTTAATGTCTAGGAAATGCCCAAATGGCCTCATTCTAAACAATTCTATCTCTCTTTCGTCTAGTGTATTTTTTATGTTATCAATAACATCAAATCTATTGTATACGTTAATTTTTTGTGGCTTTTTCCAATCTTTCTTTTGAACGATGAACTTCATCTTTTCCTGTTGAAACAATATCAATAATTTAATATCCTATCATTTTAAAGAATTATAAAATTGATTGAAGTTATTTAGTACTTACTTTTGTATGTTTCATCTTCTTAGAAGAAGATTGTTCACCCTTCACCAATTTTCTTTTTTCCATCTGTTTGACAAATAATCACATGAATAGGTTATAGACAGCTTATGCTTAAGTGATAGAATGCCTATTTATTGGTGATATAAGGCTGAGGTATAGGTGATAGACAACTTATGCCTAAGTGATAGAAGTCTTATGCTTAAGTGATAGAAGACCTATGTATTGGTGATAAAAGGCTTAGATATATATAGGTGATAAACAACTTATGCCTAAGTGATAGAAGGTCTATGTATTGGTGATAGACAGCTTATGCCTAAGTGATAGAAGCCTTATGCTTAAGTAATAGAAGACCTATGTATTGTTGATAGAAGGCTTAGGTATAGGTGATAGACAACTTATGCCTAGTGATAAAAGCCTTATGTTTAAGTGATAGAAGGCTTATGCATTAATGATACCTAAGTAATAAACGACTTATGCATAGGTGAAACAAAAGTTAAGTAAAGATTACACTATCTATTTTTAATAAACGTCATAAACGGTCGATCAACATTCATCAATTCATAATTTCAGATTACCTAAGTACGGATTACCTAAGTGATATTATAGTTTGAGTGAACAACATTCATCAATTCACAATTTCAGATTACCTAAGTATGGATTACCTAATTGATATTATAGTTTAAGTGAACAATGAAGTAAAAAAAACCCAAAGAGTGAAAAACATACCGAGAGTTTGGATTGAGACGAATTGTAGAAGGAGATTGAAGATGCTTGATAGAGAGAGTTGAAGAAAAAAGACGAAAATGCTTGATAAAGAGAGATCGTGAGAAAAAATCGTGATACCGAGAGTTTCGATTGAGATGAATCGTAGGAGGAGATTGAGGACGAACGCTGATTGAAATGAGGAAGGACGAAAGACGAAATGAAGATTGAAATCGTGATAGAAGAGTGATTGAAGCAGAGATCGTGATTTTGCGAAGGGTGATTGAATCGCAAAGAAAGAACAGAAAGGGTTTAGGGTTGGGATGCGTCGAAGGGTGATTTGGCGAAGGGAGATTGGAAACGAAGGGTGATTTCGCGAATTGGGCTGTTCTATTTTATTTCTCCATGAGATTTTCTGTCATTTCACCAGGCCCGTTTGTAAATTCTGCTACAAAAGAATTATTTTTGAAAATCTACTATCCATAGAATTATTTTAGCCTATTTTGCTAAACATGAAAAAACCCCTTATTTTTTTATTTGGTTTTTGTTTGTTTTTTAAAAAATTTAGTCGGAGCTTCTCTCTCTCTCAATTTTCCCAGTCGTCTGATAACGACAGGTCGGAGAATTTTCATGGTGCCGCCATGGAGTAATGCATTAGGGTTTCTTCGATTCGTTAAAATTTGTACTAATCTTTGAAGATGGAGGCGGAGGTGATGGAAGCAGAGTTAGTGTTGTCGGCTCACCTGAACTTCAAACGAATTCAAATGTACGAAAAGTACCCGAAAGGCCAATCTAGAGGCAGGCACTGGAAGCATCTTAAGCAAATTCTTCAAGCCCAGAATTGTCACAACTGCTCCCCTCATGAACCCAACTGTGAGTTTTCATCTTCAAAACAATTTTGATACCCCTTTTGTTGGATAAGGAATTTCTCTCTGGATTTACTTGGTGATAGATTCAATCCATAATAGACACCTACTTAGGAATTAATTTCCTAAGAATTTCGTTAGCATCCAAATGTTGTAGGATTAGACATGTCCCGTGACATTAGTCGAGATGAAAGCAAGTCCGCCAAGACAATCACAGATATAAAATAATTAGGTGAATCAGTGAATGTTAAATTTGGTGGATGATAAACTTAAATTGAATTGAAAGGAATTTAGGGGTGAGAAAAAAATGTATTTCTTGAATATCTTATGAATTTGAAGCTAATTTGAAGCTTTCCTCATCTTTTTCTCTCTAAAGGTTGATGGATTGCTCAATCGATTTGAACCTTTTCTGGAAGCTTTTGAAGTCTCTTTGTTTTGGAACAGGGGTTGCTGTTTCTTCTCATTGGGAGTTTTGGATTTAGAGGAATCATAGATTTTTCAGAGAGAGTTAGAGATCTTTTGGGAGTTGTGGGGTTATTAGGTGTTTAATGCCTCCATTTGGGTTTCGGTGAATAAGGTTTTTCTGTGATGATTAGTTTAGCTTTATTCTTCTGGAATGGAGTTCTTTTTAGCTCGTGGGGCTTTTTTTTTTTTGGTTCCAAGGTAATTTGTAAGATATTAAATCTTAGGTAGCTTGTTATAATAACAACCTGGTTTGAACCCATTTCCTCTAGCATAATAGAAAAATTGTAAGAGTTCGAAAGGGTGGAAATGGAGAGCCCTATGAGTAGTTATTTCAATTTGTAATAAAGTAAAAAAGTTTATATCATGAAAAAGTGCGCTTATCTTTGCACAAAAAACACATATATGTTATAGTAAAATCCATAAGATAATCTGTGCTCTAGCTAATGTCTTGAAAGATTCTATTGTTCTATTCACCCCAAAGAGACCATAAGAAAGCTCTAAAAAATGACAACCAAAGCAACTCCTTTGTACCTTGAAACGGGTGCTCCACCAATATAATGTGTAGGAATAAATTGGTATCATTTGGGAGGACCAATGACCAGCTGAATTATTGCAGAACAACATACAAGAATCCAATTGTGATTGTGAATGAGCAGTTGATAAATAAATGTGATTGACATTCTCCATCTGATTTTGCCCATAACACAGTGTTACGAAGAAAGAGACATGTATGGCATTCTTTGTTGTAATTTTTCAACCGTATTAACCGCACCTCTACTAAGCTCCCAAAAGAATTTTTTGGTCTTCTTTGGGTTAATCATCCTTCCAAATGGTCAAGTAAAGTCTTTTATCAACCGGATTGTCAACTTCAACTAAACTGGAACCAAGAAATTTAATTGAGAAGCACTTTGATGCATCGATACTTCATATCTAGGAGTCGGGAGCATTTCGAAGACTGATGAGATCTAAAAGGTTTGAAAGAGTAGACCATTCCAAGCCCTCCAAATCAGTCAGGTTCATAAGAAATCTTAAGTTCCATGCCCCCGAATCTTGGTTACAAACATCAACAATGACCCAATCCTAGTGATTTGTGAGACGAAAAAGTCTTGGGAAAACATCTCTTTTTACCCCTACAAGATAACTAAGGGTCCATCTAGAATTGAATGGATGGTCTATTTCCAACTCGATGAGAAATATGAGAGTGCATAACATCCAAATTAGAGCAAATAAATCTCCATGGAGCTTTGAAGGCGGTTGAATGAATATAAATAGGCCATCCCTGACCACTCGAAAAGCTAGACCTATAATATTTAGCATCTATGAGCTTTATCCATAATGCTCTATGTTCATAAAGAAAACGCCGAATCTACTTTGCTAGAAGAGGTTTATTCTGATGCTTCAAATTGCCAATATCAAGACCTCCCATTAGTTATGGAAGTTGGGTAGCCTCCCATAATTAACATTGTGAACCCTGCCACCCCCTTTAGCTCTTTCCCTAATAAAATTCCTTAAGATCTTCTCAAAGCGCTAAACTATAAGTGAGAAACCTAGAAATAATAGATTGACATACTAGCTAGAGTTGCTTCAAAGTGTGTCTACCTCCATAAGAAGTTTTGGAAGTTGGGTAGCCTCCCAATTAACATTGTGAACCCTGTCATCCCCTTTAGCTCCTTCCCAAATAAAAATCCCTTAAGATATTCTCAAAGCCCTAAACTATGATTGAGGAACCTGGGATAAAGAGAAATAATAAATTGGCATACTAGCTAAAGTCGTGACAAGGTTGGGCCTAGGGCTCTAATTTAGCAATCACTTAGAGTGTAAGTTATGATTTTGTTATAAATAGGGTGGGTTAGGTTAGGGTTTAGGCATCCAAAATTAGTGAGTTATTTACTGATTTATTGTAGGGTCAAGAGATTCTCTTGAGAGGGGAGGTTCCAAGACCTATCAAAACTTTGACTTATCTTTATTCTTTTACTTTTGATATAATCTAGATCTTGGATCATATCAAGTCGCTTGAATCAAAGTGTGTCTACCTCCTTTAGAAATAAAAGCGTATTTTCAATTGTGGAGCTTCTTTTCCATTCTTTAAAAAATAGGATTCTAGAAGGAGATTTCCCTATGGTTTCCTCCCATTGGAAGACCTAGGTAAGTAGAAGGCCGAAAATATTGTTTGCAACCAAAATGATTAGGAGTGTGAGTGTAGTTCATTGTAAATATAGCTTTTTTGGACACAAGCTTTGGGTTTGGTGCGAGGTGGAACTGACCTTTGCGAATTTTATTGATTCACTTCAGGTCTTCGTTATTTTATTTTATTTTTCTTCTTGAAGTGGTACTTCCATTCCGTGCAAGTTTAGGAATTTGGTATAGTAGCTTACTTTTTTCTCAAGCTTTCTGTTTTCAGTGTCATTATCCTACCTGCAAGAATTGTAATAAGAAACTATTTCATTGATAAGATAGTAAGATAAAATTATAAAAGTGATGGAGTAAAGCCAGCCATAACACAAGGAAGATTAGCTTTTCCAAATACTACTGAAAAGAGCATAAATTTGCACAAAGTCAGAGCCACAAAACCATGAATATAGGAAACAACCCTAGAGGTTTTCTTTGTTGCTCTTTAGTCTTTACTTTATTTTGTAACCATAAAAGTAAAAATAAAGGTTTTTACAAACCGTAGCCGTAGATCTCCTTCTTTTTGAAAGGAGAGGAGGCTGTCTAAGTTCATGGGGAGAGCTTCCACCCAACTGAAAAATTGAAGTTGGAAGTATTGAGTCACCTCCCTCAATGCATCCATGCAAGAAAATCTGTGATATAACAGGATATGAGGTGTGTGACATTTGGTAGTTTATGACTCCATTGCTTTCTAAATTGGAACAGCTATTTATGGAATTCCTTCTTTCTAGCTAATGATTTTAGGAATGGTTCTAGAATGTAATGGATCCGAACAAGTGTATGCATGGAGTGAGTTGCATTTTTTATTATTTATCTATTTTTTAATTCAACTATTTGGGGTAGGAGATTAGAACCCGTGACTTTTTGGTCATGGTGGTACACTGATGCCGCTGAGCTATTGCTTTTGTTGGCGAGTGAGTTCCATTATTAGCTTGAAATTTTCTCACATGACAGATCATATTTGTTTTTTCTTGTATTATTTAAAGAAATCAAATACTCTTCTTCTTCTATATTTTCCGTAGTAATATTTGTAAGCAATTAATTAATTTGATAAATTTGGTCCAAATCAGCTTCATTGTTCATTTATTTATTTTCATGTAGAGTCAATGAGATTTTCTTGCGGATAACGGGTCATTCTATTTTGTGTGAATTTTCTTATTAAGTTATAATTGAAATAAGAAGTAAGATACTACCTTAAAGTAGTATCTTAAATATCCTCTTCAAAGGATCATGTAAGATACTACCTTTCAAGTCAGTATTATTACTTGAGAAATTGAAATACAACTCACCAATAGCCGTGAAGACGACGGCTATTTCTCTCCCTCTCTCGTACGTACATAGATTCTACGAACTGACTGACATAAGGAAATTATATTCTTTCTCTATCTATTTATACTAATAAGAATTAGCAGAATGCTATTTAGAGAACAACAACACACGACTCCCAACAATCTCTACTTGAAATGACCATTCTGCCCTCTCTTTCGTTAAACATAATGATTCAGAGGACGGACAAACAAACCTTGCTATTCTAACTACTATGTTTCTAGTCCCCAAGGGGTGACACGGTGGTCGAAGGCTTGAGTTTGGAAGGTATGTTTTCCTCAAGGTTCCAAGCTCGAGACTCAACTGTCATATTAATTCGTAGACACCTCCCGCATCTCCATTTCTTCGATATTTTTTAGTACCAGGCCTAGGGATGTGCATGCTTACCCTGGATATAATAGTGGAGTGATGCTTCGATTTCCAGGTTTTCAAAAAAAATAACTACTATGTTTCTAGATTTGGACTTATGTCCAGCCTATCAAGTGCTCAAGGTTGAGGGGAGTTGAAAACCACGTTACATTTATATTATAAAAAAAGAAAGAAAAGAATCACCTTATTTATGTTACATGATTCATCGAGTATTTTTTCTTGAAAATTAATTCAAATTCTATGTTAAACTTTCTTTTTCAAACAAGTTGAAGTTTCATTTTATTGCTTTCTTTTGGCTTATCGAGCTCTGGCTATCTTTGCAAAGCCTTTCTTTGTTTTCTCAAAAAAAAAAAAAGAAAAGAAAAGAAAAGAAAAAACTATTTGAAAAATTGAATTCACTTCAGCAAATAATGTTTTTTATTTTTCAGGCACCATATTACGATCCCAGGTCTACTCTTCGATACGCAAATGCAGATATCTTCAAGTTCATAAGATCACTTTCTAATGAGTACGTTCAGAGGTATTTGACCATGAGAAATGCAGCAGTAGTTTTAAGGTAATTTCTGAAGTTTATGAAGATAGTTTGTTTTATAAGATAATTAACTTCCTAAGAATTGTGCTTATCTTGAATCATTACCATTGACACTGATTATTAGAACATAATCACGACATTCAAGGTTTTGAAATTTAGATGATGTGACATGATCTGTTAACCTTTTTTTTTTGGACAAATTATGTTTTTGGTTCAGTTCATAAAATTATCAAATCAATCTCTCAAATTTCCAAGAAAGAGTATTATGTTTAGTTGGTGTTAACACTTAACGGCAGAGACCAGGTTGAGTTTGCAGAATGGACCTACAATTACTAAAGAAACCAAACATATAATTTAACTTTTACTGTTCCCGAAAAATGGGACACCAAACATATAAGCTTCAATATGAAACTGTAATTAAGAAAAGAACACAATGCACCAAATAATAAGTGACAGAAATCATGAGAGATATTTTGTGTTGCATGTATTGTAACTAGGTAATTCGAGATGGCTTCACAAAGAAATTAGGTAAGAAATATTACATTTCTCCAATTTTTTCTGTGTAATGGATAAAAAACTTGTCAGAGTGGTGACGGCAGATTGGAGATCAATACAAGCCTACAGACAAGATCATGACAAGGCTCAATTAGTCAAAGTGTTAACATTCTCCCCAAGGGGTGGAGCAGTGGTTGAAAACTTGGACTTTGAAGGTACTCCCCTTAAGGTTTTGGGTTCTTCGTTGTCTCCGGTACCTGACTTAGGGACGGGCGTGGTTACCTTGTTTCAAAAAAAAAAAAAAAATCATTACTAACCAATTACATTTTCAAAAATTAATATGTCGAGATGACCCAGAAGACCTTAACCATCTTTTCCTAAATTACTTAGATGATGCATTTGAATGATATCTGAGCCCCATTTGATAACCATTTCGTTTTTTGTTTTTTGTTTTTCATTTTTTGTTTTTGGTTTTTAGTTTAAAAAATAAAAATCGGATTTTAGTTTTATGTTTTTAAAAATGAAAAACCAAAAAACATGTTTGAAAACTGTTTTTTATTTTCAAACATCACATTTTGTTTTGATTTTTTTAGTTTTTTATTATTTATTCTTCAGTTTTTCATACTTTTTTAAAAACAAAAACAAAAACCTGTTTTTAAAAGCTATTTTTTTTTTAGTTTTTAGAATTTCTTTAATATTTTAAAATTTTAAAAATAAAAATCAAAATTAGTTATCAAATAAACATGTTTTACAAAAATAGAAAACCAAAAGCGAAATGATTATTATTCCCGAATTTAAGCCAAAAAAACAATGTCACTCGATAACCGGTTGCCATACTTTTTTCATTTATGTTGATCCCAAAGTGTGCCTTCTACTTTTAGTAGGCTAGATCAAAATCATTTTCAATCAGTCCATAGGGGTTTGATTCCAACTTTTTCATCAAGTCTGGTTACAGATCAAAAGCATTGAAAATTACAGGGATGCCAGGAGGAGCCTTTGCCTGTATAAACCATTCACCCAGGCACCAACTAGGGATATTTCCCAACTACAACTTCTCTGAAATAAGTTGTTTGGAAAAATTAAAAATCGACATCCAGTGGCTATTGGTGTGGAAACCCCCACATAGTAACATAGTTGAAGTGAGATGTTTTTTTGGATATCCGTGTCTGTGACTGTCAGAGCCAACCTGCCCGTATTTCAAGGAAATCATCCTGTCCGTATCACTGATTCTACAACAATGCAACATTTGGATATCAAGGAAATCCATAGGAAATTAGTTGTTAAGTAGGCAGTCACCATGGGTTGAACTTAGAGATTTTACCATCAATAGAAAATTTTACCTCTTATATTTATATTTATAGCAGAATTTTTAAAATAATTCATTTATAGCATATTAATTTTTATCACTCAACTAGTGATAGAATTCAATTTGGATTTCTATCACTGATAAAAAACTCAAGCAGCGATAGATTAAGCTGTCATTGATTGAAACTAATAGAACTCAACCAGTGATAGAACTCAATTGGAATTTTCTGCTATAAATAAATTAATTTAGATTTTGTGTTGTAGATGGAAATACTTTGTCCTTTTTTCTTATACATGCAAAATCCTCTTGAACCTATCATCTCTTAGTTCTCCAAGTTTATGTGTTTGATACTCAACCAATAATCTTATGACCTTTGCTTTTCTTTGATTTCTCATAAGCATAAAATATGCCTTGTTGAACCCTAATAAGAAGATTCATAAAGGATTGGAAAAACTGAGTTTTCATTTGGGCAACTTTCTTCTTAACTGCCTCTTGGGGTTTTAGCTAGGAAGCACATTCTCCTTGCTTTTACTTGAATAATTTTTGTTTGACCATTAGCTAGTACTGACATACCAAAGAAAAAATGTTTGCATACAAGTTCTATATTTTCACTAGTAGAAATTCCCCTATAGATGGCTGGCTAAAAAGAAGAGGTTTAAAAAACACGGATGAAAGATGACGGGCCTGGGAATTGGTGACGGGCGAAATTGGGCCCGCCTTCTTTATTTTTTGGTGGCGGGCCCAAGCCCGCCTTTAAAAGCTTTTGGTGGCGGGCAAGGCCCGCCCGCCACCTTTTCTGTTTGGAGGCGGGCCTGGGCCTTTTGGGCCCGCCTCCTTTAGCTTTTGGTGGCGGGCCCAAGCCCGCCTCAGAAGGGATTTGGTGGCGGGCATGGGCCGCCCGCCACCTTTTTCTTTTCCTTTCTTTCCTTTTCTCTCTCTACCCGAGCCATTTTTCCCCTTTTCTCTCTTCTCTTCTCTTCAACCAAACCCTACCCTCACGCCACCGCCGCCAATTCTCTGGTCATTTCCCGGCCATTTTCCGACCATCAACGCCGCCGGCGCCGCCACTTGGTTTCCCTTTCTCAAATTTGTGTATTTCCTTCCCAAAAACTAGGTAATTTCTAGTCCATTTTCATTTTCTAAAGAAAGAGTTTTTTTTTTCAAGGAAATTTTTCATGGATGCATTTTTGTAATCTTTCCATATATGTTTCAAATTTATTCATTTGTGCTTCAAATCTCATATATGTCTCAAATTTGTGATAGTGTGCTTCAAATCTCATCTATGTCTCAAGATGTGCTTCAAATTTGTTTGTTTCATATATGGACATTTTTTATATAATTTAAGAAACTTTTGTTTCCAAAGTTAGTTTAAGAAACTTAAATTTTCATTGTGTCTTTTGTATTAGTTTAGTTTTGTATTATTAATGCATGATGAAAAATCTTTCCTTGCATGTGTTGGGTGTTGAGATAACATATAAACAATGCAATATGAGTGAGATGTGTGACTCAACTTTACCTTTTTGGAAAACATTTGTAGGTTAAGTTTCTCTAATTGACTAGAATTACTAAAATGACTATGGATAAGTCATGGATGTTTAAGGATCGAATGTCACCGGAATACGGATTGGGTGTTGAGATATTTATAAACAATGCCATACGACATTCGAAAGGATTGAATGTCGTTTGTTGTCCATGTTTGAAATGTGTGAATGCCAAGTACCAAAATGTGAATGTAATAAGAGACCATTTATTTTGTAATGGTATCAATCAAAGTTATAACACATGGATTTGGTATGGAGAATCAGTTTCAAGAAAAAGAAATAGTGAAAGTGTTCCAATAGATCAAGTTGTAGATGAGAATGTGGATGACCCGGATGACCCAATAGGGATGTTTGAGGCTGCACAAAATTATTTTAACGACAAATCCCCTTTATTTGAGGAAGCATTAGAGGATGTCAAGAAACCATTGTACCCAAATTGTAAAGATTTTACCAAGATATCAACACTGATTAAGCTTTATAATTTGAAAGAAAAGTATGGGTGGAGCGATAAAAGTTTCTCAGAGCTGTTAGAATTATTGAGTATGTTGTTGCCTAGTCCTAATGAAATTCCGATATCCGCCTATTATGCTAAAAATATTTTAAGTACTTTAGGGATGAAGTATGAAAAGATCCACGCATGCATCAATGATTGTTGTTTGTATCGAAAAGAACTTGTCGATGCAGAACTGTGTCCTACTTGTGGAATATCGAGATGGAAGGTTAAGAAGAATAAGAAAGAAGGAGTGAAAAATATTCCAGCAAAAGTCATGTGGTATTTCTCTCCTATTCCAAGATTTCAACGAATGTTTCGAAGTAAAGAAACTGCGAGATTGTTGACGTGGCATGCTACGGACCGGCAGCGAGATGGGTGCATACGACATCCAGCCGACACAATTTCATGGAAAGAAATAGATGAAAGGTGGTCTGATTTTAGTGGAGAAACGAGAAACCTTCGCCTAGCCCTATCAACAGATGGAGTTAATCCACATGGTGACCAAAGTACTAGATATAGCTGTTGGCCAATTATGTTGGTTACTTACAATCTACCCCCATGGTTGTGCATGAAGCGTAAATTCTTAATGTTAAATTCATTAATCTCAGGACCCAAACAACCTGGAAATGACATAGATGTTTATTTAGCTTCGTTAGTCGACGATCTGAAGATGTTATGGAACACGGGCATTCAATGTTTTGATGCCCATCGACAAGAACACTTCACGCTCAAAGTTATTTTGTTGTGGACCATTAATGATTTTCCAGCATATGGTAACTTGTGTGGGTGTACTACAAAAGGTTATAAAGCATGTCCTATTTGTGGAAACAAAACATCATCAATTTATTTACCTAGCGGAAAAAAGAATGTGTATCTCGGACATCGAAAATATTTACCAATCGAACACTCATTTAGAAGACAGAAAAAAGCATTTAATGGAGAACAAGAATATGGAATACACCCTGAACCTCTAAGTGGTGAAGAGATTCTTGCACAATTGAATAGTCTTCAATTTACGTATGGCAAATGACAACAACCTACAGAATCTGATTGGAAGAAGAAATCGATCTTTTTCGAATTGGAGTATTGGAAGTATTTTCACGTGCGACATTGTTTAGATGTCATGCACATTGAGAAAAACATTTGTTCGAATATTATCGGAACTCTACTTCATATTCCTAGAAAAACAAAAGATGGAATAAAAACTCGCGAAGACTTGGCTAAATTAAGACGTGAGCTAGCCCCAATACCAGACGAACTTCTCGAAACCGAAATACCAGAGGAGATATAGTATTACGGGAGCTTGCTCAAGACCGGATGGCAGGAGAGCGTCGCACTGTACAATACAACTCAATGGGCCAAGATATCGGTGAGTCTTCAACCAAGTTGCGTAGTTATATTGGTATGTGTGTTAGAGCCCAAATACCTATCACATACAAAGATTGGTATGCTGTTCCTGATGCACTAAAAGAGTTGATCTGGGATTCTATAGAGGTAACTACATATCATCTAAATTTCATTATGTATTTCAATACTAAATTATTAATCTAACTTAATCTATTGTTAGCAGATGACATTTTAAGTTGACCTTATGTCCAAACATAATGTCATGATGTGTATGTCGACGGCGTTCCGAACGTTTAGATACAATCTAAACAAGAAGTACGTTCAACCATTTCTAGACCAACCCGAGAGATTAAGAACACCACCTGTTAAATACACTGCGATCACACAAAAGCAATGGGATCAGTTTGTAGACATCAGATTGTCAGAAAACTTCAAGGTAACTATTGTTTTATGAATGTAATGTCTATAACCTTCAATATATTCATATAATTATATGTTATACAGAAAGAAAGTGACGAGAAAAAAACATTGCAAGCTAAACAAAAAAAGTATCATCATCGATGCGGCAAAGAAAGGGATATGCTCAACTCGGTCATGAACTAGTAAGAAATTATCTACCCTAAGAATTTATGTTTCTTATCATGTATTTTCTACTTTACTAAATCTCATGTGCTGTTAATTTTAATTGTAGCATATAGATATCAAAAGTAATCCCTCAGGCCGTGCTGAATTATGGAAAGCAGCTCGAAAGGGAAAGAATAAAGAGTACGTTGACGAAGACACAATTGAAACAGTCGAAAAAATTGTAAGTTGTTGTTTCATTTCTTTTGTATATTGTTTGGGTTCAACTCTTTGAATGTGAATCTAAAATATTTTTTCAACAGGATAACTTGGAACGTACAAATGAAGGTCAAGATATTTTGGTGAAGCATTGGGAACGTCGGAACATCGTGGGCGTGTAAGGGGAGCTGGTCGCTTTGTAACTCCATCAGTTTTCTTTAAGATATCTCATCCGAAGTCGAAAATGGGTGAACGACCAACTCAACCTGACACTCAAGTAGATTTCTCTCAACGATTTAACTCTCCGTGTGAGGGAAGTAATAGAGATGGCATAAGGGAAGAAAATCAAATTCTTCAAGGGGTCGACATCGTTGAAGAACAAATTGATCATCCTAATGATGCCCCAGTTGATTTCGGAGGAGTAAGTATTATATTATTGAACTTTAATAATATAGTTGAATCATTGTATGTTAATTATGATTTTTTTTCTTTTTTTAAAGGGTACGACATGTAAACTAGCCGTTGAACACGGAAGTGACGTTGTTGCCATTGGTACATTGTATGAATCGAGCGACCTATCTGATAAGATACATGGTATGCCTTTGGGGAAATTCAATGCGCGTGTCACGATCGATTTGATACTTTAAGTTAACGAGGACCTATACTTGCCCATCCCTTTAAACGAGGAGATGCAATACCTCAGACAAGCTTGGAACACTTTCGTGCCATGGCCAAAATCATTAATTAAGACACATACTACAACAACGGAGGTATATATAATCATACATTATAATAATTTAATATGTAACACATTTATTTTACTAATAATCGAAAATGTTTATTGTCAGCCATCTAAACCCAAAAAAATGACTACTAAGAAGTCTATATCAGCTACTAGTAAGAAGACAGTTTCAGATTCGCAATCCCATCAATCAAACACGACCATTCCAATTATGATCAAGCTAGTATGTAACTACGCTAGAGATCAACTGGGTGTTGGTGGACTAGTACGTATCCCACTTACCATAACCGATTTTCTTCCCGATTGTTATATTGCACAAGACGAGATTTTGGAATATTGTAATATGAAAGAAATTGGATATACTTCCATACTTTGTTACATCGGGTAAGTAAACTGTTTTCTTCCTCAAATATTATATTCGCATACCACTTTAATAACGTTTCCATATTTTATTTCAGTTACATATGATAAATTTGCGATAAAGAGATACTGGCTAACTACATACTAGTAGATGGTGGCGATTTTGCAATGGTTTCGACGAAACAAAATCTAGAAGAACGAGTTGAACGTGTAGTTGATAAGTTTCAACACGTTGGTTGATATGAATCAGCGAATATTTTTTCCCTTCAATACTGGATATGTGTTCTACATTTTGGATTTTTAATACTTATGATTATGTTTATATCAAACTCAATATTGGTTAATTAATTTCTATAGACACCATTGGATTTTGGTCGTCATCATTCTTGCGAAACATACAGCGTACATTTTCAACTCGTTGGGTGAAAATCCGGTCCATGAGAGTTTATACCAAATCATAACTTCGTAAGTTTCTAAATAGAAAACTTTTGGACTTTGAATTTATATTTAATCATCCTAATGTTTAGAATTATTAATATAGTGCTTACCGAGTTTGGCATTTAAGACACAATTTGAGGCCGAAACAATTATATTGAAAATGAGTGAAAGTAAAGTTAAATCAAATTTGTTTGTTTATAGTCTTTTTTTTTTGTGATGCTGATCAATTATCGTTTACTAAGTATATGTAACTATTTTTTCCACTAGTGCCCTCAACAAATTGGATCAATAGTATGTGGATTTTACGTCCAAATATTCATACGGAAGATGATATACAACACATCCACGCACGTATTGAGACTTGTAAGTTTTATTTACATGTTAAATAGCATCATATAGAACATATACTAATTTGGTGTTTTTATTTATGTCTTAATACTTTGTAGTTCAAGACTGGCCCAAATACATTCACTCAAGTGGATATTGATGAGGTACGAGTTGAATGGGCAGAGTACATAGGTAGACATATGATAGAAAATTAGTGTTTATGTATGGAGGAATGAATTAGTTGTAGTTTAAATGTTAATTGAATAGCTAGATGCATGTTAATAGATTTTGGAAGGATAAAAGTCTCATTTGGTGTGTACTGGATTTTTCATTATGTTCATATACAGGTGGAGAGTTTTGTTATATAACAGGTGAAATTTTTTGGGATCGCATTATTGCCCCGTCATGCTGCTGACATTTTGTGTGCATATCTATTATTGTGTTAAGAACACATGCATATATGTTTAGAAGTTAGAATTCCATATAAGTTAGTGTGTGGGTGATTGATTTCGTTAAAAACTAGAGTTTAATAGAGGATTGGATAGTTATTAGAAAGTTTAGAATTGACTGCCTCTATATGCCTTTTTTTTTATAAAGTATAATAACTTCTAATGGCGGGCGCAATATATATCATTTTTAATACATTATAGCTATAGTGTCTTTTAATGACGGACACTGCATTTTTCTGATCTTTTTGTTTTTTTTATAAATATAATGTCTTTTAATGGCGGGCACCTGAAGATTGACCCTCAAATTCTCGATAATTGACCATTTTTTAAAAATAGCCCGAACCCCTTTTGTTGGGGGTTTAAAAAAAAAAAAAAAAAAATTAAAGGTGGCGGGCATAAAAGCCCGCCATAAAAAAAGTATTAATGGCGGGCAAGAATGCCTGCCTTTGAAAAGTTTTAATGGCGGGCCCGCCTTTGTATTGGTCCATATTGGTGGCGGGCGTGCCCGCCATCTTTTCCCTGCCCGCCACCGAAACGTTACGATGACAGGGGCATTGATGGCGGGCTTTTGCCCGCCATTGTTGTTTAATAATGGCGGGCAATGCCCGCCATCTATAGTGGAAATTCTACTAGTGGCCTGTGAGTACTTTAATTCGACGAATCTAACTCTTATGGGTGAAGTTATACTGCATTTTTGCTAGCAAAAAACTTGACGTTTTGTTTTGTTTGCATCCCTTCAATGGATACAAACCAAAAGCATTCATCTGGTTGAAGCAAATGCAGTGGGAGACTTGTTTTGTATGCTTAGAATGCATTATTTTTCTGTTGGTTCAATCATTTTGTGTGCTTTAGCATTTTATGTTTGCCTTGGAACTATCAGTTATTAGCTATGATGAGAACTTTGACAGAGATATATAGTGCTCTGGAAAGGCTGTTAATATTGTAATTTTTTTTAATTGATATTGTACTATAGCTATCTTTGGAGTTATATTTTATTTTGGTAGTTGGATGACTAACACTCTCCTAGCTATAATTATTTTTCTTAACTCTTTGTTTGCCTTTTATTATGGTCTTGGATTTAAGGTTGTAGAAAGATTCTTGATTAAAATACCATTTTAGTTCTTCAACTATCATATTTTTTCCATTTTCATATTTGTTCTATTTAGGTTTCTAAACTTTCAATAGTTCAATTATAGATCCTAGACTTTGCAAAAAGTTAAAAAAAAGATAGTCCTTAAATAAAGTTTACAATTTAAAATTTGTTGAGTTGATAAGAATAATATAATAAAAAAAATTAAAATTATTGTTTTTTTTTTTTTGAAAAAGAAATTAAAATTATTGTTGACCGGGATGTTTCATCTTGTTTCCTTTAATCATCTTCTTCATCTCTCCACGTCACTCAGGTTTTTTCCTTTCATGATTTTTAAATATCATTACAAGATCTATTATATTTTAAAATTACAAAGCATAAACCCTAATATAAGAAAACTCATCGAATTCTTTGCAAAAGCTCTTCCAACGTGCCCTTCTCACACAAATGCCTTGGGAGTTCCCATCTTGTCAAGCTCTCCCCATATGAGTTCTTATCGACTCGACGAGTTTGCAATTCTTTTCGAGGGGCTATTTGGATTAAAATTTGTAGGAGTGATTAGTTTGAATGATTAGAATGCAGATTTATTTTGAGTGATTAAAAATTGGAATTTTATAATATCTAGTTTGATGAAGATTTTGGTAGAAAAATTGCACGTAAAAACTCTTGTTAAACTATTTAACTTTGCAATTCTAATTAAATACAAAAAATGAATGGAAAATTCTTTTAAAAAATAACATTTATAGATTGAGAATGAAATAAATAACATTTGATACTATATTTTCCATTCTTTTTCATTCATTTTTAATAAAATTTATAGATTGTTAACAAATTAAAAAAAAAAAATTATTGGTTAAAAAATTATTTTAATAGAAAGTTTCTTTCAAATTAGTCATTGTATTTTTAAGAGAATCCACTCACGTAACACATTCTACCTCTTATATTATATTTGTAGCACAATTTCTAAAATAATTAATCTATAGCACACGATTTTTATCTGTAGTAGAACTCAACCATTTTAACACTGATTGAATTCTACCAGTAATAAAACTCTATCAATGATTTAATTTTATTGGTGATAGAACTTAATTTGGATTTCATGGTACAAATAAATTAGTTTTGGTTTTGTGCGGTAAATGAAAATATTTGCCATTTTTTTATTATACATGCAAAATGCCTAGTTTTTTTTTTGAGATCTAAATCACCTAGTTTCAAACATATTATTTTATGTAAATTGTTGCTATAATAAGTTTGAAACTAACTTTAATAATAGTTGGTTATAAATAAAAATTTAATCAATTTTTTTTTTTGAGATTATAACAATTGGTGGTGGGGAAACTCGAACTAAGATCTCTAAGTCATTAGATGTACATTGACGCCTTGAGCTACTGCTCTATTGGCAAAAAAATAAAAATAAAAAAAATAATCAATTTAAAGTTAGAAATTGAACAAAAAAAAGATAAATAAAAATAAACTTAAACGTGTGCTGACAAACAATTGTTACAAATTTTTTTTTTGTCAATTTAAAGTTATAAAGACATGTGGTTGGAATTGAATTAAAAAAAAAGGACTTAATAAGACAGGTAAACATAGCTTTAATTATTAAGATATATCAAACCATATAATAAAACTATTTAAAAATATTAATATAAAATTTTATGATGTTTTTTTAAATCAAAATTTTATAATATCATGTATATCTAGTTATCAAATATTTTAGGAACCTAATGAAGGATTATATGAGAAGTTATAAATCAAGGGGTGGTTTTAATAATTGAAAATGAAGAGTTATTTTGAATTATTAAAAATGAGTGATTATTTTGAGTGGTTAAAAATAAGATTAGAAATTAACGATTATTTTGAGTGGTTACAATACCTTGTATGTATGTAATTTTTTGAAAAGTGATTATAAAATTTAATTTGTAATAGGTCTTTAAAAGTCGTCATGCAAACAACCCCTTAAATGATTTCTAAATAGTTCAAAATGTTTAACATGTATGGAGTTTTTCTTAGACTTAATGCTGAGTAACAAACCATCACGCTTTCAGCTTGAGTCTTCGATGAAGGACAATTCAAATACTGATGTATAAATAAATTCATATTAAAATTGGAATAAAAAAAATCGTCCTTTGAATATATAATCAAAATGTGAAAAAAAAGTATGTATAAGAATAAATAAGTACAAAAATTGATTACAAGAATAAAGGTACATAATTTAGAAAAATTAAAGGACCTAATTCAATACAATTATATGTGAAGAAATAATAAAAGGGGTTGGTTTAGTACTTGGCGACGTTCTTCTTTTTATCTAAGTGATAAAATTCCATTTCGGATTGTTGAATCCACAAATCTTCTTTATATTTGCTGTAGACATCGCCTCTGTAAAATTCTTTGGTCCTATAGGCCAACACCAACATACTAAGAGCTCCGAATAATGTGAATGACGCCAAAATGGTGAAGGAGCCACTAAAGCAATGAGCTCCATTACAAGTGAACCCCTTCCCTGAAATCCTAGTGCCCATGTGTTCTTTAGAAGCTTCCATATCGTACAACTTCCCCACTACTTCCACGTTTAGTATGTATGATCCCAACGGAACTACGAGCTGCCCCCAATTAAACAACGTGGAGTAATGCTTTAACCCGAATAGTTCTGAGATTACGGCAAACAATAGTGGGACCTGTGATCCAAATCCAAACCCGATTATCAAAGAAGCGGCATAAACAGACCCAGAGGATGGATAGGCAATAAAGAGCTGGCCGATGCAAGTGATGAGAAAGGCAAAGGAAAAAATGAGTGGGCGAGGTAATTTGTATCTGACCATGAGGGTCTCGGAGATGAAACCAGAGCACACTCGGCCGAAAAAATTGAAAATAGAAACCCAAGAAACGAAGATGCTTATGGCTTTGGGGGGATAATGAAGTGATTCTCCAATTTGACCTAAATTATCAATTGCAGCAAGGGAGGACCCACATCCAGAAAAAGTAGCCATGCAAATAAGGGCCATATCCTTGTTGAACATAGCTTGTAAGATGGTGAAATCCTCCCCTCTTGCAGGCTTGTTGGAATTAGTGGGCGGCAAAGTAATTTTCACTGAGGCATCTTGTTGTTGTTCAGGAATAATGGAAATGTTGATAGATGAAGAAGAATTAGGATGAGGGTTTTGGTTTTTGTTTTGGTTGAGTTTGTAGAGAAAGAATTCTTCTCTAAATGCGATAAGAAGGGGTAGGCATAGGGTGGCTATGATGACGCATGCACCACTAACGTAGCCAGCATGAGAGAAAGATGTTTGCTTCTGTGCAATGGTTAGAAACAAGATGAAGAGTGCCAGAAGTATAGAGATGTAAAGCAAGTGGTAGAACACTTTTAGCTCTTCCGGGTGCTTACGACTATTGATTGGTCGAATTGTGCTAAAAAGAATGAGGATAATCACAGATGGAAGCCAAGAGAAGAGAAGAACTTGATCGGAGGGGTCATCGTGCCCGTAGAATGCCAGATAAAGTTGGGTTAAAACCGCACCTCCAATCCCAACGAACCCTTTCAAAAGCCCCAAAATAACGCCTCGACGGTCCGGGAAGTTTCTAACACCATTCACCAGAATGGCGGTGTTGGCAAAATTGGAAGAGTTTGTGCCAACACAAATGTAAAGGAAGATCTGCCAAAATTGAGGCTTGGCGATGCGATGGGTGATGGACAACCAAATCATAAAGAAGCATGAGAAGTTGAGAAATGCAGAGATGAAAAACAAAACCGACGATGGAGCTACCTCCGCAAGAAGTCCTGCGAAAATTCCCAAGTTGGACCCTAGATCCTTAGCGAATCCCAAAGTGTTAATTTGGGTTTGGTTGTAATCAAATTGAGTCTTTATTACTTTCGAGTAGGTTCCATATATGTAAGTTGTTCCAGTTCCCATCATCATCAGAAGCGACGCGAATACAGAGAACCATCGCCCTGTGCATACTTGTTTGATAAAACCCCAAACTTGTGATCCTTCCTCCCAACCCATATTTTGCCCTTTTCACCTCAATTAATTCAAACAAAAAGAAAGTTTTGATCGATTTGATTATTACCCTCCAATGTCCCAAACCTTTATAAAATCAATTTAGTTTACACAAGGTTAAAATTAATACGCTTATGGTTATCAACTAACTAATACTAACGTAATCAAACGCCCTAACTACCTCATTCCTTTCCCTTACTTTTTTTATGCATCACAAATATCTACTATTTTCAAAATAAAATAAAAACAGTTACAAATTTCACATTTTTAGGATATTATCGTTGCACAGAATTTCAGACAACCAAAATATGTTCCAGCAGGGTTTAAATTTGGTATTGCCCACTACTTTACAAGGGGTATTTTTTTTTTCTACATAGAGAAAATATATTTCATAATTACAACTATGATATATCATAACCACATAATTGTGACAGTTGGGATTAAACCATTTTTTAAAATAGCTGGGATTAAACCATTGAATGAACAAGGCAATCACCTCTAAGTTTCATCCATGTCAAAATAAAAAAAAATACAGGTTAAGAAATAACAGCATAACCTTTTTAATATATATTTTTTCCTTAAATGGTGAGGAAAAAACTATACATTTTACCCTTTGACACTTCATTCTTTATAACATCAATGCTTTTTTATCTTCAAATGTTGCAAAATAACGACACCACTATAATTACAAGAATAGATGACGGATTAAAAAAATTATAAAAAAAATATGGAAGAAAAGATGGCACGCAAATATGCCCCCAATTAATTGCTTTTGGTGGCACCTACCATCTATTATAAGCGCCGGAAACGCTCTTTTTTTTCAATTCTTCCTCCTTTGAAAAAAACATGCTCATTCTTCTTACTCTCGCTCTTTTTCTCTTTTCAAACTTTGGGTTTCATTTCTTCTCACAAGTTTGGCTCATTTCTTCAGCATATCTCGTTCCTATTAAACATTTTTTGGCCAATTTGAAACTCACAACTTCCGGTTTAATTTATCCTTTAACTTCGAAGCTCACACATTTGAAGTTCACAAATTTTGGGTTTCATTTCTTCTTCAATTTTGGATATTTCTTCCTAAATTTGGCAACTCTTCTTCTTAGCCCTAACTTTTAAAACTATTTTTAGGTTCTTTATATATTGTAATCTATCCATATTTGATGATTTGGAATCAAGATTTCCGTGAAGGAAGCGCCAAAGTAGATCGTAGGCAATGGAGTTGATGTTATATTGGTTACCGATGATTTTTTCGATGGGGTCAACGACAGACGCCGGTGAAGAGAGTGCCTTTAAGGAGGAAGGCGGTGTAGATGGTAGAGCGATGGTAATGAAGACGACAAGGCAGTTAAGAGATGTGAAGGGTAAGTATGGGGTAGTATACGGCGGAGGAGGGATTCGATTTGGAGAGGAAAGCGATGGAGTTATTGGAAATTTGAAAAAATTATGAATATTGATGGTATTGGTGGCGAGCAAAGATGTCTTACATCAAAAGGTATTGGTGGAGGGCATTAAGTACCCGCCACCTTTTGTGCCCGCCTTAGAAAGTTCTAGAGACAATTTCGAATGATTAATTAAAATAAAAACATTTAGAAATAAAAATAGTTTTTAAATTATTTCAAAACTTCGAATTTTTATGGATATTAGTCAACTCGCTTTGAGATTAGTAGGAAATAACAATTAAAGAATTTGGAAAATATTTTGTATTATTTTCACTGTGTATTTGTGAAGAGGTACAAGAGCCATTTTATAGTAGGCTTTGTGTAACGGAATTTGTTAAAAGTGAACAGAAAATCCAAACAAATACAAAATCTCAACAATATATAAAATCTCAACAAGATATTCTAATATATCCCCCACAAACTCAAGACGGTGAGGAAGTCAGGAGTTTGGTTGTACAAAATTGAAAAGACTGTGTAGGGAGAGCCTTGGTAAGTATATCTGCAACCTGATCTTTAGAAGACACAAATTTGACAGCGATGTCTTTACGAACCACTTTCTCACGAACAAAGTGGTAGTCAATCTCAATATGTTTTGTACGAGCATGAAAAACAAGATTACTAGCGAGTGAGATGGAAGAAACATTATCACACCACAGTGTTGGAGGATCACATAGATAGACTCGAAGATCACATAAAAGTTGTTGTAGCCAAGAAATATCATAGGCAGTATTTGCTAGTGCACGATATTCTGCTTTTGTGGAAGAGCGTGCAACAGTAGACTATTTCTTAGCAGGCCAGGAAATAGGGTTAGTGCCTAGGAGAATCACATATCCTGTGGTAGATCGTCTATCTCATGAATCCCCAGCCCAATCAGCATCACAATAAGCTTGTAGTTTTAATACTCCTGGCTTAAATAGAATGCCCAATGTAGAAGTGCCACCGAGATACCGTAGGATACGTTTTACTGCTGTAAGATGAAGCGTGGTAGGGTTTTACAGAAATTGGCTTACACGATTGACATCAAAGGCTATGTCAGGTCGCGTGAATGTCAGATATTGAAGAGAACCCACAAGTTTCCTATATAGTGTGACATTAGAAAGCGGTGGGGCAGCGATATGGAGATCAACAGTTGTTGACATCAGTGTTAAACAAGATTTTGCCGAAGTCATTCTGGAGGTGGACAATAGATCTGTTAAATATTTTGCTTGGTTGACAAACAAGCCATCATGGTGATATTGTACTTCCAACCCTAAGAAGTATTTCACACGCCCTAAATCTGAAATTTGAAATTTAGAAGCAAGACATTTTTTCAATGTTACAATGTAAGCAATATTTGGGCCAGTGATTATAATGTCGTCCACATATAATAGGAGGTAAGTTATGGAAGGATTAACTGATCGAACAAATAAAGATGTATCTGCACTTGATACTGAGAAACCAAGTGTAAACAAATAGTCTGTAAACTTATCATACCATGCACGAGGTGCTTGTTTAAGAGCATATAGACTTTTCTGAAGATAGAAAACATGGCCCGGATAGCTTTTGTCAACGAACCCAATAGGCTGCAACATGTAAACCTCTTCGTGTAATGTTTCATGCAAAAATGCATTCTTGACGTCCATTTGGTGTAACGTCCAATTGTAGGTCGCTGATAATGTAAAAGTGACCCGGATTGTGGGCTTTTTTACGACTGGGCTAAATGTTTCATCAAAGTTAAACCCTTCGATTTGATGGTAATCTTTAGCAACAAGGCGAGCTTTATAACGAGCAACAGTACCATCGATATTATACTTTATTTTGAACACCAATTTACATCCAACAATATTCATATGAGGTAATCACGGAACCAATGTCCATGTTCCCTGTTCTTGAAGGGCCATAAATTATGCTGCCATTGCAGACCGCCAATGTGGATATTTAAAAGCGTCAGTGTAAGAGACGAGGTCATTAATAGTGCTTATGGTCGTGCATGCAAGGCTTTGGGTTTATAAATACCAGATTTGGAATGTGTTTTCATAGGGTGATTGTTAACAGGTGGTTGGGCTTCAGATGAATGAGGTACTGACTCTTGGGATGAGGCAATAATGTTTGGCTTAACTTCACCTTGTAAGGTTGGAGTTGTTATTGCATTGATGGATTGTGAAGTGGTGGCTAAAGGTGAAACTGACATATCACGAGCATTAAACACAATGGCAGGTGGTACATGAGGATGTTCAATAGGATTTGGAATAATGAATGGGATAGGGAGATTAGTAGGTGGTAAAGGTTGGCATGGGACATGTTGTAGTAAAATTGGATCATTGTGTGGTATCTTAGGAAATTCTGCAAATGAAAATATGGTTTCATGAAAAATGACATGGTGAGACATGATATTTTTTCCAGTTTGAATATTATGACATATATACCCTTTATAGTAAATAGTGTATCCTAAGAACACATGTTGCAGTGTTTTAGGTTCTAATTTGTGTTTATTATAAAGTTTCAAGAAAGGGTAACAAGCACAACCAAAAACTTTCAAGTGAAGCAAATCTGGAGGTTTACCAAAAAGTTTTTCAAATGGTGACAACATGTTTAAAGACTCAACGTGCATTCTATTAATTAAGAATACAGCTGTAGAAAAGGCGAAAGGCCAAAAAATAGTAGGGACTGAAGAATGGAAAAGTAAAGATAATGCAGTTTCTACAATATGCTATGCTTTCGTTCAACTACTCCATTTTGTTCAAGAGTATATGGACATGATTTCTGGTGAAGAATACCTTTGGTTTGAAATAAATTTGAGATATTTTTGTTGCAAAATTCACCGCCACCAACAGATCGAAATATTTTAATAGGTGTAGATAGTAGATTTTCAACAAAATGAGCAAACGAATAAAGAACAGTAGACACATCATTTTTATAAGAAATGGGAAACAACCATGTAAATTTACTATAGTCATCAATGAAGCTAACATAATATCAATGTCCATTATTTGAAGTTATGGGAGAAGGTCTCCACACATCGCTATGAAGTAATTGCAATGGTTGTTTAGAAAAAGAATGCGATAATGGAAAAGATTATTTTGTCATTTTTGCACGCAAACAACTGGTGCAATCATAAACAGATGGACTATTTCGAAAAGAAAGTCCTAAATTATTCAAGGATGTACACAGAACCTTGGCTGACGGATGACCTAGGCAATTGTGCCATAAAAACGACTCCTTGTTCGCTAAAAACCCAAAAGTAGTTGGTTGTGCGGTAGCTGAAGAAAAATTGGTAGTTCTTGGTATGGGATAAAGTCCATTAATACTTTTACCCCTATACAACACTTGGCCCGATGACTTATCCTGAATAAGGAAAAATTCAGAATAAAAAATAAATATGCAATTATTATCGATGCAAAACTTGTTTACTGACAAAAGATTAAAAGATAGAGCAGGGGAATGGAGAAGAGTAGATGATGTCTGAAGGTAACCCATTTAATATATGGAGCAGAGTTTCTTCATCATCAATGTTAACAGATGCAGCTGCTAGTTTGTCTACCACATCTTTCACCAGACGTGTCAATTGTTCTATCGTCTCTGATGACGTCTTTTGAACTATATAAAGAGCAGATCGTAAGGCTAGAATATTAGATCTAGTTTTAGAGGAATACCGATTTCCAAGTGATTTCCACAGTTCACTAGATGTTGTTGCAGATGTTACATGTGAGAATGCTGACGGTGACAAGGTTGCATTTATAAGAGTTATCAATGGTAAATATTCTTCACTTCCTTCATCTGGTGCTGGTATTGATCCATCAACATGCCCAAATAAGGCATGAGCTTTCAAAATTGCAGTCACTTGAACCTTCCACTGGATGTAGTTTTTTTAGTCCAAACGAACAGGGATCAAGTTACATATATTGGAAAAGAGATAGCGAGGGGTCGATGCTGCTGTTTGAAAGGGATTGGAGGATGCTGTGACTAGTAGAAATTCCCCTATAGATGGCGGGCACAAGCCCGCCATCAATGCCCCTATCATCATAATTGTTCGGTGGCGGGTAGGGAAAAGATGGCGGGCACGCCCGCCATTAATAAACTTCAAAGGCTGGCATTCTTGCCCGCCATTAATGTTGTTTTATGGCGAAATTTTATGCCCGTCACCTTTAATTTATTTAAAAAAAAAAACCCCCAACGAAAGGGGTCTCAAGTTTTTATTAAAAAATGGTCAATTATCGGGATTTTGATGATCAATCATCGGTTGTGCCCGCCATTAAAAGATATTATATTTATAAAAAAAAGCAAAAAGATTAGAAATACAGAGCCCGCCATTAAAAGACACTATAAATATAATTTATTAAAAATGACATATATTGTGCCCGCCATTAAAAGTTATTATACTTTATATATATAAAAAAGGGAATATAGAGACAGTCAATTCTAAACTTTCTAATAACTATCAAATTCCCTATTAAACTCTAGTTTTTTAACGAAATTAATCGCCCACACACACTAACTTATATGAAATTCTAACTTCTAAACATAGATGCATGTGTTCTTAACACAATAATAGATATGCACACGAAATTTCGGCAGCATGACGGGCCAATAATACGATCCCAAAAAATTTCACCTGTTATATAACAAAACTCTCCACCTGTATATGAACATAATGAAAAATCCAGTACACACCAAATGAGACTTTTTTCCCTCCAGAATCTATTAACATGCATCTAGCTATTCAATTAACATTTAAACTACAACTAATTCATTCCTCCATACATAAACACTAATTTTGTATCATATGTCTACCTATGTACTCTGCTCATTCTACTCGTACCTCATCAATACCCTCTTAAGTGAATGTGTTTGGGCCAGTCTTGAACTACAAAGTATTAAGACATAAATAAAAACACCAAATTAGTATATGTCTATATGATGATATTTAACATGTAAATAAAACTTACAAGTCTCAATACGTGCGTGGATGTGTTGTATATCATCTTCCGTATGAATATTTGGACGTAGAATCCACATACTATTGATCCAATTTGTTGAGGGCACCAGGGGAAAACTAGTTACATATACTTAGTAAACGATAATTGATCAACATCACAAAAAAAAGGACTATAAACAAACGAATTTGATTTAACTTTACCTTCACCCATTTCCAATATAATTGTTTGGGCCTCAAATGGTGTCTTAAATGCCAAACTCGGTAAGCACTATATTAATAATTCTAAACATTAGGATGATTAAATATAAATTCAAAGTCCAAAAGTTTTCTATTTAGAAACTTACGAAGTTATGATTTGGTATAAACTCTCATGGACCGGATTTTTGCCCAACGAGTTGAAAATGTACATCGTATGTTCCACAAGAATGATGATGACCAAAATCCAATGGTGTCTATATAAATTAATTAACAAATATTGAGTTTGATATAAACATAATCATAAGTATTAAAAATCCAAAATGTAGAACACATACCCAGTATTGAAGGAAAAGAATATTCTCTGATTCATATCAATCAACGTGTTAAACCTATCAACTACACGTTCAACTCGCTCTTCTAGATTTTGTTTTGCCGAAACCATTGCAAAATCGCCACCGTCTACTAGTTTGTAGTTAGCCAGTATGTCTTTATCGCAAATTTCCCATATGTAACTGAAATAGAATATGAAAACGTTACTAGAGTAGTATGAGAATATAATATTTGAGGAAGAAAACAATTTACTTACCCGATGTAACAAAGTATGAGAGTATATCCAATTTCTTCCATATTACAATATTTCAAAGTCTCGTCTTGTGCAATATAACAATCTGGAAGAAAACCGGGTATGGTAAGTGGGATACGTACTAGTCCACCAACACCCAGTTGATCTCTATCGTAGTTACGTACTAGCTTGATCATAATTGGAACGGTCGTGTTTGATTGATGGGATTGCGAATCTGAAACTGTCTTCTTACTAGTAGCTGATATAGACTTCATACTAGTCGTTTTTTTGGGTTTAGATGGCTGACAATAAACATTTCGATTATTAGTAAAAATAGATGTGTTACATATTAAATTATTATAAATGTATAATGTATGATTATATATGTAACGGCCCAGGTTTTTCATCCCGGTCTTCCCGGTGTGCCCTGGGGTATTTTGGTAATTTGGTTGGGCCGACATGGCCGTTTATGTCTTTTTCCAGTTGCCAAAAATTAAGGGTTGGATTTAAGTGGGATTGTGAAGCTTTGTGAATGTATTTGGGCTTGGTGAGATGCAAAAGAAAATAGGAAATTAAAAATGCATTGGTTGGGATTCGAACCTTGGTGGCTTGGGAGGCTAGTTAGGTGTCTTTGCCAATTGAGCTTCAACGTGCTCTTGTTAATCTTTCTGCACCACCTTGTACTTAGCCTTGGTTCAAGGGAGTTTTGGTTTTTTAGTTTAAAAGAAGAAATTGGCATTTCGAGTCTTCTTCACCAAGCATCCTCGCCGACCAAGCTTTTCGCCCATTTCTCCCTCGCCGACCAGCAATTCGCCCAAGCTCTCTCTCCCAATTCCAAGCCGGTTCTTGTCTCGTGCAGCCGGAGGTGCGATCGTCTTCCCGGTAAGTCTTCTTCTCCTTCATCTTCTTCCCCTATTTTCGTTTTAGCCGTTGCTGGTCGAGAGAGTGGAGAGAAGTGTTGGTGTAGGTTCTGTGCAGCTAGCCAAGAGGAACCAACCAGCAGCAGATCGCCCAGCTCGTCGCCCCGATCGCCCGAGCTCGCCAGCTCCATCGCGCCCAGACCGCCCGAGCTCGCCAGTTCCATCGCGCCCAATCGCCTGAGCTCGCCAGCTCCACCGCGCCAGATCGCCAGGCCGCTATCGCCAAGCCGAGCCACGCTGCACCGATCGCGCGCCGTCGCGCTTTCGCGCCCGCGTACCATCAATGGCCGCCGCGGCGTCGCCGCCGCGCGCGCCGCCTCGTCCGTGCGCGCGGCGCGCGCCCGCGCCGTTCCATTTTCTATCCGCGCGCCCGATCCCGCGCTGCCGCGCCGCGCCCGTTGTCGCGTGTCCTGTCGCAGCCCAACGGCGCCCAGCCCAGTGTCGCCGTGCCGTGTGAGTGCTCCCGAGCTGAGCCTGCTTGTTTTGTTAAATTTAGGTTATGGTTTGTAATTATTGTTGTGCTTGTTAGGTTCTCGGTAGCTAGTTCAGGTTCGTTCGTAGCTTAGGATTTCGTGTTAATCGCCTCCCGACCAAGGTAAGGATTTCTTACCGGAGTTGTGTGGGCCCTGCGATATATTATGTGATGCTGATTGTATGCTTGTTTGTGTTTATTGACATGTTTAGTGATAAGTGCTCTATTCTGAATTCCCGACTGGCATGATTTCTTATGTTGTTTCTCATGTTAGTCCATGCTAGGTTGTTCCTCTCTGGCATGTTCGTATCTGTTCTTGCTTCGTAGTATCATGCCAGGTTCGTTGTATTCTTATTGAGCACGTATTGGAATGTATTGGATTGTTTGCTGATTGCTATGACAGGTTAGAGTTCAGGTAGATAGCATCATCGAGGCCGGGTGCATAACGAACCTTGCATCCTCGACAGGGACGTATGAGATGGTGCTCCGTCCCTGATCCCGTTAGAGACTAGCTAACCCTAACGGCTGGCCCTGCAATCCTGGGTGAGGGTGGCAGACTGTTAAATGCCCCAACGGTCGGGATGATGACTTGGCATTGCCTCGTCCCCGGCAGTCGGCACGTCTTCAGCGCGTTCGGCCGTAGCCCTTGATTGCCACTGTTAGGAAAGGGCGGCTTCTGGTGTAAGCCTACCACGGCCGGTTCCTTAGCCTCAAGTGCGGTGGTTCAGCCGGTGTGGTGAGGACCTTTCGTGATCGACGATGAGCAGTGAGGCGGGACTTGTTTCTCGCATAGGGCGTATTGTGTGGTGGATTATTCCGGACTAAGACCTTGAGTGGCATCCAAGGTCCAACTATGGACTTAAGCTATGTGCTCCATTCTGTGTTTATATTCATAGCTTGCATACATTCATTTAGATGACCATGTATATCGTATTGTACCCCGGTTGGGGATTCTTACTGAGTAATTTGTTACTCACCCTTATTTTTGTGGTTTTCCACAGGTAACCGAGGTGCGAGGCAGGATGGCTGAAGGAGGAGCTGTGATCATGGGGACCAGCTGTCAAACTCTGATTTTGTGTTATGACTCTTTATGTTTTGTTTCCTCTGAATGCATGTAACCGGGCACGGAGCCCTGGAATGTTTTTTGAATGTTTTTACGGATTCCAGCATTGTTGCTATTGTCGAAAGTTTTGAATGCTTTAGTAAATCTCTGATCAGAGTACTCTTTTGGAAACGTATTTATCTTGAAACAGGTGCTTGGAGACAGGGACAGGTTTCAGGCAAATTGTCTTGACTTTGAATTGAATGTTTGAATGTTTTGTTTTTAATTGGAATCCGAAAGTCATTCCTGCTTATTGTCTTTAACTTTGAATGCATGCATTGAGGTAAAGTCCCATTTAGAGCCCCATTCGGGCTGGGTCTTTACAGTTGGTATCAGAGCTCAGAGTCATAGATTCTGTAGATTGACCTTTTGTTGTAGGTCGTTTTCCCATGATCACCAGCACTCTGACAGTCATCAGGTACGCCTAAGTTTACTATTTTTTTTTTAAAAGGGTTAAGAATTTACAATACCTTTCATCTAGTGTATGCCTTGTATAGTGTTGTAGAGCGGAGACGAGCAGGTTCTGACTCGTTGTTGGTTTGAGCGTAGATCGCTAGCATGCCAATCCCCCGCGCTGGAAGAGGAGGTGCGAGAGCAGGTCGGGGTATCAGGATCGGATATGATACTGCAGGGACATCGTTCCAAGCTTAGTCTGATAGCATTCCACCTGTAGCTCCCCCTGTTGCGCCTAGAGTACGCGTTGAGGCGTTCGAGCGCCGTGAGACTGCTCTTAGAGCAGAATTTACTGATTCTATGAGGGCTATAGTGGTCAACCTGTTGAGTGACCAGAGGCGAGACCAGTGCCTTGTGGCGCGCGCAAATGAAGAGTCTCGAGCCCAAATCGAGCGATTGACTCGCTTGTTTGTGAAAGGGCGCAGCTGTAGAGGAGCAAGCAGCCCTTGTGGCAGATGTGGCAGAGGGTGTCGAGGAGCTTGGCAAATGGTTGAAGGACTTCGTGAAGTGGAAGCCAGAGAGGTTCGATGCCTCGGGTGATGCTTTAGCAGCAGCTAGATGGATTGCCCATTTGGAGTACACCTTCCTGATTATGGTATGCCCCGATGTTCAGAGGCCGAGGTGTGCGACTCATGTGCTAGGAGGCACTGACTAGATGGTGGTGGGAGTCCACTCGAGTGAGAGACCGGCTAGGTCTCCACACCGCCACCGGGAGTTCTTCAAGTCCGAGTTCGTGGTCAAGTATATTAGTGATGAGGCCCGGGGAGAAGATGGTGGAGCTTTTCCGAACACAGGCGTGGTTACGATTCTATAGAGGAGTATGAGAGAAAGTTCTCGGAGTATGGTTATTTTGCTCATGATTGATAGCCACCCCTGAGTTGAAGATTCGGAAGTTCATTTCTGGTTTGAGGCAGGGGGTGTCCTAGGATGTCAGGGCTCAGGCTCCTAACACTTATGCTAGAGCTGTTCAGTTAGCCACCATTTACAATGGAAAGTATCCTGTTGAGCGGATTGTTGCCGCTCCGGTTCAGCGCCCTATCCCAGCTGTAGTGGGGCAGAAGAGGAAGTTTGATTTCAGAGGAGGCGGCCAGCGCCGCCAAGGGCAGTTTTAGAATCGGGATCAGCGTAGAGTTCCGGCCCGTTTCCAGCCTCGCCAGCAGGGCGGTCCCAGGAAGATTCCCGTCTGTGCTACTTGTGGAAGAGCCCACTTTGGAGCTTGTCGACCGGGCCTAGGTGTGTTTTCGATGTGGTAGAGAGGGCATCTCGCCCGCGTTTTGTGATCACCCGGCTATGGCGATTCGGCCCGAAGAAGCAGTTAGGTCGGGTGTTTGCTACGAACCGTCAGGAGGCCGAGTGTACGGAGGCCGCTGTGGCAGGTATGCTTCTTGTTTTGGATCATTGCGCATTTTTCTTGTTTGATTCTGGTTCTACGCATTCGTTTGTATCTGTATTGTTTGCTGAGCATGCTAGGTTGAGATTAGAGCCTCTAGGTTTTGAGTTATCTGTTGCAACTCCTTCGGGGGTTAATATGTTAGCTAGAGATAAGATTGAGGATGGCCGGATCGAGATATCCGGGGAGTTGCTTGTAGCTACGCTCATAGTTCTGTCTATGAGCGGTTTCGATGTGATTCTTGGAATGGAGTGGTTAGCTGCTAACCACGCATTGATTGACTGCCACCGGAAAGAAGTAGTGTTCAGGCCGCCGGGTCGGCCCAGCTTCAAGTTTCATGGAGTCCAGGGTGGAGTTTGCCCACCGATGGTGTCAGCTGTGAAAGCTCGTCGTTTGCTAGCTCATGGAGCTTGGGGCTACCTAGCCAAGTTGTCAGGGGAGAGCCGCCCCTCACTGACTGTTGATCAGGTGCCGGTCGTGCGGGAGTTTGCGGACGTGTTTCCTGAGGAATTGCCGAGGTTGCCCCCGAGCAGAAAGGTTGACTTCACAATTGAGCTCGAGCCAGGGACCCTCCCTATCTCGAAGGCTCCGTATCGTATGACGCCAGCCGAGTTAAAGGAACTGAAGGTTCAGTTGCAAGAGATGTTGGATCGAGGGTTCATCAGTCCGAGTGTGTCCCCGTGGGGAGCACCAGTTCTGTTTGTGAAGAAAAAGGATGGTTCGATGCGCTTATGTATTGATTATCGCGAGCTTAACAAGGTGACAGTGAAGAATAAGTATCCGTTGCCCCGTATTGACGATTTGTTCGACCAGCTTCAGGGAGCTTCCGTGTTCTCCAAGATAGATTTGAGATCCGGTTATCATCAGTTGCGGATTAGGGACGCCGACATTCCTAAGACAACTTTCAGGTCTAGATATGGACACTATGAGTTTGGGGTCATGTCGTTTGGATTGACTAATGCACCAGCAGCGTTCATGGACATGATGGATAGGGTGTTCAAATCATTTTTGGACAGCTTCGTCATCGTGTTCATTGACGATATTCTAATCTATTTGAGGACCAGGGAGGATCATGCAGAGCATTTGAGGCAAGTATTGGCAGCTTTGAGGGAAAACCAGCTTTATGCAAAGTTTTCCAAATGCGATTTCTGGTTGGAGCAAGTGGCCTTCCTAGGTCACGTAGTTTCGAGGGATGGTATAGTCGTGAACCCCGCGAAGATTGAGGCCGTGAGTTCGTGGGCCAAGCCGACTTCAGTTACCGAGATACGCAGCTTTCTGGGTTTGGCAGGTTACTACCGTCGGTTCGTTAAGGACATTTGCGCCATAGCCTCGCCCCTCACTCGGCTGACGAGGAAGGGTGTCGAGTTTATTTGGGACAGTAAGTGTGATTAGAGCTTTTCCAGGCTCAAGCGCAGTTTGACTTCAAAGACTGATGTTGGCGATCCTGGAGGGGACAGTGGTTTCGTGGTCTACAAATGATGCTTCCAAGTTCGGGTTAGGTTGTGTGTTGATGCAAAGACGGGAAGGTCATTGCTTATGTTTCCGCCATTTGAAGCCATATGAGCAGAACTACCCGACTCATGATATGAAGTTGGCGATAGTGGTGTTTGCAATCAAGATTTGGAGGCATTACTGTATGGTGGCGGATTCAGATGTTTACCGATCACTAGAGCCTCAAGTATCTGTTTACTCGAAGGAGTTGAATATGAGGCGGAGGAGATGGTTAGAGTTGGTAAAGGATTATGATCTGCGAGATTTTGTACCATCGGGTAAAGCCAATGTTGTAGGTGATGCTTTGAGTAGGAAGACGTCGCACTCCGCGGTGTTGTTGAGTTCCCGGCCAGTTGCGGAGAGAGTTCGAGCGGGCTGAGGTCGCAGTGTTGTTGGGGGAGGTTGCTACCAGAGTAGCTCATTTGTGATTCGACCATCGATTAGGCAATGGATTGTCGATAGCCAGCTGAGTGACCCCGCCCTTAAGAGATTGTTTGACAGAGTTAGTGCTGACGGAGATTTTGACTTCGTATATTCACCAGACAGTGGGCTGACTTATAGAGGCCGGTTGTGCGTTCCGGATGTTGCAGGATTGCGAGCAGAGTTGCTCTCTGAGGCCCACAATTCTCCGTTTGCTTGGCATCCCGGGGGTACCAAGATGTATTAGGACCTTAAGCAGACATTCTGGTGGATGGGTATGAAGAGAGATGTTGCGGAGTTTGTCAGTCGGTGTCTCACTTGTCAGCAAGTGAAGGCACCCAGGCAGAGGCCAGCCAGTTTGTTGCAGCCGCTGAGTGTGCCTCAGTGGAAATGGGAAGAGATCTCCATGGACTTTATCTCTGGTTTTCCGAGGACTCCGAGGAAGTTCTCTCAGATTTGGGTGATAGTCGACCGATTGACTAAGAGCGCACACTTCATTCCCGGTAGAGACACTTATACCGTGGAACAGTGGGCGCAGTTGTTTTTAGAGCAGATCATTCATTATCATGGTGTGCCTGTGAGGATTGTGTCTGACCGTGATTCGAGGTTCACTTCTCGTTTCTGGAGAGCGCTCTAGAAAGGTCTAGGCACTGAGTGCGATTTCAAAGATGACTTTTCACCCTCGATTGCATGGATGGAGCGATCGAAAGGGTGTACCGATTCTCGAGGACATGTTGAGGGCTTGTGTGTTGGATTTCCCGGGCGTTTGGGACCAGATCTCAGATCGATGGAGTTTGCCTATAACAACAGTTATTAGTCGACGATTCAAATGGCTCCATTCGAGGCTTTGTATGGTAAGCGTTGCCGGTCTCCTGTGTTCTGGGAAGAGGTTGGTGATAGACAGATTTTGGGTCCCGAGTTGCTGCAGTTGACTAATGGTGTCGTGCAGAAGATTAGAGCTCGTATGTTGACAACTCAGAGCAGGCAGAAGAGTTACGTCGATGTGCGGCGTCGAGACTTGGAATTTGAGGTTGGACAGCATGTGTTCCTAAAGGTTGCACCGATGAGAGGTGTTTTGAGGTTTGGTAAGCGTGGAAAGCTGAGTCCCCGTTTTGTTGGTCCGTTTGAGATTCTGGAGAGGATTGGCAAAGTTGCTTATCGGTTAGCCCTGCCTCCGTCATTGTCAGCGGTACACGGTGTTTTTCATGTTTCGATGTTGAGGCAGTACGTGCCGCACCCGTCGCACATTGTTGACTTTGAGCCTTTGCAGCTGAATGAGGATTTGAGCTTCGAGGAGAAGCCAGTGGGGATTCTTGCCTTTGAGACAAAGACGTTGCGTAATCGTGAGATCCGTTTGGTAAAAGTTCAGTGGAGAAGTCAGAGTTCAGAGGAAGCCACTTGGGAGCGGGAAGATGAGATGAGATTGCATTATCCCGAGCTGTTCCAGTCTTAGGGACTTTCGAGGACAAAAGTCATAAAAAGGAGGGAATATTGTAACGGCCCAGGTTTTTCATCTCGATCTTTCCGGTGTGCCCTAGGGGTATTTTTGTAATTTGGTAGGGCCGACAGGGCCGTTTATGTCTTTTTCCTGTTGCCAAAAATTATGGGTTGGATTTAAATGGGATTGTGAAGCTTTGTGAATGTATTTGGGCTTGGTGAGATGCAAAAGAAAATAGGGAATTAAAAATGCGTCAGTTGGGTTTCGAACCTTGGTGGCTTAGGAGGCTAGTTGGGTGTCTTTGCCAATTGAGCTTCAAAGTGCTCTTGATAATCTTTATGCACCACCTTGTACTTAGCCTTGGTTTAAGGGAGTTTTGGTTTTTTAGTTTAAAAGAAGAAATTGGCATTTCGAGTCTTCTTCACCAAGCATCCTCGCCGACCAAGCTTTTCGCCCATTTCTCCCTCGCCGACCAGCAATTCGCCCAAGCTCTCTCTCCCAATTCCAAGCCGGTTCTTGTCTCGTGCAGCCGGAGGTGCGATCGTCTTCCCGGTAAGTCTTCTTCTCCTTCATCTTCTTCCCCTGTTTTCGTTTTAGCCGTTGCTGGCCGAGAGAGTGAAGAGAAGTGTTGGTGTAGGTTCTATACAGCTAGCCGAGAGGAACCAATCAGCAGCAGATCGCCCAGCTCGTCGCCCCGATCGCCCAAGCTCGCCAGCTCCATCGCACCCAGACCGCCCGAGCTCGCCAGTTTCATCGCGCCCAATCGCCCGAGCTCTTCAGCTCCACCGCGCCAGATCGCCAGGCCGCTATCGCCAAGCTGAGCGTGCCGTCCCAGCGGCCGTGCATCGCGCCCGAGTGCCCTGCCCCGCCCGTGCGCAGCCCGCGCCCCAGCGCCGTGCCATTTTCTATCCGCGCGCCCAAGTCCCAGCGCGCCTGCTCGTCGCGCCGTTGTCGCGTGTCCTGTCGCAGCCCAGCGGTGCCCAGCCCCGTGTCGCCGTGCCGTGTGAGTGCTCCTGAGCCGAGCCTGCTTGTTTTGTTAAATTTAGGTTATGGTTTGTAATTATTGTTGTGCTTGTTAGGTTCTTGGTAGCTAGCTCGGGTTCGTTCGCAGCTTAGGATTTCGTGTTAATCGCCTCCCGACCAAGGTAAGGATTACTTACCGGAGTTGTGTGGGCCCTGCGATATATTATGTGATGCTGATTGTATGCTTGTTTGTGTTTATTGACATGTTTAGTGATAAGTGTTCTATTCTGAATTCCCGACTGGCATGATTTCTTATGTTGTTTCTCATGTTAGTCCATGCTAGGTTGTTCCTCTCTGGCATGCTCGTATCTGTTCTTGCTTCGTAGTATCATGCTAGGTTCGTTGTATTCTTATCGAGCACGTATTGGAATGTATTGGATTGTTTGCTGATTGCTATGACAGGTTAGAGTTCAGGTAGATAGCATCATCCGGGCCGGGTGCATAACGAACCTTGCATCCCCGACAGGGACGTACGAGATGGTGCTCCGTCCCTGATCCCGTTAGGGACTAGCTAACCCTAACGGCTGGCCTTGCAATCCTGGGTGAGGGTGGCAGACTGTTAAATGCCCCAACGGTTGGGATGATGACTTGGCATTGCCTCATCCTCGGGCGATCGGCACGCGTCCTCGGCGTGTTCGGCCAGAGCCCTTGATTGCCACTGTTAGGGCAAGGACGGCTTCTCGGTGTAAGCCTACCACGGCCGGTTCCTTAGCCTCAAGTGCGGTGGTTTGGTGACATAGTTCACGTGTCGAGTCTCACACCCTATGTCGGTGACACCGGTCCAGATTTAGTTAGGCATGGTGGATCGGACATGGGCGACTTGCCACTAGACGGCGCCCCTGCAGTCCGCGGTGAGCATGCGGTGCGCGCTTACGCTCATTACAGCGCCGACCGAAGAGCTCCTCGGGATCTTGAGTTAGTGCATCTTTCGTATCGACAGTAGATAGGCTGAGGCCGAGACTTGTTTCTCGTATAGGGCGTATTGTGTGGTGGATTATTCCAGACTAAGACCTTGAGTGGCATCCAAGGTCCAACTATGGACTTAAGCTATGTGCACCATTCTGTGTTTATATTCATAGCTTGCATACATTCATCTAGATGACCATGTATATCGTATTGTACCCCGGTTGGGGATTCTTACTGAGTAATTCGTTACTCACCCTTATTTTTGTGGTTTTCCACAGGTAACCGAGGTGCGAGGCAGGATGGCTGAAGAAGGAGCTGTGATCATGGGGACCAGCTGTCAAACTCTGATTTTGTGTTATGACTCTTTATGTTTTGTTTCCTCTGAATGCATGTAACCGGGCACGGAGCCCTGGAATGTTTTTTGAATGTTTTTACGGATTCCAGCATTGTTGCTACTGTCGAAAGTTTTGAATGCTTTAGTAAATCTCTGATCAGAGTACTCTTTTGGAAACGTATTTATCTTGAAACAGGTGCTTGGAGACAGGGACAGGTTTCAGGAAAATTGTCTTGACTTTGAATTGGATGTTTGAATGTTTTGTTTTTAATTGGAATCCGAAAGTCATTCCTGCTTATTGTCTTTAACTTTGAATGCATGCATTGAGGTAAAGTCCCATTTAGAGCCCCATTCGGGCCGGGTCTTTACAATATATACCTCCGTTGTTGCCGGATGTGTCTTAATTAATAATTTTGGCCATGGCACAAAAGTGTTCCAAGCTTGTCTGAGGTATTGCATCTCCTCGTTTAAAGGGATGAGCAAGTATAGTTCCTCGTTGTCTTCATGTATCAAATCGATCGTGACATGCACATTGAATTTCCCCAAAGGCATACCATGTATCCTATCAGATAAGTCGCTCGATTCATACAATGTACCAATGGCAACAATGTCACCTCCATGTTCAATGGCTACGTTACATGTCGTACCCTTTAAAAAAAGAAAAAAAAATCATAATTAACATACAATGATTCAACTATATTATTAAAGTTCAATAATATAATACTTACTCCTCCAAAATCAACTGGGACATCATTAGGATGATCAATTTGTTCTTCAACAATGCCGACCCCTTGAAGAATTTGATTTTCTTCCCTTATGCTATCTCTATTGCTTCCCTCACACGGAGAGTTAAATCGTTGAGAGAAATTTACTTGAGGGTTTGGTTGAGTTGGTCGTTGACCCATCTTCGACTTCGGATGAGATATCTTAAATAAAACTGATGGAGTTACAAATCGACCAACTCCCCTTACACGCCCACGATGTTCCGGCGTTCCCAATGCTTCGCCCAAAATATCTTGACCTTCATTTGTACGTTCCAAGTCATCCTGTTGAAAAAATAGTTTAGATTCACATTCAAAGAGTTGAACCCAAACAATATACAAAAGAAATGAAACAACAACTTACAATTTTTTCGACCGTTTCAATTGTGTCTTCGTCGACGTACTCTTTATTCTTTCCCTTTCGAGCTGCTTTCCATAATTCAGCATGGCCTGAGGGATTAATTTTGATATCTATATGCTACAATTAAAATTAACAGCACATGGTTTAGTAAAGTAGAAAATACATGATGAGAAACATAAATTCTTAGGCTTACTAGTTCATGACCGAGTTGAGCATATCCCTTTCGAGTCGTACGATGATGATACTTTTGTTTAGCTTGCAATGCTTTTTTCTCATCACTTTCTTTTTGTATAACATATAATTTTTTCTCATCACTTTCTTTCTGTATAACATATAATTATATGAATATATTGAAGGTTATAGACATTACACTCATAAAAAAATAGTTACCTTGAAGTTTTCTGACAATCTGATGTCTACAAACTGATCCCATTGCTTTTGTGTGATTGCAGTGTATTTAACAGGTGGTGTTCTTAATCTCTCAGGTTGGTCTAGAAATGGTTGGACATACTTCTTGTTTAGATTGTATCTAAACGTTCAGAACGCCGTCGACATACACATCTTGACATTATGTTTGGACATAAGATCAACTTGAAACGTCATCTGCTAACAATAGAATAAGTTAGATTAATAATTTAGTATTGAAATACATAATGAAATTTAGATGGTATATAGTTACCTCTATAGAATCCCAGATCAACTCTTTTAGTGCATTAGGAACAGCATACCAATCTTCGTATGTGATAGGTATTTGGGCCCTAACATACATACCAATATAACTACGCAACTTGGTTGAAGACTCACCGATATTTTGCCCCATTGAGTTATATTGTACAGTGCGATGCTCTTCTGCCATCCGGTCTTGAGCAAGCTCGCGTAATACTGTAACTCCTCTGGTATTTCAGTTTCGAGAAGTTCGTCTGGCATTGAGAACATCATCGATATGATCGCTATCCGACTGAGACATAATGTAAACCTACATAAGAAAGAATTTATGTTAATTACAAATAGAAAAGATTGTATAGAGAATATGAGTTAAATAATCACAAAAATAATAGCACAAACCTATTTATTAATCCATATACCATCAAAATCACTTTTAATATAGGTGTCTGAGTCATCATCAACAATACTAGGTAGGGATTCTATGATTCCATACCCACAATTGGCCAATATCAACTTTATCATGACCGTGTTCTACAACTATTCTCTGTGAATGCATTAACACCACCGACCAACGAGGATTAATTGGATCTCTTATGTAGAATACCTGTTTGGCTTGAGTGGCTAAAATGAAGGAGTCAGATTTATGTCCAATGCGATTAAGGTCTATGGTCGTAAATCCCATGTCGTCTACTTTAATCCCACCATTGTTTTCAACCCAATCATATTTGAATAAGACGACTTGAAAACTATTGTAATCAAGCTCCCAAATTTCTTGTACTATGCCATAAAAGATCATGTCTGACATGATTGGATTTTTGTCTTTCGAACTAGAAATTTGCATAGTTTGAGCTGTTATCATAATTCCACTGTTTTGCACACTTCTAAGATCATCGCGTTTTTTTTATGTGATATTGAATACCATTAACCATATAACTTTCATAAGTGGTAACTTCTGAACGAGGTCCATGTGATATCCACCTTAATGTAGATAATATAGAATGTATTCGAACTCCTATAGCCAACCTAACACGTTCACGCAACCAACTGCTAAATGTACGATTATGTTCATCTTGAAGCCATTTTTTTTATTTTTAGACTTAGTAGGATTCACTTTAGACAACATTTCCATGTGTTGATCTATATATCGAAGCACTTCATCTACATTATGAAGTATATACATATGTGCTTGATCAATCATATCTTTAGTTGGTGTTTTATAATTGGAGGCAGATAATGGTCGATCGATATTTGAATCTATCATTTTGTTCGATGATCGCAATCCTACTAATTCAACTCTTTGTAAGAATTTAGAACAAAACTCTATCGACTCTTCCAATATATAATTTTCTCCAATGCATCCCTCCAGACGATTTCTATTTCGAACATAACCTTTCAAAACTTTCATATACCTTTCAAATGGATACATCCATCTCAAATAAACTGGTCCACAAAATTCAATACAAGATGCACCACAAGTTGAACCAGGATTGTGAAAAAGGCTGGTGGAAAGTACTTTTCTAATAGGCATAAAGTGATCACTACATCATTCTGCAATCCCTTCAACTTAGATGAATCGATCAACTTACTACATATAGCTTTGAAAAAGAAACATAGCCGAATAATCGTATATCTAACGTGTTTAGGCAAAACACCCCGAATTGCTACATGTAGCAATTGTTGCATTAAAACGTGATGGTCGTGCGATTTAAGCCCGTAAAGTTTTGTATCAGTAAACGAAACTAATTTACTTATGTTGGATGAATAACCTTCAGGCACTTTAAGTTCAAATAAGCTTTTACACATACACATCTTCTCTTTTCTCGATAGTGTTTAACATGCTGGAGGCAGGAATGTATTTTTATCTCCATTCTTAATTGAGGCTAACTCAGGTCTTAATTTAGCCAAGTCTTCGCGAGTTTTTATTCCATCTTTTGTTTTTCTAGGAATATCAAGTAGAGTTCTGAAAATATTCGAACACACGTTTTTCTCAATGTGCATGACATCTAAACAATGTCGCACATGAAAATGCTTCCAATACTTCAATTCGAAAAATACCGATTTCTTCTTCCAATAAGATTCTGTAGGTTGTTTTCCTTTGCCATATGTAAATTGAAGACTATTCAATTGTGCAAGAATCTCTTCACCACTTAGAGGTTCAGGGGGTATTCCATATTCTTGTTCTCCATTAAATGCTTTTTTCTGTCTTCTAAATGAGTGCTTGATTGGTAAATATTTTAGATGTCCGAGATATACATTCTTTTTTCCGCTAGGTAAATAAATTGATGATGTTTTGTCTCCACAAATAGGACATGCTTTATAACCTTTTGTAGTACACCCACACAGGTTACCATATGCTGGAAAATCATTAATGGGCCACAACAAAATAGCTTTGAGGGTGAAGTGTTCTTGCCGATGGGCATCAAAACATTGAATGCCCGTGTTCCATAACATCTTCATTATGTCATTTTCAGGTTGTTTGGGTCCTGAGATTAATGAATTTAACATTAAGAATTTACTCTTTATGCATAACCATGGAGGTAGATTGTAAGTAACTAACATAACTGGCCAACAACTATATCTAGTACTTTGGTCACCATGTGGATTGACTCCATCTGTTGATAGGGCTAGGCGAAGGTTTCTCGTTTCTCCACTAAAATCAAACTACCTTTCATCTATTTCTTTCCATGAAATTGTGTCGGCTAGATGTCGTATGCACCCATCTCGTTGCAGGTCCGTAGCATGCCACGTCAACAATCTCACAGTTTCTTTATTTCGAAACATTCGTTGAAATCTTGGAATATGAGAGAAATACCACATGACTTTTGCTGGAATATTTTTCACTCCTTCTTTCTTATTCATTTTAACCTTTCATCTCGATGTTCCACAGGTAGGACACAGTTCTGCATCGACAAGTTCTTTTCGATACAAACAACAATCATTGATGCATGCGTGGATCTTTTTATACTTCATCCCTAAGGTACTTAAAATCATTTTAGCATAATAGGCGGATATCAGAATTTCATTAGAACTAGGCAACAAAATACTTAATAATTCTAACAGCTTTGAGAAACTTTTATCGCTCCACCCATACTTTGCTTTCAAATTATAAAGCTTAATCAATGTTGATATCTTGGTAAAATCTTTACAATTTGGGTACAATGGTTTCTTGGCATCCTCTAATGCTTCCTCAAATAAAGGGGATTTGTCGTTAAAATAATTTTGTGTAGCGTCAAATATCCCTATTGGGTCATCCGGGTCATCCACATTCTCATCTACAACTTGATCTATTGGAACACTTTCACTATTTCTTTGTCTTGTAACTGATTCTCCATGCCAAATCCATGTGTTATAACTTTGATCGATACCATTACAAAATAAATGGTCTCTTATTACATTCACATTTTGGTACTTGGCATTCACACATTTCAAACATGGACAACAAACGACATTCAATACATTCAATCCTTTCGAATGTCGTATGACATTGTTTATAAATATCTCAACACCCAATCCGTATTCCGGTGACATTCGATGCTTAAACATCTACGACTTTTCCATAGCCATTTTAGTAATTCTAGTCGACTAGAGAAACTTAACCTACAATTTTTTTAAAAAAGGTAAAGTTAAATTAATCAACAAAGAATAAGCTAAAATCAACCCAACATATGCATGGAAAGATTTTTCATAATGCATTAATAATACAAAACTAAACTAATAAAAAAGGCACAATATAAATTTAAGTTTCTTAAACTAACTTTGGAAACAAAAGTTTCTTAAGTTATATAAAAAATTTAAGTTTCTTAAACTAACTTTGGAAACAAAAATTTCTTAAATTATATAAAAAATGTCCATATATGAAACAAACAAACACTTAAAACCATCTTGAGACATAGATGAGATTTGAAGCACATTATCACAAATTTGAGACATATATGAGATTTGAAGCACAAATGAACAAATTTGGACCATATATGGAAAGATTACAAAAATGCATTCATGAAAAATTTTCATTAAAAAAAAAACTCGTTTACTTTAGAAAATGAAAATGGACTAGAAATTACCTAGTTTTTGGGAAGGAGATACACAAATTTGAGAAAGGGAAACCAAGTGGTGGCGGCGGCGGCGTTGATTGTCGGAAAATGGCCAGGAAATGACTGGAGAAGTGGCGACGGCGGCGTGAGGGTAGGGTTTGGTTGAAGAGAAGAGAAGAGAGAAAAGAGGAAAAATGGCTAGGGTAGAGAGAGAAAGGAAAAAAAGGAAAAGAAAAAGGTGGCGGGCGGGCCTTGCCCGCCACCAAAGCCTTTCTGAGGAGGGCACGGCCCGCCACCAAAAAAAGCCCAGGCCCGTGTTGGGAGCGGATCGACACACTCAATTTAATTAAAATTATAAATAAGAAGAATGATGACGTGACTTGTTCAGGACTTCGCCGCAGCGAAGTCTCTACTTTTGATTAAGCGAAATGTGTGTGTGTGATCCTCAAAGGTTGTGCAAGTATACACAGTCTTTGTTATAGCAAGTTTTAAAGTAAGTAAAAGTCATCTCCACAGGGAATAGTTATTAGTGTCATGTTCAAGTGAAATCGAGAGTAAGAGTGATGGGGGAGTTTGTTTTGGCAAAATAAATCTAAACTAAGTAAATTAAAGATAAATAGAACTGATAAAATACATCGGAAGGGAATAAGACATTTCGAAGAGTTTTGCTTCAGCGAAACTATTTACAGCAAAGAAGCAACAACCGTTAGCTTTCTCTTTCGCTCTTTCGAGTCTTAGAGTTTGGCTCTCTCAAGCTCTTGGCTTGGTTCTCTCGAACACAAACACTGTTAAGGCGAAGCGACACAACATTAGGCGAACCTTTTCTCTAAGCATTCAATTTAGATGCAAGTAAACTCATCTCTAAGTAAACTTTGCAAACCTAATGTTATACATGCAAGATCTCTCTATTTTTATTCTCTCGAAGCGAAATAAAGACATAGACACAGTGGATCAAACGAAGTGCATTTCAAATTAACACAGTATGCATAATAGTTTATCATCTCGCTAAGGCTTCGCTTAGGCGAAATACTCCTATTTGCCTATTTCCTTCCAATGATAGATTTAACTGCTCATGTCGATAAATAAAACTAAATCAAAGTAAAGCAATAGAAAATATTTATTAAAAACAACAAGAACAAGGTTCCTCGAAACTACACTAAAACAAAAGTAGAAGAAAGCAATAAAACTAAACTACGGCTAAGCTACAACGAAAAACTAAGGAAATGGTGGTCACAAATGCTCGTTGGAATGGTGATCGACCCTAAAATTGGGTGATATTTTTCTCTGAAGGTGAACAGCTCTATTTATACTCCAGCTTCAAGCGACAAAGCCTGCTACACGATCCTGACAATGTTGGACTGCTCTGCGATCGCATTTTAGACGAAGGACTACTTTATCTGACATTTCTGCTCCACGATCCACATTGTCGGTTGTTAGAGCATCTTGGCTTCGCTAAGTTTACAACATCTTCTTTCGTTGGTAGCTTCGCTGTGGAAAAGTAATTTGGTAACTTCTTTAAGCTCCGCTGCTGTGTTGAATCTCTTCAAGGCGTGTTTGGCTGGGCTAATGTTCACTTTGGCGAACACCTTCTGAATGGAATTTCGCTTCGCTCCATCATGAATGCTGCAGACAAACTAGAAAGTATCAATTCTTTTTACAACATAAAACTTGGCACACATTCAAGCATATTTCACTGCAGCGAACCCTGAAAATGCATCCTAATCAGAAAACTAAAGGATGTTTCGTTTAAGTAAAAGTTAAGCATGATGGAGCGAAATTCAATATTAAATTCATTAAATATTAGCAAATTCTAATAAAAATATATTCTCTTAAGCTACTTTAACTCTCAATTCTTGAGAGTTATCACACCCCCAAACTTGCATTATTACTCGTCCCGAGTAATAGCTCTATTTCCAGAGGGTAGAATTTGCTTTTTCCTATTTTCCTTCGCAACAGCGAACAATGCATCTAACTTTGCTTAAGTCGTCGAAAAATCAATTTGAGAATACAAAATTATTTCTAAGTAAATCTTTTCTATAACTAAATAATGCTGGTCGAAGGTTTAAAGTTTCAGGAACTAAATTTTGCAAATGGCTTTAGCCATTTGTTCGCGAAAATTTATTTTGGTTCAAAAATTCAATTCTTTGGTTCTTTTAGTTTTCGCTAGCCAATTAGACTTAACTTTTCTCTTTAAACTCATTCGCTCCTTTTAACTTTGGTGCATCTCATCTTTTGCCGAAGTGAATACTCTCCTTTTATAGTTTGCTGGAGATTTCTCGCTTATGGTATCATACTATCGTTTGCTCAATTTTCATCGAATGTTTGATATAATGATAGATATGCAATGTCAGAGCAAGCGACAACGGAGAAATGATCCCAGGACTTAGGCTATTAGCCCTTTGATTCACTTCGCTTTCAAGTGTATTTGGGAAAAGTTTAATTTTTTCAATGTTTTTATCCAACCCAGGGTTTGGCTTGTAAATCTCACCTTTTACTTCAGCGAAATGGCAACTATCCAATTAATTTTTCTACACTGAATGGCTCTTGAAGCATATGTCTTTTATGCGCTTTTCGCGAGTATTTACATAATTCGCTTCGGCGAACTCCACCCCCAAACTTGGACTTTTCATTATCCCAATGAAAAACACTCAGCACCCCCAAACTTAAAGTTTGCTAAAAGTTTAAGGCTTGGGTTGAGTAGAATTGGGTTTGCTAAAGCTAAAAGAATTCGCGAAATTAAATTTCTAAATTTAAGGAATTTTTGAAAACTATGACCTCCACTCCTTACAAAATTTCGCTCCGTCCAATTTAAGGTTTCGCGCCAGCATAGAAGAGTTATAAAATTAATTACAGAGAAATAAAAATGTATTGTACAGAAAGAAAGTTAACTAAATTGCGCAAAGAAAAAGACACAATGCTTCGCTGCGGCGAAAGATAATAGCATTGATATTGATAATTTTACATGTATACAAAAAGAATTGAAATAAAATAAATCAGTGAAATGTATACATGCAATCATACAAAAAAAAAAAACAAAATTGAGAAAGATGAGGATAAAGCGAAGAGAGGACTTCCATTTATGGCTCTTGATTAGGCGGAGCTTCGCTGGAGTCTTCTAGGAGATCTAGGAAAGGCGGAAGATAGAAGGAACCATCTTTTAAACGACGAAGCATGTGCTAGATTACTCGGTCTAGTTGAAGGAAATAGTGATGAAATCTGCAACTTTCATCCCTAATTTCCCTTAGCAACTTAAGCTGCTCGTCATTGTTGAAGGAAATAGCGAGATCGTTTCGCTTGCGCCTTTTGAGTGAAGTTGAGGCATCTCTTCGCTGGAATGAAAGGTTCATTCGGCCTTCCAACGAGCCCTTGATGTTGGCATAAGGCGGATATGGAATACGAAAACAGGAAATAGCTCGCCTTTCACCCCTTCCACTCACGAATCTCCTTCGCGTTAATGTTGCCGATGTTGATGGAAAGACCCGTCATGATCACGCAAATTAGAAACGCTCTTGGCACAGGGAGTGTGGACTCATGGGAGATTGGCTACATCGAAGACTTCATGAAGGTGACCCAGATCTTCGCCTCTTCATTCAAATTTGCGTTGTGGAATCGACGAAACTACGGACCTTCCTCCCATTTTGCTCATTCAACGCCGATTTTCTCAATGCAGAGCCGAAGGTCTTTTTCTGAGAACTCGTCCATGAGCATGTCGAAATCGGACTTCTCGTCGCTAAGGCCAAACAACTAATTCCATGCCTTCGGCGACAAGTCAATTGGGTCCAGCAAACTTGCACAAAACTCGATGACCCATTCTCGCCTCGCCGAGCCCAACTCCATGCAAAGTTTCTCCCAGCCTCGCTCTTCAATCTGCTTTACTACATTCGCTGGAAGCCCTCTGAGGTTTGGGTCGAAAGACTGCTCTGATAAGAACCTCTTCGATTGATATTCGACCATGTTCTTGCTTATGAGTTCGCGAGTCTTTTCGACCGAGCGAACAAACATCTTCTTAGCGGCACTTTTCCTTCGCAAAGAACTCTTCGCTGAGGCGGCGGTGGCTCGGACGAAGTTGCTTGTCTTTGAGGCTCGGCGGCTTGTTGGTCTGCTTGCTCTTCTTAATCTTCGTCCGTTAGGGCGAAGAGGCCTTCATCAATTTCTTCATCGTCCAAATCCTCTTGGCTGCTAGCCGCTTTGCGAAATAATCCCTTGCGCTTTCCACTTACAGGCTTACTGCTCGCTGGATCAACAACAACTTAACCAGGTGTCCAGTGTGCGTCATCTCCAGCAAATGGCTAATCCTCGTCAAGCTCGCCAAATTCTTCTTCGCTTGCCACAGGCTAGCGACATTTTCTGGCTCTTCTTCATCCTCTGCCATAGGACTCTCAACTTCCTCGTCTTCTTCCCTTCGCTCTTCGTCTCTTCCTAAGCCCAACTCTGAAGCGTTAACACCCTTCAAATGACGAACCAGCGGTGCATCATCTGCCTCTTCGTTGGACTCGCCAGCGAAAACTTCCAATTCGTGTTTGGGATCTTCCCCTCGAACTCCACAATAGCGAACTGCTCTTCTTTCTGCTCGACTTCCATTGTAGCACTCATCTTGGCCATAGAAGCCTAAGGAGTTCCTCTTGCCTTAGCTGCGCTTTTTTTTGCCCTTCGCTGCCTTTTCGCTGCAGCGGCTTCTTCTTCCCTTTCCTCTTTTCTTTTTCTCTCTTTTCTCTCCCTCTCTTCCTTCTCCTTCTCGTCCAGCAATCGCTGCTGCTCAGCCCTGGCCTTCGCCAATTTAGCCTCCATTTCCGCCATTTTTCTCTTCATCGCCAACTGCTCTTCGCTGTCCTTCGCCTCGGCCGCATCCTTCGCGACCGGCTTCTTCCATCGCAGACTCGTGGACTTGACTAAAGCGGAAATTCATTGCGCGAGAGGCTTTTCCCGAGCAAGCTTCGCGCGCTTGCTTCTTCCGCTACTTCATTTGAGCTACTCTTCTTCAGCGAAGCTTTCCCTTTGCCCACAGATGGCACCACTGGCGAAGCGGAACATGGTGCCACTCCGCTTGATGCCTGCTTGCGAAGTCTCACCGCAGCGAGAACACTCATCTTCTTTTCTTCACTCTTTTTAGCTGAGGTGACAGGGATTTGGGTTCTGGAGGCCATTTGGAATTGAAAATTTGGTAAAGGGTTTTAAGGTTTTGCAAAACTCTCAGCGAAAACTTGGAAGCTCGAGAGAATTTGAAAATTCGAAAGCGTGAAAAAGAGAGAATGAGAATAAAATGTGAAATTTATAGGTCGCAAGGATTAGGGCAAACGAACACCTCGTGAAGCAAAACGACAATCAACGCACGGCAAAACACGGGTCGTTAGATTCAACTTTTGGATGACACGGGTCAAAACGAGTCAGGCGATTGATACAACGTGTTTAAGATGCATTGGCAAATTGAGGAAGCCACTTCTAGACTTTAATTCGCCCTTGCGAAATTAAATCTCAACGACGGCGAAATTCCGACTTGATTCCCTCTGTTTACCAAAATAAAAATAAAACTAGCAAAAAATAAAACTATGAAAATTAAAACAAGTAAAGATTAAATATTTACAAGATAAACTTCACCAACCTGGTGTGGAGCAATGTTTATGAAATGAAAGCAGATAATACCTTTGCTCCAGCGAAATATAATTAAGCGAGAGGCCAGATAATAATCTTCTGTGGTGCCCCATTCTTGATGACTTGCTTGAGCCTTGGTTGAAACTCGTATGATTTCGCTTCAGCGCCCTTAATAATGATAGAGATCATGAACAAACTTTCGAGATTTGCACAAGGAACCATATTGCCTCATTCGATCGTCAAGGCTTTCGCTTAAATTTTGCCATTCGCTTGGTATTGCTCCACCATAACATTATCAGTGTTTGCTCCATCATCCCCTTGAATATTCGATCTTTAAGGGCATGGAGGTGGAAGAATTTCAAGCGTGGCCAAATTCTCCTTGGATCTTTCTTCAGCTTAAGGTCTTTCGGTTAGATTTTCAACAATGGATTCTTTTTCTTCTTCGCAAGGTTCTTAATCGAAATTCGCTTCGGCGACCCAGCCCATATTTGACTCTTCTATTCTTTCAACTTCGCTTGAATACTCATCGTCTGTCAAAATTATAGCGAATGATTCTTCCTTGGGCTTATCCTCAAGATTCAGCTCATCTTTCGCTTCGATTATATTCGCTCCAGCGAGATATTTTATCAATATCTGCTCAACCTTGGATATCTCATCTTCGCTCAACCCTTCATCAATTGGCAAAGGCATAGTCTGAACTTGTTCCATTTCAAACTCATCCACTGCTTACTCATCTGAAATATATTCGTTGAAATGGTTTAGCTCAATCGCAGCGTCTAGTTGAGTCGCTTTTCCTTCCAGGCTGATTGTAGAGGTTCGCTGGTTTTCACAGACTGTGTCCAATCTGTCAATACTACAACGAAGCAACTCTTCCAGCGAAATATCTTCGTTTTGTTGAAACAAATTTTGCTCCTCTAATTGACAATTCTCAGGTACCTCTGCAGAAGCGAAGTCAAAATTGGCGAACTCAGGATCTGTATTTTGATGAATTTGAAATAGGGATGTCTTATCTATCAATGCTTCTTTAATAAAGCTTTCCAAGGGCGTTTCTTCATTGGGAGCGAAATGATGATTCGCTTGAAAATCTGAATCAACATTTTCTAAATCAGCAAATTCGAGACTTGCGTTATACAGTTCAAAAACTTGTTCATTCTGAATGCTGCAATACGGATAGTTCATGTTTTCACAAGCATAGTCATGTTCGCTCTGTTGCATAACATTTATCGTGATCTCTTCATGCGTGTTTAAGTCAGGATTGTCAGGGCCATTCTCGCAAATGTGGCTGGCTCCACTAATTTCATGGCTTTCAAAGTTCATTGGGGTAAAATTTGAAAAATTCTTCTCTTGCCAAGCGAATTCAACGTTTGATTCTCCCCATGAAATGTTCGCTTGGGCGAAGTGCGGCATCGCAAAGTTTTGCTCTTCGAACTTGGGTTCGGCGAGAAGTTGAGGTCCCATGGTTGATATTGCGGAACGAACGTCTCTTCTGCAAACTGACAAGGATAGACGGAGTCATACAAGTCTCCTTGATAATTATCCATCTTCCTCGCTTTTCTACAACAAATATTACTTCGCTCCGGCAAAATAGTCTACCAAGATTTCCAACTTCGCGAAAAACACACCTGCAACAAAGGGCAAAGATAAATTGCTAGCTCTTTGGAATTAAAAACCACTCTCAAAACCACACTTAAACAAGAACTAATGAAAACTATTCCCCGACAACGAAATAAAGACACTCATCTCTAGATGCAACTTCGCGAAAAACACACCTTCAATTTAGATGCAAGTAAACTCATCTCTAAGTAAACTTTGCGAACGTAATGTTATACATGCAAGATCGCTCTATTTTTATTCTCTCGAAGCGAAATAAAGAAAAGCACACAGTGGATCAAACGGAGTGCATTTCGAATTAACACAACATGCATAATAGTTTATCATCTCGCTAAGGCTTCGCTTAGGCGAAATACTCCTATTTGCCTATTTCCTTCCAATGATAGATTTAGCTGCTCATGTCGATAAATAAAACTAAAGCGAAGTAAAAGCAATAGAAAATCTTCATTCAAAACAACAAGAACAAGGTTCATCAAAACTACACTAAAACAGAAGTAGAAGAAAGCAATAAAACTAAACTACGGCTAATCTACAACGAAAAAACTAAGGAAATGGTGGTCGGAATGGTGATCGACCCTAGATGGGAGATCGGCCCCAAAATGGGTGACCGACCCTAAAATTGGGTGATATTTTGCTCTGAAGGTGAACAACTCTATTTATACTCCAGCTCCAAGCGACAAAGCCTGCTACACGATTTTGACAATGTTGGACTGCTCTGCGTTCGCATTTCAGACAAAGGAGTGCTTTATCTGACATTTCTGCTCCACGATCCACATTGTCGGTTGTCAGAGCATCTTGGCTTCGCTAAGTTTACATCATCTTCTTTCGTTGGTAGCTTCGCTGTGGCGAAGTAATTTGGTAACTTCTTTAAGCTCCACTGCTGTGTTGAATCTCTTCAAGGCGTACTTGGCTGGCTAATGTTCACTTTGGCGAACACTTTCTTAATGGAATTTCGCTTCGCTCCATCATGAATGCTGCAGACAAACTAGAAAGTATCAATTCTTTTTACAACATAAAACTTGACACACATTCAAGCATATTTCGCTGCAGCGAACCTAGAAAATGCATCATAATCAAAAAACTAAAGGATGTTTCGTTTAAGCGAAAGTTAAGCATGATGGGGCAAAATTCAATATTAAATTCATTAAATATTAGCAAATTCTTATAAAAATATATTCTCTTAAGCTACTTTAACTCTAAATTCTTGAGAGTTATCAGCCCGCCTAAAAAAAAAAAGGTGGCGAGTCCAATTTTGCCCGCTATCGTTCATCCGTATTTTTTAAACTCCTCCTTTTTAGCCCGCCATCTATAGGGAAATTTCTACTAGTGTGCCATATTAAAGAGAAAGGAAAAAAAAGGACGCTAGTCGATGCTCTGATACCAAAATAACAATTAAAGAATTTGGAAAATATTTTGTATTATTTTCACTGTGTATTTGTGAAGAGTACCAGAGCCATTTTATATTAGGCTTTGTGTAACAGAATTTGTTAAAAGTGAACAGAAAATCAAAACAAATACAAAATCTCAACAAGATATTCTAATAGTAGGTAGACGTAAAAGAACATGAACATATTTTGTTCTCTTAAATTCAATTCATATAAAATTACTCGATTTTGATTTTTTCTATTTCCTCAATGGTGCAAAAATATAATTAACGGAGTACTGAAAAGAAAACCTAAAATTTCCAATATTGTAGTGAGAGAGATCTATAGGCATATAAACACAATAGATATGATACTTAATGTTAGGATCCCACAATTGCACTCACATTAGAAAATTGAAGAGTCGAGTAAATATTTATAAAATATGTGGATTGTTCTTTTCATTATCAATTGATTTTGAATTGGATGTTCACACTATATAATATAGTATTAAAGCTCATTAAGTCCAAACAAGTATTCAATCTAATAAAATAAAATTGAAATCCAATTCAAGATTAGTAGCCCAAAAAAGACACAATTATGAAGGGCATGCATGTTAGGATCTCAAAATTGTCAAAAGTAAAAAGTTCAATAAATATTTATAAGATAGATGGACATTATCGATTGATTTTTAGATGAAATGTCTACACTAATATTTAGTCGACTTTAAGTGACTTTGGAATCAGACTATAAAGATTATCGTGGCATCTATGCTTTGTAATTTTAAAGAAATATGAAATATCTTTGTAATAATTAAAAATCATTTGAAAAAGATGAAAAGAAAAAAAAAATGGAAAAGATGAAGTTTAGATGATTAACCTTGTTGCGAATAAATATAGGATTTGATAAAATTAACATTTAATATTATTCGATATTGTTTAAGATTTGCTATAAGATCTTTTTTGAGGTTTGATATTTAATATACTATAAATATGTGTGAAAAGTTAATGAAAAATAAAAAAGTTTCCACAATTTTCAAGAGGATAAAACTTAGATTCTTTTTGTTAGAACATAGCTTCTAAAATACATATCAGAATCTCTTCCATATTAGAATCGCTTCCCAATAACTCGTATAAGTGTATTAGAATTGTGTGAACTTGTTGTGCTTGGAGGTTGAATTCGAGATTATATTACTAGGATTTGTGGTATAATTTTGCCTTTTTTTTTTTTTTGATAACTTGTTCGTTCTAGATTTGTTGCAAATTTTGTAATTTATCTTATAATAATCAACCACTATTTGAAAATGGATGACATACATGATTACTACTTTGTTGAGTAGGCAACAATGATCTATGGTCCATATCTTTGATTTATGTCTTTATGGTTGGTTAAAGATAAAGTTTTCAATCGATTTTTTATGATAAAATATTTCATTAATTTGATTAACATTGTATTTTGTACGTGGACTCCACATTAGTAAACAACTTTGGAATCTATCATAACCATCAATATCATATGAAGAAATACACAAATTTAGATAGCAAAAGCAGTTATATAAATTCAAATTACATAAATATGGGTATTGAATATAGATTAAGTAGCTACCAAAGCAAAATCCTAACGACATCTTGTGAAACTTAAATAATAAAAAAGTTTTATAGATACGAGACTCTACCAACAAATGTTATTGAATAAAAAAACATAAATTAAGTTATCATTGATTTAACTTTAACTGTTAAATTAAGGAAGTTAGCAAGTAGTTAGAGAATCAATATTAATAGTAATTAAATAATGAATTATTGGTTTGAGATTTAATATTGAGCTTTATATTATATGAAGTTTGATGAATGGTCAATGGTGGTTATTTACCACCAAATACAAACAAGAGGTTATAAAAGAATAATGAGAAAATTAACTTCTTAATTCCTAAGTTTGACGTGTTTTAATTTGATTTTCAAGTTTTAAAATGGAATACTTTTACCCGGAACATTTTAATAACACTCATCTTTAGTTTTTGTGTGTGTTTTTTAATTTATTTTTATACTTATTTTTTTAAAAAAAATTAAATTTACCTAAGAACTAAAATCATCAACTTATCAATATATTGATATTTAAAATTAATCTAATCATTATTTTAACTAACAACATCTTAGATAACTAATAATATGATTAATTTAAGAATTAAGAGTGAATATTATTAAAATGTGAAGAGTAAAATTATTTGAGTTTAAAATATAGATATTAAATTGAAATTGAACTTCAAACTTAAAAGAATAAGAAAGTATTGTTTGGAAGAACGTTTGTTCATCAATCTTCTTCTAGAAAAAACAAAAAACATTAAGAAAACAAAGTTTAATCAATGGTTGAGAGCATGAGAGCCAAAACCACCCATTGTGTATCAATAGTACACAAAAAAGCAATACATGATGAGGTCATGGATAACGTCATCGTAACAATTTCAAATAGAAGAAACCATTTTTAAAATTTTGTTGACCAATTATTTAGGGGGTGTTTGGTGGAGGTATTAAGTTAATCCGGATTAACTTAATTCTTCTAATTCGTGTTTGGTGGACGGATTAACTTAATCCCTCAGATTAAGTTAATCATTCACAAACTCCAACAATAATCCTTATATTTTCTCTCTCTTTCTCGTTTTCGAAATTATCTTTAATTATATTTTTCAAATTATTTATTCAACTTTTAAAATTTAGATTTAAAAGTTTATTCATATATTTTTTTTTTATGTTTTATAGTTCATTTAATATTTTTAAATTTAATATTAAATGTTAAATTATCTAAAGAAAAAAATGGTTCAAGAAAATAAAAGAAATATATTTCATTTTCAAGAGACAATTATTTGAATGGAACAAAACAAATTCCTAAATTATAAAACTCATTTTTCTACTTAGAATATAATTAGTTTTATTATTATATACATACAAAATTTTACTTGTGTTATTTTATGACTTGTTTTCTAAGCATCTAAATTGGTTGTTATATACACCTATTTGTGAATATACTTTTGTTATTATTATATTGACTACAATTTTAATTCAAATGAGTATTAACCAATAAAATAGGTAGAATGATTTAAAAATACATGAAAATTAGGTTTATACTTTCATTATAACTTTCATCAAGATAGTATAGTCCAACATATTTAAACTACTTTAAAAATATGAGTAAAATTGAATTTCAAACTTAATTACCATTCACACAAGTTAAGGTATACTAAATAAATTAAATTGATTTTTTTAATTTTAAATTTATATCAATCTTGTAATTAAGTAATTAAAATGATTTTTTATATATAATTTCCTATATCTTTCTAAATTCTTTGAATGAAAATAAAGTTTTTTATATTGTTTTTAATTAAATATAAATATTAAGTTAACATTAAAATAAATAATAAAATATATATTCATCAAGCATATTTTATTTAAATTAATATTATTGCTACATTTTCAAATGAATGTCATTTTGTCATGAAACTATTGTAAAGAGAAAACAAATTAAAGAGTAGACATTTAAAAAAATATATAAAAAATGTTAAATAAAAACTCAGTTTAACTTAGTCCCTCCACCAAACAACATTCTGCTTAACTTAATCCAGCTTAACATAATATGTCCACCAAACACATATTAACTTAATCTTCAGCTTAACTTAATACCGAATAACTTAATTCTAATCCCTGCACCAAACACCCCCTTATAAAGTAACTTTTCCCACTTATATTTTTCTTTTTTCTTCTATTCTTTTCCACATAGCACACAAAACTTTTTTCTATTGGATTATCCTATGGGGCCATTAGTATGCATTTATATATTCCATCGATGGTGCTTTCTTTTTTTAAATCATAAATCCATTAATTTCCACCACTACTCTAACCTCAATTCACAATTTGAGTCAAGATCAATTAATCTTGAAGAACTACCCGTAGAGGCAGAAAATATTGGGACAATATCACTTAGCTCTATAATATTTAGATTTCAAAATTTTTTGTAGAAATTTAATTTTTAAATAGATGATTATCATAGATTAAATTCATAATTATTAGATTACTCCTTTATGATTAAGGATTTTTTAATAGTTTTTGTACCTTCAAGATCTTAATTATTAAAATCATAAAAAATGTGAGAAACCAAAGCTAACTAATATATATACAGTGATAGCCATTCAAATAGACATACTAGAGTTCATCACTGGGACGCTATTTTTATATATATATATATATATATATATATATATATATATATATATATATATATATATATATATATAAATGATGTTGAATGCTTTAAAAATGTTTCTCAAAAAAGAAAAAGTAAAAGAATGCTTTAAAAATTAGGAATATTTACATCATGCCCGCATGATGCATAATTTGATGCCCACCCATATAGCTTGATATGGACCACAATCTATTTGATTTTAAATTTAAAAGATAAAAAAAATAAAATAAACAAAAATAGATTGTGCCTCATATTGAGCCACATAGGTGGACATTATTATATATATCATGCCACGTCATGATGTAAATATTTCTCTTTAAAAATTATTTCATAGTTATTTCTATGAGTTAATTAACTTGTCATCAAATGTAAAAATTATAGCTAAAAGACATAAATATGTTTCTAAGTATATTTATAATCAAAAGATTATGAATTTGAAAATCTTCACCATCAAATTAAAAAAATAGATAAAAGCTTTTTGATTTTTTCTTTTTTTTGAGTACATATTAAGGGAGGGGGACGAATACCGATTCTCGCGCTCGAACCTATGAAGGTGTTAAGCTGATTTACAATTAAACACTGAAATTATTGTATCACTGACTCATTCGATAAACTTTTTGATCTTTTCATTAGACTAAATCATTTGAAATTTTATGGAATATTAAATGTATATAGAAAAGTTGAAGTGGCGGGTAAAATAAGATTTTGCAGTTTTAAAACTTTTGCAAATATAGCCAAATTTTTTTAATGTTTTTTATTATTTCGATTTTAACTCTCAATATCGTCTTTCTCCGGACGCAAACATGATGGGTAGTTTAACGATATTAATGTATTTTTATGACTTTGGTCATGAATTCGAATCTCCCTTTTCGTTTGTAATTAAATTAAATATATATATATATATATATATATATATATATATATATATATATATTTCTTTCAACACTCTCTGCTACTGCTTCGCTATACTAAGCCTCTCGATAGAGCCATGTTTTTTTTTCCACACCTTAAATTAAATTAGAAGAACAAGAGACGCCATATATGTCTGTTTAGAGTCTATTGTAGATAGAGTATATATATGGGTTGAATTAAGTTAAAGGGAATTTTCTAGATGGATTTAAATTTTTGAGTTATATTTTGAGCAATCAAATTTAATCTATATATTTTTGGGAGAGGTTGAATTGGATTGGAATGGAATGAGTTATATAAATTAGCATAACTTGTTCGGTAAAAAAATGATGTGATTGGTGAAAAAAATGCTATTCCATTAATAATAAGGGTTGGATTAGTTCGATGCAAATCAATTTTAGGTTAATCTATAAAACAAATAAATTTATGAAAATTTTATTTATTTAAATTCAACCCAACGTAAATAAGTTGATAATTGAATGGAATAAGTAAGTTGGATTGAGTTGATTAAGTTCTTTAAATTGTTGTATTTTTTGAACGCCTTTGTTGTTGATATAGACTTTGATATGAAAGTGTAGGTTTAAGTCTATAAGCCATCGACTCCATATTAGAGTCTAGACTTTGACATGTAGGTGTAATTTAAGTTATCAACTATTGGCACATATATTGCGTGTGTATTTAGTGTTTAAAATCTATTATAGATGTCAAAATAAGCATAGTTCAACTGACATTTTATATATTAAAGTATTAATTAATATTGGAAGGAAGCTGAAGTAATGAATTTAACTTTTTCACTTAAACTTACTAAGTTATTCTATCTAGTGCTGTTGATGAGTTCTATCAAATGAAGTTAAGAAATTTGGAAATGAACCCTTTAGTGCACAAGGTGTTCTTTAATAACCGACTATTATTTACTTAATCTTGTGCTCTCATTATGAAGGTTGGAACGATGATGTTTTTCTTCCAAGTTAGCCAATTGAAGGATTAAAGGATGTTCTCAAATAAAGCTTAGGTAATAACAATTATCATTATTGATATGTTAATTGATAGCTTAGAAACTGTATCTAATTAATTAGCTTCAAAATTCTTGAAATGAATTAATGTCAGTATAGATTAAATTTGGTAATGAGAGTTTCTTTTTTCTCGTACGCACATATAAGGTATTTGATGAAATGAATGTATGACATTTATCATTTTACTATCTTCTGTATTGTCTGCAAACTATTAACCTTTAAATGGATATCACAGGTATTAGTAAATGGACGTTTGGATCGTGCATTTTAGAGTTCAAAATAGAGGTGATTGTTTCTTTAGTAAATGAATTCATAATTTGTACTTATTATTTGCAGGTTTTGTTGCTTAGCTTTGATTTGCACTAAATTTGGCTTTAATCCTTCAAGTTAAAGACTTATCTATTGATATTTTTCAGGTATTCATTTTGGTATTAGCTTTTTTTAAAGAATAAATGTCTTCTAGATTTGTTATGTGCAGAGCCATTTAGAAAGCCTTAAGTTTTTAATTATGCAATGTAAAAGTTGTTATTGAGTTGATTTGCTCTCTTTTAATTCTATTTGATAAAGCAAGATCATGGTCTTTGAAGCTATTTTGATGTCCAAATTTCTCAATCTTTGACTTCAAATAAGACGGGTTTCTTATTATCTAGGAAATGGTTTTCCTCTTTAACAATATACATGCAACTTGATATCATTTTAATATAATAAGTTAAGCATGCTAATTCTTATTGCAAGCTTTGTTTCAATGCACCTTAGATTGATTATTTAACTTCGATTACAGGTAAAAATATAGTAAATGGACTTCTCTCCTCTTGAATTAGCTGCTCATCAAAGAAATTTGAAGGCATTGAAGATCTTTCTTACGTAGGTATGTTGTGTATTTGGATATGTCCTCTTATGATATGTTGATATGAGTTCCTTAAGTTAGTTTATAAACCAATTATGATATTTTTTATGTTATGCAAATAGGGAATACACGAAAAATATTTTGGTGAAGATTCAAAGTGCATTGGAGAGCTGCAAATAAATTGGGATTGATGGAATCCAAATGCAAGTGTAAATGAACATTTTGTGAAACTCTAGTACATTTATCTAGTGTTTGTAAAGATTAGATTGTGGTTTTATATGGTGGAAATATAAATATCATTCCTTATTTGAGTCATTTCAACAAACATGTATGAGCAATAAGCACTCAAAGTGTAATCAAATTTGATATAATGCAAAGTTTTATCTATTTGTTTTGTGTACCGTTTGTTTCAAGTACAAAAAGTATAGCAATTTCTACGACCATTAAGAAAATGCTATGAAAAATTGGAGATTTTCATTAACATTGGCTATAATAGCTTTGTAAAAAAATGCTATCATATGTTTTTAATAGCATATTTTTAATGCTATAAAAAGGAAATCATAGCATTTTTGTTAATGCTATAGAATGATTTCATAGCATTAAGAAAATGCAATAAAACTTTACTTTTTACGGCATTTTTTATAGCGTCGAAAAAATATTATAAAAAATTCAATACTTTCAATAACATCGACTACGACAACGTTTTTAAAAATGCTATTATAAGATTACGATAGCGTTTTTTGAATGCTATCGTATATGATTTTTGTTGTAGTGGTAGTCCAAAGTAAAAAAATTTGCAAAAATATATATTTTTTTAATTAAAGAAATTCATTTTAATAATAAAAGATAAAAATACCCCCTCATCAAATCTCTCCCCTCCTTTCACTATGCCTAAGAAAGAAATCATCTGCCATGTCATCATCTTATTCACCAAATCCTTCCCTTTCTTCACTGGGCGCAAGAAACCCACCTATGCCACATCTTTTCCACAAAATTTTGAAGCCACAAATTCTTGTCAGAACTTCATTTGTGCCATCGACGAGCTTAATTCGTTGGAACTCCATTTACGCCATCGTTGAGCTTAACTCCTTCGATTTTTTTCCAGAAATCTATTTGCGCTGCCGTCGAGCTTAACCCGTTGGATTTTTGCCAGAATTCTATTTGTACTGCCATCATTTGCAACTCAAACCCTAAAATGAAAATGAAAGTATTTACAAAAATACCTTCCAGTTTACTTTAAGTTATACCGTATTAATGATTAATACAGTATTAATGAATAATACAGTGTTAAGGATTAATATATTATTAATACGCCTTAAAATTATTGTATAAATACTGGGAATTTAACATTAAATGTTATCTAATAAAATATTAATAAAGTATTTATTAATACAATATCTATTAATATAATATTTATTTAAATTTTTAAAGATGAAATTAGGGTTTTGCAGTATAGCTGCAATTTTCAAAGAGAGAAAAACAACTAAAAAATCGTCAAATCTAAATTGATTTCGACTCGCCATCCCCAAAATCGTCAAATCTTAATCTATTTTGATTCCCTTCTACGATTATCCATTGCTAGAGTTGAAATCGCTTTGGACGAATGTGACAAAAATGGAAGCGAAGAAACAATGAAAATTGAAGAAATCGTTTTGTATAGATGCGAAAAAAATGGAGGCAGAAAATAACGATGATCGGTGATGGGGAGGCGAAGTCGCCTGAGTTCCTTAATGACTAGTGATGAGAGGTGCTGGGTGATAATGGCAAACAAAACATAGAAATGGTCTGAAGAAAAAAAGGCAAACAGAATAAGTAAGGAAGAAGAATGGTAAGATTGGAAATATTAAAATATATTATTAATAAAATTAAAAACAAAAAATAAATTTGCAAATATTTTCCAATATGACTAAATTTGTAATTATTTTGCTAAAAGTGGTTATCCACTACAATGTTTCATAAAATTAATCTACTATCGATGACTATGATTGATGTCAATCAATGATACTAATTAAAATCAAGGGGATTTTGTAGGAATAGCCCAAATTGGAAAAGTATTTAGGCAAAAAAAAAAAATAGCAATCATAATCATACCATATAAAAATTATACGGTATAATTAATACATAATATTGTACTACTAACATATAATATTATATATATATTATTAATACATATTACTATATCAATAATATAAAATACTATATTAATACCTTAAATTATACTATAAAATAGGTATTAATTATACCATATATTTGATTATGGATGCAAAAAAATTCAATTATATTTAAATCTACAATTATTTTGTAAAATTGGATTATCCAGCACAATTTCTCTAAAATCAATCTGTGCGTGATTGATTGAAGTATCCATATTTGACATATTTGCAATCAATGTCATCTATTAAAATCAATTGATGACACTAATTGAAGCAAATTACTGATACTAATTAAAGTCATTATTATTTATTAAATTTTATTAATTGTTATCAATCACTGTGATTCGATATTTTATAACAATTATTTTCCTAGATTTTATCAAATAATTTACTTTAGACAATTTTCCAATAAGAATAGAATAGTAGCATGTGTACCCATCATATCTACTTGTCAATTAGTATTAGTTAAATATCAACTTTCATGGCTAAACTATAAAATTCGAATTCGTTAGAACTTATCAAACACTGGTTAAAATTGCCTTCCATCAATATATCATTCATTGTCTTTAATCAATTTTAATGAGTATCCCTCAATTTAGTAGGAATTCTTTTTAAAAAATGTTAAAATTAGAATAAATGAAGAGAATTTACTTATATTATATTTGTAAGACAATTTCTAAAATAATTCATCTATAATACATAATTTTCTATTAGTGATAGAATTCAACCAGTGATAAAATTTAATTTTTTTTTTATCAAAAATAGAATTCAATCAGTAATAGAATGAATCTATCACTAATTAGTGGATTTTTTGCTACAAATAAATTAGTTTTGATTTTATTATAGATAAAAATATTTTGCCCTTTTTTTTATTATTATACATGCAAAATTTCCATAAATTAATTTTCTTCAAATTGATATTTTCACCATTTATAAATGTAAAAACACCAACTACTATTCTTTTTGTTTTTAATAATATATTCATATGTAAAAGGGCTAATACTTTGCAAAAACATAGTCAATTAATGATTTAAGTTTGGAAAAAATGGAAATAAAAAGGAAAACTTTAGATAGGACTAGTGGGATGTGGCCTAATTTATAATCTTTCATTTGGTTTTTATATAATCTCCCATAAAATATAATTGTTTTCTCTCTACACTCTATAGAGCTATTGGAATCAATCACTCCATTAGACTTTATCCATTATCTCTTTTTTGAATCTTTGTATTGTTAAAAGTGGATCACTCTGTTAGTCAAAAGAAAGTGCAATACTTTAAAAAATGGTCACCCTAATATTCACACATAATTTAGAAGTTTATCCTATCTTTTATTTTTTAATTGTAATTTGGAGAATACATCTTTTTGTCTTTTTGCTTTTCATTCTAGTTATGAATATTTATATTTTTCATTGTAGGCCTAATTTGATAATTTTAAAAACTAAGATTCCAACAATAAAGTATGAATAATAATTGTTTCGTTTTTAAAGTTATTTAGAAGTTTATCCTATCTTTTACTCCATTGAAAAAACCAATTGACATTGGTTTTCACTTTATACCCACATACAACCAAGGAGATTAACGCGTGGAGAAGAAGAAACTAATGACCATGTCTTGCTCTGTTTCAAAGCATCCATTTTAGTATTCATATCCTTCTTCCAAGAGGGAGACCAAAGAACGGTTTAGTATTTCGTGGTTTAACATTAGGAAGATCATATTGAATCCTTAATATATAACAAGAATACTAAAATCTTGAATAACATGATTATCATGAATTATAATTAAATCTTAATGAGATTAAATTTCCTACAGAAATTATGATGCAAGAAGCTCCCTGATTGAATAAGGAGTTATTGATGTTGAAACATTTTATGAATTACTTCAATTAAAGACATTGATTTATCTCTTTTTTTTTATACAACAAATAGAGTCAATAGAATCATTGTTGGAACTTATTATTGAAAATCCAATGCAAATAAAGGTGAATATAATGAGTAAAAAGTGAAAAAAGACTAATGTTGTCGCATTAGGAGAATAATTGGAGAAGTATAAATTATACACAATAAAATAACGTTATTTTAGTCTAAATACGTGTTAAAGAGTGGCTGTGCACTAATTTATTATTTTTGCAGAAACAATAAATGTGAAGCAGGCACTAAGGGATTTCGATCCAAAGCGAAGAACTAGAACAGATGATGTTGAACATGAAGGATTAATCCGGAGTAAAAGTTTGGAAAAGCAATAGCGAGAACAACACTATCGAAAGAGACGCCATATGCCACAAGAGCAGGATAAGGAAAAGAATCAAGTGAAAAGAAAAATGTTGATCACTAACCAGACAACGAGAGACAAATTTCAAAAATCATGAGATTCATGCCTTAATTCACAACGACGAGATTAGCGAAATCAATCAACAGAAATCTATCGCGTTAATGAAGCTGCTAATTCAAATCAAGGAATATTTGAAAAGCCTAAGGGGAGACTACGAGAGAAGACTACTAAGGCTAATGCATGAAGTTTTTGAAGTTCTCTTTTCAGTTTTTAGTTTTTGACTTGTGAAGTTTTTGAAACTCTGTTCTTTAATTCTTTTTATTAGACTCATTTTTACAATTGATTTATACAATTTCAACATATTCTTTCATGTCGTTATTTGTGTTTAATGTTTGCATTATGAATTAATTTTAGTTAGGCAACACTAAGAAAAAATGGTGTAGCTAATGCATGTGTTAAGAAGAAATAGGGAGGACATAATTGGAGCATGTCTAATTAGGAACGGATCACCAATAGTAAATGTCGACCGACCATCCACAAGTACTAATAGGTTGTAAATCAAAAGAAGAAACAAGCTAAGGCTAGTTTGCATGTTTAGTAGGTTAGTACTAAGTCTTTCGTACTTTAAATCAAAGTTTAGAGATAAACGTGTAACTATTTCAACGCTACGCCAGCTGATAATTATTAAGTCGCATCGGAAGTTGGGCTTAATGTGAACGAAAGCGGAAGCGGATGTTTGTCAGGCAAAGTATGACATTTAATCCTTACCGCATTGTTTTGCATTTCTATGTTCACCATGAATACCTTAGCCTAGCCTTTCTCTCTCACTTGATTTACTTAAAATTGTATTTTGTTTTATCAAAACCGCCCATTCGTTACTCTCTGTTGTTCTAAACATCATCATTTGATAAATCATAGTTCTTGTGGAAATCAATAATTTAGTTATTACTTGCTACATACCACATATACTTGCGCGAATGCATTTTCACATGAGGCAAACGGGTGATACCGTTATGATCCGTACCAGAGGAGATTCGAACCTATAACCTCATGGTTACTAGGTTGTACAAGATATTGTTAGAGCTTTGTTCTTGTTGGCTTGATTCCTCTCTCTTTGTATATGGTATCTTTAATATTAACTCAATTAAGATATGCCTTGAACGACTAAATGAATTGAGATTAGTTAGTCGGGGGTCTCGCTGCCTGGTCCGTGAGTGGGGGTGCGGGGGCAACACCCCCGATCTGTAAACGCATTTCCACATGCATTCCGCATTCTCTATTTTTTTTTTGCATTTGTAAACATACTCGCATTTTAGCCTTTTATCTGTAATAGGGTTTAATGAGAGTGCATATATATAAACTCGATTTAAAACCTAGTCGCATGATGATGTTCATTATGTATTTCTCTCTCAATAAAATTGTACTCCCTCTCTGCTCGTGAACTAGCTAACGCAATGTTAGTGAACCACGTAAATTGCTGTATTGTTTCTCTCTTTTATGTTTTCTTTACTGTTTTTAATTGGTTGGTTGATTGTTGTTTCATAAAAATTTGTTATCAGAGCCTATGGTTTGAATTTTTGTAACTTTTTTTTTTCAACAATTGAATCGAAGATGTCTGGGTTAACGTGAAAGTCAAAAAATTTGTCGGAGGGAGCAGTTTAGATCTATGGCATATTAAGATGCGAGCTCTATTGAAACAACAGGGTCTGTGGAAGCCTCTTACCCCAAAATGAAAGGATGCAAAATTGGACGAAGATAAGAAGTATGAGATGCTCTGTCTTACTGACGATGTCATCACTGAGGTCGAGAATCAAGTAAAGGCTGTCGATTTATGGTTGAAGCTCGAGAGTGTGTACATGACGAAATCTCTGACTAAGAATTTTCTTTTGAAGTAACGATTATTCAACCTCCGTATGTGTGAAGGCACACTTCTAAAAAATGAACTAGATAAGTTAAATATGATAACAATGGATCAGAGTAATATCGAGGTTAAGATAGTTGATGAAGATGTCGCTTTAATTATGTTGGTTTATTTGCCGCTGCCATATGAGAGTTTCGTCGATTCATTTATTTCTTGCAAGGATACGTTGTCTATAGATGAAGTAAAAAATGTTCTACTTATTAGAGAGGATTGCCATAGGGTCGCTGGTACAACAAAAGGTGGAGCGTCTGGTTTGGTTACAACAAGGAGCAAAGGTCTAAAGTCTAGTAAGAAGAATCCAAATCTAAAGGCTTAAAGATGTATAATTTCAGGGCCAACGACATTTGTGCTTACTGCAAGAAAAAAGGCAATGGAAGCGTGATAACTCTCAAATATAGCATTATTTAGGTTAATATCTTAATATATTCAAAAGGTATTTGTGCATTAATTGAAGAAACTTTAGAGTTAGAATATCATTAAGATGGGAAATTCATATAAATAAGATGCATGATTGATTTATGAGCTTAAATATAAAAGGCTAGGGAAATTGGCAAATTTTAGAGTAAAATTTGAATGTTGAATGCTTTTTTTCCTTAAATGCCAAAGAATCCATGCTGCACTAATTTATTGCTATATCTACATCAATAGAAACATGAATAGCATCGCATTCAAAGAAGAAGCGAAAGGTCAAAATGTGCATCAGAATGCTTTGGAGGTTATAGACAACGAAATCTTCCAAACAATATTTGCGAAGGATAAAATTTCATTGCAAAAATAAAGTAAGAATTAATGCGAAGTGATGCGGAAACAAGAGAAATGCAGAGATGAGGAGAGTAATACGGAGTCGAAAACGTTAATGCGAAAACTACATATCATATCAGATGCAAAAGCCTCAATAAGGAATGAATCGGATGTCGAGCTAATGCCAACTATCAGATTGCAAATTAAACAAACTACAATAATCTTGGGATTCATGCCTTAATTAGCAAAGACGTGATTGCCAAAATCAATTAGAGGAAATTTGTCGCAAGAATCAGGGGATAAGCTGCGAAAGATAAAATGCAATAAAAGATATTTCCAAATCAAATCATTGCCTTCCAAGTCGATGCCTTAGTCCCCAAGCATCTCAAAGCCTATAAATAGGAAAAGAACAAAGAGAGAAAGTGTGCCTCTTTTTGGAGTTCTTCTCCAACACTTGGGAGTAGGATTTCGAAGCGAAGTTTGTTTTTCTATTGACACGAAGTTTTGTTCTTTACGCAGCCGCCATTTATCGTTTTCTAGTTTATCTTCTTGTTTACTTTATGTTTATTCATTTCCAGCATCATCGAACTGTTCTTGCATTTGAATTATTTCTTTTTTTTTTTTTTTTTTGCAATGACTTTTTCTTTATTCTTAAGGGTACTTCATTAAACAATAAATGTTGACCGATCATCCACATGCTTTAGTAGGTTAAGAATCAGAAGTGGAAATAACCTAAGGATTTTTTGCATGTTCAGTAGGTTAGTATTAAGTCTTTCGTACTTTAAATCGAAGCTTAAGAATAAACGCTTAACCATTGCATACGCTGCACCGAGTACTATTTACATTGAGTCGCAACGGGAGTTAGGCTCAATGCAAACAAATGCGGAAGCGTACATTTGTTAGGCGAAGTATGATAATTACTACTTACCGCAATTTACCCTAGGAATTGTTAGATGAATCTCATAACCTTAACTCGAGCCTTACTTTGTTATTTTTGTATTTCATTTTTTTACTTTCACATTTACATATTAAAAAAAACTAAAATCCCAAAACCGTTGTTTTTAATTTCTTCCACGACTCTTATATTAATTAACTAATTATAGACATCAATCCTTGCGGAGAACAATTAAATAAATACTTATCACTTGCTCTACTTTCGACCGCGTATAGTTGCATGAATGGGATTCTAAAGCGGGAGGCTTTAGAAATAAAGTCTTATACTTAGAATTTATCATTAGTTTATTTATACCACACCGAATTATCCCATCAAATTGTGATTGTCCTTGTAGTAACAGTTACGACCTGATAAAAAGAAAGGTTTAGCAGCCGTAGTAGAAGCTGATGGTAGCTCAGTAGAAGATCTGGCCTTAGCTGCAAATGATCACAGATACTCGAAAGGTGTGTGGGTCCTCGATTCAGATGCTTAGTATCACATGTGTCAGAATAAGGAGTGGTTTCAACGTATGAACATATTGATGGAGGTAATGTATCAATAGCAAATAGTTTAGTCTACAAGGTAGTTGAAATTGGCTCAATCAGGATAGGAACGCACGACGGGATATTCTACATTTGGAATGATGTAAGGCATTCCAACAATGACCAAGAGTTTGATATCTCTTAGTACACTGGACAACAAAGGTTATAGTTTTAAAGGTGAAGGTGGAGTCATGTATGATTGCAAGGATTTTAAAAGTATTTCTGAAAGGTACAAAACATGGAACTCTGTATTTTACGGCAGGTTCAACGTTGGCTAGGTTTGCTATAGTGGCATCGTTTGTAGTTCAGAAAGAGGAAATGACTAAGTTATGGCACATGAGACTTGGTCACATGAGTGAAAGGAGAATGTATATTCTGTCGAAGAAAGATCTTTTATGTGGACACAAAGTGCATGACTTAGAGTTTTGTGAACACTATGCATTTGGGAAACAACGCCACATCATGTTTCCAAAGGGAGTCCATTGTACCAAGGGTACACTTGATTATATCCATGCTGACTGTTAGGGTTCTTCTCGAGTTGAATCAGTTGGAGGTAGCAGGTATTTTTTTTATTTATTATTGATGATTTTTCAAGAATGACTTGAGTTTTCATGATGAAGTAGAAAAGTGAAGCCTTCAAGAATTTCAAACAGTGGAAGGTTCTGGTGGAAAATTAAACAGAGAAGAAGATCAAGAGATTTCGAACTGATAACGGGTTTGAGTTTTTCAGTTTAAAATTTAATGAATTCTGCAAAAATGAAGGAATTGTTGCCATCATAATATTAGGGACACACGTCAATAGAATGGAGTAGCAGACCGTAGGAATCAAACTTTACTGGAAAGAGCAAGATGTATGCTTTCAAATGTTGGGTTAACTAGAAAAGTTTGGGCGAAACATTAAATACAATGTGCTATCTTCTCAATCGTTGGCCTCACACAACTATTGACTATAAAACACCATATGAGGTATGGTCCGATAAACCTACAGATTATTCTTTGTTAAAAGTTTTTGGTTGTAATGTCTATTACAATGTCAGTGAGGGCAAGTTAGAGCCAAGAGCCAAGAAGGGTGTTTTTATAGATTATGGAAATTGAGTTAAAGGATATTGAATATAGTCTCTTTTTTAGAACACAATCATTACCAATTTAAATAGTGATCAATTACAACACCAAGGAGGAGAATTAGATCAACATGGTGCTACAGATGAGTTAGATATGTCTACTAATCAGTCAGTTTTTCTTGATTAGTCAAATACTACTACAGAAACTAATATCACCAATCAATCTTCTAGTATGAAAATCATAAATCTAAGTATAGCTCTTGATAGAGCTAGAATAACTGATGTTTGAGCTCCGGTCAGATATGGTTTTGTGGATATGAATGCTTAGGCATTAGAAGTCGCTGAAGAGGTGGATAATTATGAACTGTCTACCCATAAAGTTTTGATTTCATGTAGTGGTCAGAGAAATGGCTTGCTGCAATGGGTGATGAAATAGAATCTTTGGATAAGAATCAGACCTAGGAGCTGGTCAAACGACAAAATGAAAGGAAGATTGTGACTTGCAAGTGGGTTTATAAGAAAAATGAAGAAATCTCGCCTACAGAGGGAATAAAGTATAAAGCTCGTGTAGTTGCAAGATGGTTCACTCAAAGAGAGGGTGTTGACTATAATGAGATATTCTCACCAATAGTCAGACACACTTCTATTAGGGTGCTACTAGCTATGATGGACATCAGAATTTAGAACTTGAGCAACTAGATATGAAGATAACTTTTCTGCATGGAGAGTTGGATGAACATAATTATATGACCCAATCAGATGGGTTTAATGTCTTGGAAAAGAGGACTATGTATGCAAGATGAAAAAGTTCTTATATGGACCAAAGCAATCTCCAAGGCAATGGTACACGAAGTTTGATAGCTATATGATTGAGTTAGGCTACAACAGAAATGTATATGATTTTTGTGTGTATCACGACTAGTGTAAAGATGGATCGATGGTTTATCTTATTCTGTATGTGGATGATATGCTCATAACTGAAAAGTTGAAGTCTGATATTCAGAGGTTGAAAAATCTGTTGAGTGCTGATTTTGAGATGAAAGATATGGGTGTTGCTCAGAAAATCTCAGGTATGGAAATTTGTAGGGAAAGAGAAAAGAAGAAGCCACTCTTGTCACTGAAGGGTTACATTCAGAAGATTTTTCAAGATTTGACAAGTCGACAGTGAAACCTATAGATACTCCAAGTGCTACTAATATTCGGTTATCCTTAGAACTTGCACCCCAATCTGAAGCTGAGAAGGAATACATGTTTTGTGTTCCTTATGCTTGTGTAGTTGGTAGCTTAATGTATGCTATGGTTTGCACTAGACCTGACTTCGCCCATGCACTTAGTGTTGTCAGTAGGTTTATTGACCAACCTGAAAAAGAACACTGGTAGGCTGTGAAAAAGATTTTTTGTTATCTTAGATGTACTACTGATGTTGGTCTTGTTTATGAGAATGAGACACAATGTTTAGTGACTGGTTATTCTGACTCTGACCATACTTGGGATATTGACAGTAGAAGATCAATGACTGGTTATGTTGTGAGTGGAAGGCTACATTGTAGCCTAGAATTACTTTGTCTACAACTGAAGCAGAGTATATGGCTTTGACAGAAGTGGCTAAAGAGGGAATATGGTTGAAAGGATTAGTCAGTGATCTTGGTCTTTATCATGATCGAGCATTAGTGTACTGCGGTAGTCTAAGTGCTATATGTCTTGCTAAGGATCAAGTTCACTATGAAAGAATTAAGCACATAGATGTGAGGTATCATTTTCTGAGAAATGAGAAAAGGATAAAGGTTCTAAAAGTGGGCACTGCTGATATGTTCACTAAAGCAGTGCCGCATGGAAAGTTCCAACATTGTTTAGACTTGCTAAACGTTTATAGTTGTTGAGGTCCTTAGAGGATCATTTGAGGTAGAGAGAAGCATCTGAGTATGCTGTACACTTGGTATACATCTGTTTTTGGTATTCATCTGAATATGGAATACATCTGAGTCTGGTATGCATTTGACAAACATCTGGTATATTGCTGGTATAATCTATTGCATGTGAAGGAGAGTTCAAGTCAGGGTGGAGATTTGTTAAGATATACCTTGAATGACTTAATGCCCTGTGATTAGTTAGTTGGAGGTCTTGCTCCCCGAATTTGTGAGTGGGGGTGCGAGGGCAACACCTCCAATTCATAAACGCATTTATGCATTCGTGAACGCGTTGGGCATGCGTGAATGCATCTCTTCACGCATTGAAAAATGTTGTTTCTCTTTTTTGCGTTTGCTTTACTGTTTTCGATTGGTTGATTGATTGTTGTTTCATAACAAACTCTTCTTCCTCTTTCACACACATTATGATTGATAAATTTTCATATATTTGTAGGTGGAGAGAAGACCAATGTGGGACTTTATTAATCATAAGTTTAACCAATCCATAAAAATTCCATTCTTAAGTAAGAATGAAATGATTGATAATTTCCTAACAGTCTCCCACTTGGTTAATAGAAAAATCCATAAGGGGCTGTTTGGATGCATATTTATAGAGTGATTAGATAGAGTGGTTATATCAATAACTCATTTGGTTGTGGTTGTTTGTATAGTCATTATATTAATAACTCGTTTGGATGTAATTTTTTGTAACGAAGTTGTAAGAAATATTTATTATTATTTTTTAATGATGTGACATTTATGTTTTTTCAATATAAAATGATGTCCTTTTATTTATTTGTTTTTTCAATTCTTAAATTATTCGGTTGGAGTTGAATATCACCTCTTCATTTGTAGTTTCGATTTTTATTATTAAATTCTTTTTTTTTGTGAGAATACTTTTTGTATTAATATTTGTTTGTGATACGAATTTTTTTTTCATATTTTAAAAAAATTATTATGGTTATGAAACGAATATTAATTTGTTTTATTATATGAATAAAAATAATTTTTAATTAATCAGGGAATTAATGATATTAAGTAGATGAAAATAGATAAATAAAAAAAATTAAAAGAAAAGAAAAGAAATGGTGAAATTATCCCTAATTTTAAATTATGAAATATATATTCAAAATAATATATATAAAATTAATAATATTAAATAGATAAAAACATAAAATATATTTTATAATACGATAATACGATATTATACAAATAAGAATACTTTTTTATTAATTAAATTAAGAAACTATGTTAGTTTGAAATGATGAAGTATACTTTTATGATACAATATTATGTGTAAGAATATTTTTAATTTATTTGTTAAAAATTAAAGATATTTGGTAGACAAAAATTCTAAAATAAAAATAAAAAACGAATATGAAAATTTTGATAATTTAAAATTACAAAAAATATATTTTTTGAATACGATATTAGGTGATTAATAAAAAAAATAAATAAATTATATTATAAAAATATATTTTTTTTAAAATGACAAAATTGAAAAAGTGAAATTGAATAATAATAATAATAATAAACCAAATTTGAAAAAAAAACTGAAATTTAAAACAACTGAAATTGAAAAATAGAAAAATTAATTACAATTACAAATAAAATAAATGGTTTGCCACATGGCACATTTTTTAAAACCGCCCCATAACCTCCGTAAACAAACAACCCCTAAGTGTTTTCCTATTAAGATTATAAGACGTTTGTGATAAGCTAAAGACTTCATTAGTTTGTTATCATAAGTGTCCCGACTAATCTAGTTGTCAATGATAGTTATAAGGTGTCACATTATTCTTCATAAAATGTTAACTTCAATGTGCTAGAGCTTTAACAACTTTCATAACCAGACCATGAATGAGTCGATTAACTTAGTGGTTATAATTAGGATGTATACATAAGTGCAGTTGAACTCTCATGTCGATCCGAATGAATGATCCTTTCCACAGAGGTAAATTGTTGCCTGTTAGGCAAGAGGACCTATGAAGGTAAGGGTCTGCCCTGAGAGTTGACTTCGCCTATTTCCCTTTCACTCTTATTTGTAGCTTAAACACCTTTACAACTCGGTCAAGACTTCGGGTTTCTATGTAAAGGTTCATTCCTCATTTGATGACTCCTCATAGAGAAAGCTTAAATTTGCCGAAGTGGATTGAATGGAAGTTGGTGATAGACATAAATCCTTTTGCCTATCCAGAGTGTTGGAGCTAGCAAACCACTGATCATTAACTCAATCGAAATATCTTCCATTGCACTTATGGAACTAATTATCACCTAATCCAAATACCAATCTAATGAGTTCGATGATCTTTCCTAGAGCTAGAGCAGAGTTAGGAAAGTGTTGATGAATGAGATTGGTCTGACCTCTCACTCGGATGTCAGATTCCTGCCATCGATAGATGTCCCATGCAACATTTTGTAAACAACTATGCAATATGATTCCTTACTCACGTTGTTTCGAGATACTATTAGATAAAAATAATCAAGTTATTAATGAGTATACAACAGTTGGTCGGAGGGGGGGGGGGGGTGTTTGATGACTACTTGTTCCCCCCTATAGTACATTTTGGAACAAAATCACTATGACATGGATAAGAAAGATCAAAAGGATCGACGAACCTGAGAGGGGGATAAAAAATTTGAGGAAGCAACTGAAAGGGAAGCAACAGGTCTCGACTGCTGATCTCTTGGAGTAGTCCTAGCCATATAACCCGCTTTGAATAATCCACATTTTGCGGGATTATAACCGATGTAATAAAAAAAAATCAAGAGCCATCTTTAAGACCCATGCATTTTTCTTTGGACGTAGCCTTTTCGTAAATATGTTTACGATTTGAAAGTTTTTACTTACCGATTTAATCGTAGCGGACAGCTGAATGCATCGTGTGTAATTAGTTCGCACTTTACGCAAGTATACATGGTCTACAACAAGTAATAAGTAAATTATCGGTATCTATAGGGACTGAAACTTATCTGAGGTGATGTTCAGAATTGAATTATACATTCCACGAATATGATTGGAGTTGGTTTGTTTTGAAAGCAAAAATGTAGATAAATTGCAGTGTAAAAAACTCATGAGAAATAGACCTAGACAAAGGTACTCAAAGAAATCAACAGCAATGTAATAGCAAGAAACATGCAGTAAGGGACTCTATCTACTACGCCTCACAAACTTCTGTTTCCTCTTCCTTAGCATCAAGCCCGACTTCCACCGGTACTTAATGTAATTATGAGCCGGTGCTAAGTATGTTATAGTTACACGTTTATTCCTAAACTCTGATACAAAGCACTACAGACGTAACACTACTGATTAAACATGCAAAATAGACTTAGGTTCCTTCCTCTTCCGATTTACATTCTATTAGTTTGTGTGGATGACAAGTTGACACTTACTATTAAAATGATGCACCTAAGTTACATGCTCTAGATGTACCCTTCCAGTTTCTTCCTACGACATGCTGTTAAAATTCACTTTCTCCTAGCTTTGCCCTAATGAAATTAGTTCATGATACAAACAGAGAACATAAAACAAGATAGGAAACGTACTAGAATTGTATTATTGAAGTAAAATGAGTCTAACAGAAAAATAAAATTCAAACTCTCGTTCGACCGTTAGGTTAAACTCCGAACCCCCTCTCTAAAAAGAAAAGAGTCTCCGATCTATTACAAAAACAGTCTATTTATAAAACTTAGTCGTCAAATCTCCAAATCTTCCAGAATGACACAAATCAATCATCGTGATACTTTCCCTTTTTTACTCTTGCCGAATATGTCTTAATTTGTCTAAGACATGAATCCTTTGATTTAAGCAATTCATCTTGTAATTTGTCTGGTTAGTCAACTTCACGCTGTCAAACGATTCATCCCTTATTTACTTGAAGTGCTTTTGGCCTTTGCCTCCTGAGCTTTAGTTACTTGCAATCACGCGTCTTAATCCTCAACATCGCATTGTTCCGCTAGCGCTAACCCTGCGAAAATAGTAATCAGCATGAGCCTTGCGAAATCCGACGTGCTATTTTGGTTATTTTAAGCACAATAATTCATATAATGCATTTTATTCCCCTAATGTGTAAGCATCGGCGAATTACACCTTTTTCTTCCTATTTTCACCTTATTTCCAATAATTCTCAATTAATAAACGCGAAGAATGATCCAAAAGTTGGATAAAATCTGACTCTATTTTAGAGTCATCACGACTCTACAATATTTTTTTTTAGTTCAACATCTTGCTACAATTATAGGTACTTTAGGCCTATATGTTTTGAACCCTTGGTTATCCTATTATGCTTAGAGAAAAAAAGTTGTAGCTTCATAGTCGTAGTAGACAGTTAATGACTTATATGAGCCAAAATTTAGAGATACCCGTAGCCATAAGAAAAAGTGAAAATCCTGGTGTCAAGACTAGCATCAAGATTTGAGTCTGACTAACCAGTCATCTATAGACAACTTGATTTTCTATATGTGAGCATATAATTCCTAGTACCTTTTAGGTATCTCCGTACTTTCTTTGCAGCTTTCCAATGAATGATTCATGGGTTACTTTGAAATCTACATAACTGACCAAGTGCATGACTGATGTCAGATCTTGTGTACATACATGTGGATGTTGGGAATTGTTGTACGTGTCGAAGCATGGAATTAATTAAAATAGAATTAAATATAATTTTAGTTTGATTAATCACATTAATCTAGATGTTGTATTCCCAAGGTGAGAGTTGTTTTTCATAAACAAACTAAATTAGCTAGAATTATATGAATTGCAAATTACCCTAAACTAGCCCGTATTACACACATTTATTCATCAAATCAATTTAAATTTTCAATTTTTAACCCTCAGTATAATTTAAAATTTCGTATCATAAAAGCTCATTTAATCATGATAATCTCTCAATTCAAGTAAGGTCTAATGCTAAGTTGATGCAATTACATCTCAAATAACTCTCTTATTGAGAGTTAACAAAAGTTTGTTGAAAGATAATCCTTTGTTTCACGTAGTAGACTAGGGTCACTACTGGCTAATAATATGTCATCAACATATATAAACAAAAATATAAATTTGCTCCCACTGAAATTTAGATATATACAAGGGTGTACTAAGTTTTCTTTGAAATCGAAAATAGTAATAATTTCATGGGTTACTCCTTCTTCTAAGTCTCCATTAAGAAACGAATGGGTTAGTGGCGCAGTTGTTTATCTTGATTGGTGTTAATCCATTTCAACTTCATGGTCAGAGGTTCAAGCCTGGAGATTGGTGTTTGTCTCCCTCCCCCAATATATGTACTAAAAAAAGTCTCCATTAAGAAAGAGAGTTTTCACATCCATTTGATGTACCTCGAGATCATAATGAATTTCTAATGTCATGATAATTCTAAGAGAATCTTTCATAGAAAGAGGCACAAAAGTTTTATTATAGTCAATGCCTTCTACTCATTGAAACCCTTTGAAAACAAGCCTAGTTTATATCATTATTCAATTTGAACATTGCAGTCATGTTTGGTCTTAACCAACTTACAACCAACTACTTTTCGACTTGGACGCAATTGAACATATTCTCATACTTGATTATAATTCATAGATTTCAATTCCTCTTTCATTGCATCAAGTAATTTAGTAGAAATAGAATTTTTTAACATTCTTTGCTCGTGATATTCTTTTTCCCAAAGTGTGGTATGTGAGATTATATTTTTATTTGTTAAAATACTTATAAATGATAATATATATATATATATATATATATATATATATATCATAATATTTATGCTAAAATTTTACTTTGTACGCAATTCTTTTTTTCATTCGTTTATCATTTTAGTTTAATCTACAAACTTTGAAATCATCACCTCGATCTTTTCATTTACATAGTTAATACGTAAATCATCTTTTCAAATTTCTAGCTCTTTTAAAAAACTATAACACTCATTAATTAATTGGAATATATAATGTATCTTTACTATTAATTGTAATATTAGAAAAATTCGATTTTAATAGCTCAAATTTATTATTTTCTATATTTATTTGTAGTTATCAAACATTTCATTGCACGTGAAAGTATGCAAAATAAAATAAAATTTCCTTTTAAAAAAACACACTATCTAAAATCTCAAAAATCTTATTTGTACTTTCTTATTTCAACTTATATTTTATATATAATAATAAAAAAATAAAGAAAATATTGAAAAAAAAAGATATAATCTATTATCTGCCTCTTCTCATTCTTTCTATAATAGAACAATTTTTTATGAAACATAAATTTTTTTAAATATTAATTTAACACATTGTGTAAATAAAATAATAATATTATATTTTTATTATTAAAATTTATTGTTCTCTACGTGAAGAATAGTGGTGTATAGATTTATATTTAAAATTAAAAAAAATATAAATTAATAAATAATTAATAAAATTGATAAAATTTAAATTGGTACGTATGTCAAAATATGAGTAGTACTCTAATGACATCAGATATCAAAGAATAACCAACACATTACATTTTCAAGTCATATTTATTATAATAACAAAAAATAATAATAATATGAAAAAATAATAATTATAAAAAATTACATTCACTAATTTGAAGAATGTGTTCTTCTTCAAAATTTTAAATACTGCATAAATTTTGAAAAAAATATAAATTAGTGTTGAACCATATAAATAGATATACATAAAGAAAATATAATAAAAATAAAGGAAGAAAAGAAAACGAATTAAATACTGAGCTATTAGTCAAAATATTTTAATTATAACATTTTTTAAAAATATTTCTATACAACGAATTAAATATTGATTGAAAAAAATTGTTCGTTACCTTCGACGACAACGACTCCTGCATGCACCAATGCTAAGACTCGGTCCCAACCCGAACAAAATCTGTACAACATCAATGATAAAACAATTATTAGTAACTTGAATTAAAAAAGATCCTACATTGATAAAGTGAGGGAGGAAGAATTATGGTATTTATAGAAAAAGTTAGAACTCAAGATTTTCTTTAAATTTGAAAAAAAAACTCAAGATTTCATTTGATTTTATACTTATTTAGTTTAAAGATACTATATAATTTTAATAACTAATAATAAGTTTGTGGTATTTATAAAATAAGCTCGAACCCAAGACTTCATTTGATTTTATACTCATTTAATTTGAAGATACTATAAGATTTTTATGACTAATAATAAGTTTATAGTAATTATAGAAAAAGTTTGAATCCAAAATCTTCTTTAAATTTGACATTATACTTGATTTAGTTCAAAGATACGGTAGGATTTTAATGACTAATAATTATAATGATTTTTTTTTTGTTTTTAATAATTATAATTGTTGATATAAAATCACATTAATAATTCAAAGTTAAATTTGATGCCATTTATTTGGCTATTTATTTGGGTGAATTTAAAATTAAATCAATTAAATAAAAGATTTTTTAAAAATTTAATTTGATGTAAGTGTCGAAAAATGATTTTCCTAAGGCACTTTGAGGTATTAAGATTAAGATTAACATCATTAACCAATTGTGTCCTCTATAGTAGGGTTTGTTGGTCCTCTTCTCCCAATTTGTACTAAAAGAACATCGTTAACAAATTGTTGATACAAATTTGGGTCCTCGGTCCCTTTTAGAAACGAATGGAAAATTGTCATCGTTAATGTGTTTATGGACCTTAAACTTGAGCAAATCCTCCTGAAACTCCATTTTTTCATTCTCAAATTCAGACAAAGAATCCCTTTTTCAACGACCGGAAAAAAAAAAAAAAAAAAAACTTCCTCATGGCAACAGATTACATTTGTGGAAGATGTTGAATTTAGTAGCAGTTGTGGTAAGATGGTAAGAGGTTGAAGATGACAACTTTTATTTTAATGACAATTTTTCCTATTTAAATTAAGGTCGAGAGATTTATTGCAACACTAATCAAATTTCAAAATAGGCAATCGATCAAATTGGAAATCTATAGGTGTATTGTTACAAATTTCATAGTTTAAGAGTAGTTTGTGCTAACTCAAAAAAAAAAAAAAAAAAAGTCTGTGCAATTTCTCAAAAATTTATTAGTTGAGTTTTCTTTTTCTCCCTTTTGAAAAATGAACTTTATCATATAAAAGAATATGCTTAATCTCTCAATTGTCCATTCAATGACTGGAAACTCTATCTCAAACTGTGGTTTATTTAATTATTTTTATTTAGTTGTTGACCCTTAATAAATCACATTTATTTTTAATTAATCAACAAAGTTTGTCATTTAGTTTACACAAAAGAGGAATTAAAAGGGGACCCCAATTCGATAATTCACCTAAGATTCCCACTCAATTAATTAAACTTAATTACATTTCTAAAAACTTTTTTTCCTCAATGACATTTTCCCTTATTTATACAAGACTTATTTTATGAAAAATCATCACAATGTCTCTCTTCTTTGAAGAGTTCTTCATCTAACTTCACCTTTTCTTTTCTCTCTCTCTTCTTTCTTTTTTAAAATGATCTCTCTCGTTCGTAGTTCCATAGCACGGCGGCGAGATGTCCATGTCGTTTTTAAGGTCGAGTCGAACGACGTAAGGTCGTTATCAACGTTCGTCGAAAATTGTCTGGAATTCATGTGAAATGCTATGCAATTGCTACTTTTCTCAGGACAATGGTCCTCATGGCAAGTCTAACGCTTGGCTAAACCTTTTTTGTTTTTTTTTAATTATTAATATGTATATAATTATCTTTTTCCTTACATAGATTTCTTTTTTGTTTGTTTACTATGTATCGAATTTTTGTAACCTTTGGCTAGTTGTTGAAGGCAATATTTATGGAAGGGGGAATTTCACTTTTTGTGCTTTCAAATTTGAGGAATTAATTTCTTATAGTTAATTTTATTAGCTAGTAAAATTCTCCTTTTTTTTATATATTTTTTAAAAATTTTCTCATGTATGGGGATGTGTAATAGAACAGCTAGTTTTTCTGATTGGTCTGTTTGGATTCTGAGAAAATCTAACCCGGGTTAGTTCTTGCAAAACTTGGGGATAGAAAAGTGCAATAGGATGGAGCAATATCAAATATTTAACTAATGTTTTGGTGGAGGCTATTATCTGCAAGTCTTTTTTTTCTTGAATAAGATATTCAAATACTCCCTGTTTGAATCAACTTATGTATAATTGGATTATTTTCATGATACAATTGTAATTATAAAATAGGAATACATTTGGTTGTCAAGAAAATCTTTAAGAATACTTAATTTACATGCATTTTCAACTAAATTTTTTTAGATTTGAATCTATAACTTTTATTATTGTTGAAAACATATAATAGATAAATAGAGCAATAAATCCTACTTGGGGAGATTACTTTATCAAAATTTTCCCATTTTCATATCTTTCTAACTTAAATTTATCAAATGGGATCCTAAAAAGTAACACGTTTAGTAATATCTCATCAACAATAAAATATCTAAGCCTAATTAGAGAATCAAATCGAAAGTACTACCAAGTGTTCAAAGTTAGCAACAATAAGACCTTCAACCCAATCAGAATGACTAAGATTTATATATATATATAAAAAAGAATAAAAAATCTCGTCTTACCTATGGTTAGCTAAGTGTATGCGTTTATAAAAGAAATAAATAAAATATTAATTTCAATAAATTTAATGTAAATGATATAGTGATCAATATAGCTCAACTCAAACATGAAATATCAAGTTCTCCCATCTTTTATATATTAAAAATAGTTAAAATTTGCATTTTAGCTATATGAGATTGAAACTTTTTAGTGTTCAAATTTTGGAAGGTTAGATAAATAAATCATGGATATACAAATCATAGTTAAGAAAAGATTTAATCAATCAAAGTTATATCATACATTATCAACAAGAATACACCTTTTGAGCTGAATAAAAAAAAAACAAAAAAACAAGAATACACCTTTTTCAATGGATACTAGACTTGACTAATTTTCAAAAACAAAATATTATGAAACGATTTATATTAAGTTGCGCATGATTATTAGAATCCGTTAAAGATAAATATGCAACGTGATCCGAGGTTAAAATAACAAAATAAATTTTTTTTCTTCTAAATTAATTTAACTGCTTACAAGAACTTTTAATCGAACACATTTTCAGTACTAATCCATATCCTGCAAAGTTCTTGATTAAGTAATGTTTTCATTAATGTTTTTTCTACTTTATTTCTAATTATTTTGAAAAGAAAAAGTAGTTTTACTATAAAAGAAAAAGAGAAACAAATATGATGAAATTAAAAACTTGTATATGTAACAAAAAAAAAACTCAAACTAATTACAACTATAGCAACTTTTAAGAATATGGGCAAATATAGCAAAAAAACGATTAAAAAAATTTCGACTTTTGTGCAATTATCAATATATATCCTTCTACCCGTAAAATATCCATTATATAAACACTCATCGAAACCTATTGATCTTTCTTTTTTTTTTTTTTTTTTTTTTTTTGAAAAACAAAGAAGTTTTATAGCACAAGGCTGCCGCCCAAAGAGATCATACAAACAACATCTAGTTCCACCCATCCTTCAATCGAGGGAGGAATGAGAGGACCCCAATCCAACGAAAGACCACTTACACAAGCCCATTTGGCCAATCTATGAGCTACCATATTGGCATTTCTAAAACTAAAGTTGTAGAATTTTTCAATTTCCACCAAAACCACCTCATAGCTTGAATTCCTTAGACACCCTTCCTTAACAGCCATTACCAGGGAGCAACAGTCAGATTCGACTAAAATTGTCCAGAACCCAACGGAGGCCATGAAGTACTGCCAACGCTTTAGCCACAAAGGCATCAAAGTTGAAAAGAGAACACGATGAGGCGGCCACACAACTCCCCTTATCATCCCGAAGAATCAGACCAAAGACCCGCACGGTTTCTTCCGGCCTGATCAATAGCCGCATCAATGTTATGCTTAAGCTTTCCAAAAATTGGAGGAGACCACCTAGAGGGGCAAGTGGAATTCCCAACATTGGAAGGCATAAGGGTTTCACCAGGTTAGCTACTTGAAATTCATCAATGTATTTCAACACCCAATCAACTTTAGCTTCAATCTCCAAAATTCCCACATTTCTTATACAATTGTTTTTTTCGATCCACACGGACCATAACTCGGAAAGAATTTTGGAGCCTTTAATCAACAAATCACCAACATCATGGGCATCAACAAAACCCAAAAGCCTTTAGGACGATCGCATTAAAAAAAAGGTATGGAAAGAACTTTCTTCTTGATGCTTACAAATAGTGCATATAGGGGAATCAATTATGTGCCTATTGAAGAGGTTTTTATTGGTAGGAATATAATTATGAAACATTCGCCAAAAGGATAACTTCACTTAAGGAACAAATGAATTCCAAAGCTTTTTCCACCAACTCCTTATCACCTCATTACAAGAAGAGGACTCAGAAACAAGGCCATCAGAATAGACTTTGTAGCCACTTTTAGCAGAGAATTCCTGTTAACTCTAAAAAAGAGCATATTTTAGATTGCTTAGGTAAAGAATATATGCGTTCCTAGTAGGAATACAGAGAAATAACTTAGAAAATCAGCATGCATTCATAATATCGCATCAAAAGCATGAATCGGCGCTTTAGCGCAAATCGCAAAACAAATATGTCTAATTTACGCTTTTCAGCAGGATTTCGCGCAACATCGAGGAAAAAGCAATGATGCGAACAATGATCAGAACCCGCAAATACGTTGAACCCAAGGAAGGAATTACGTTTGACAAAGTTTCGTCTACATGGAAAGAATCAGAGAAATTAATTATGCAATCAAGGTGATGACAATCAAATAAATCCCGACGAAAATCATGGAATATGCATTGATGATGATTTGTACAACTCACCTCTACTTGCAGATCACGAAATGCAATCCTATAGTAACCAAAGAAAGGAGCAGAATTCATCAAGCTGGTCGGTTGGCCATAAGCCGATCGAGGGACTAAAGTCAAAACTTAAGTCTATTGTAGAGAAGCTAATGGTTGTGCTGTGGAAACTGATGACAAGGAGACTGCTCCCCTTCAACCGTGTCAATTCCATTTATTATTTTTATTAGGAGTAGTTGTAGTATTTAAACATTTTTAGTCGTAATATAATCGTCTGGTTTAAACTTCTATTTGGTGTTTATTTACTATGATTGCGTTATAGGAGTATATGATGATTATTTATGAATAGATCATGTTATTAGTGTGGGTCATCGAATGTTACACTGCTGAATGTTTAACATTCTTCAATTGAGGGAGAAATGACAGAACCCCAATCCAACGAAAGACCACTTACACAAGCCCATTTGGCCAATCTATGAGCTACCATATTGGCAGGATATGCGTCGATTAGCTACCCACGCGTGTACGTTGCTAAGAATCAGAAGAGGAATCGCATGTTGATCCAGTACGCTACTTTAGGTTGTATGAACAGTTGTTCATCATTTATGGAGTTAGAAATAACCTCACTACTGTTTACGTGTATTCACAGCGGAAGCTTGTTCGCTCATAAATCATGAGTCACGAAAGTGATAATTGTTAGGGAAGTAAGACATTCACTGGCTAGTCTGCGCTCTTAGCATTTTCTAGGAATACGTAGTTAGCATTACTCATTGTATGCATTTTACTTTATTTTCGTATTTATTTTATCTTATTAAACAAAACAAAACCACTCAACATATCAGCTTATTTACTTTTTCGCATGACTCTAACTTAAGTGGTATTCGCTTTAGACATCAATCTCTGTGGGATCGATAAAATTATATACTTCTTACTTGCTGCAATTCCTGACCGCGTATACTTGCGCGTAAGTGATTCCAATTGTGTTTCGCATAAGAATTAGTTACTGTTCAATATACTAGTAGTGGAATTGTCTGGTCAATTCCCCATCCTTAGGAAAATGCCAAATCCAACAATCACCTATCTCTAATTTACACATAGGAATTGAGAGAACAACATCAATACCAAACAACCAAAGAATGCTTTGGATCTTTCTTAGGTCCCAACCACCAATTTTATTTCGAAGGTCAAAGACACGAAGAGACTTGTCTTCCTCATTCGGGATCGTCACAATTTTAAAGGATATAGGATGGGGAATCCATGGGGAATAAAAAACTGTCAAGACCATCTCTAATGCTTCTATGAAGGCCTTTTAAAAGGAGATCCCTCCTCAGATAATACTTCTCCAAGTATAAGAAGGGTCATATACCAACAAAGCATCCAAAATGGAACTGCTAAGAAAATAGCGGCTTCTAAGAACTCGACCCATCAAGGATGAGGGGCATTTAAAAAGTCTTCAGGCTTGCTTGGCTAACAAAGCTTGGTTAAGGCCAATGAGACATTTGAAACCAAGACCACCCGAGTATTTGGCCTTGCATAAAGAAATCATTTCGCCTAGTGAATCTTAGATTTTGTATTGGATGATCCCCAGCAAAAATTGGCCATTGCTTGAGATAACTGATTGCGAAGAGTTTGGGGAATGCGCACACATGACATGACGTAGGTTGGAATAGTTTGCTTGACAACTTTTATTAAGACCTCTCGATCGGCCACAGAGAGAAAGTTTCCCTTCTAGCTCCCCACAGCTTTCATGATCTTTTCTTTAAGGTAGTTCAGGTCCCGCATTTTGTTCTAGAGAAATGGGCAGGAAGCCCATGGTAAAGGCTAAGGTTATTAACTAAAAGCATTTGAAGACAATCAGCAAGATAGCCTCTTGACTCCAAAGGCACATTGGGGCTAAACATAACGGCGAATTTAGAATAGTTAATGTTTTGACTTGAAGCTTTTTCATAAGCCTACAGTATATCTCGAATTGCCAAAACTTCATGAATAGAAACTTTAAAAAATAACAGGCTGTCATCTGCAAGGAAAATATGGGAGATTGAAGGTCTATGCCTTGCAATCTTAAATCCAATTATCATTCCATTACTCTGAGCTGCAGATAGCAAACAAGAAAGGCTTCTAGCAACAAGTAAGAATAAGTAGGGTGAAAGTGGATCTCCTTGTCTAAGCCCCGTCTTTGGGTAGAAAGTATCACCAGCCTTTCTATTTAAAAGAACTAAAAAACCCATAGATGAGATGCAGTCCATAATGAGAGCAACCCATTGGTCGCAAAAACCAAGTTTTATCATAATCCTATTCAGAAAAGACCATTCAACTCCGTCTTATGCTTTACTCATATCGAGTTTACAAGCCATTAAACCCATACCCCAATCTGTCTTCTTACTAATGTGATGGAGACATTCATAACCAAACAGTAAGCAATCAGAAATAAAACGTCCCGGGATGAAGGCACTTTGTGATTCAGAAATAATATGAGGTAAGACTATTCACAATGACCTTAGAAAAAATCTTATAACTGACATTTCATAAATTAATAGGCCTGTAATCATTAACACACAAGGGCTTCTGAATCTTGGGAATTAGGACAATGTTACTTTGGTTGAGATCTAGATCTGATACTCTCTTATTTAACATATCCAAGCATGCTTTTATAGTCTTATCTTTGACAATTGACCAATATTTTTTTATAGAACAAAGCTGGGAAACCGTTAGGATCAAGAGCTTTAGTTGGAAACATTTGATAGAGAGCAGTTTTGACTTCCTCATCCGAAAAAGAGGGCAAACCAGTTGGAGTTCATTATATCACTTATTCTGTAGGAAACATTCTCTAAGGACAAATCAATTTGATTCTCACTAGGATTAGAAGAATTGAAAAGCTGAATAAAGTGATCCTTGAAAGTATTATTCATATCAGTGTTGGAATCCACCCACACTCTAGAATTATCCATAACACATTTAATGAAGTTTCTATCACGACAGTTCAAGGCTTTTTTGTGAAACCAGCGGGTGTTACGATCCCCCCAATGAAGCCAATTGGCCCGAGAACGTTGTTTCCAGTATTTCTCTTCAACTAGCACAAGAGAATTGAGTTTATCTTCAAAATTTGGGCCAATAGATTCTTCTCGAATAAGAGTTCTAAGTCTACTTTTAGCATCCCATTTCACTTTTTAAAGATTCCTCCCCCCAACTCTACAAATGCGTTTTGCAGTCATTTAGGGACTCAAGCAGACCTTTAGAGCTACCTCTCAAACTCATTCCATCCAAATGTTATCCTCTCCACACAGTCTGAATCATCCATCCAAATTCTTCAAACAGAATGGGCACATAATTCTATCTAAGTCAATACAAATAGGAAGATAATCTGAGGCAAACCATCCAAGATGGGATATTTTAAGATTCAGGAACATCACATAAAAGTCGTCATTGGCAAGGAATCTGTCTAAACGTTTGAAAATATGATCTCCAATTGTTCATCTATTACACCAAGTAAATGTGTCTCCAACATAGGCCAAATCATATAGCTTGAGGTCATCCACAACTCCTCTAAACTCTTCCATAGGTTCTAAAATCTCATGGGATCCACTTTTTTTTTTTTTTTTTTTTTGTGTTCCATAAAATTTCATTGAAATCACCACCAATAAGCCAAGGTTCCACATTTCTAGAAGCCAAACTTCTTAAAAGCTCCCAAGTTTCATGTTTAAAATGACCGATTGGAATACAATAAATTCCAGAAAACCTCCATTGCAAATCCCTTGAGAGCATAGAACAATCAATATGGTTTTTTCAAGACAAAATTATTCATATCACAATCTCATTTAACCAAAATAGGCCAAGACCCCCACTTCTTCCATCGTAGTTTATAGAGAAACAATGAGAAAAATTCAGTCAAACTTTTAAAGACTCATTCGTCGCCCCTCCACACATCGTTTTCAGATAGAAATAAAATTTGAGGCTTATGAAGGCGAACAACCTTCAGAAGGTCCACGAATGCCCGTGAATTGTTCACTCCACGGACGTTCCAACAAATGGTTTTCATGGCGAGCAGTGGAGCTGATCACCAGCCACTACCAAACTACAATAATTCAAGTCACCCATTCAGGCTTTTTTACCCTTTAGCTCGCACTCCTCATCCCTATCCAACTTCATTTTGCCCTTGTCAACGTCTATGGCAACAAGTCCATTTTCCACTATTCCAAACATAGGCCTTATTCGCCTAAACTTTCTGACTTTTTTCCTCCTTTTCCATTGTCTCCTTCCCTTAATGAGTTGTTATTTAACAAAACTAGCTTATTAGGTTCCACCTTGTTGGTCATAAAATTCAAAGCATTCTCTGTCTCAACGTCGCTTTCAACACTATATTCTCCGCATTCTCTACACTTCAATTTTCCTTTCTTCTTCTCATAAATCATAAGGCTCCCTTTGCTTACACTAGTATCACCCTCCACCAAGTTCATTTCATCATAAATTAAGGTTTATAGAACTTTGTATAAACAGTTCCATCCTCTGATCATTTGGTTTATCCACCTTCTTGAGATAATCCTCATTTTCCTTTGGGTTTTCTCTCCATCTTTCTTTATCACTACGAATCCTCGAGCCCCATCGATTACCACGACCCCCTTTATTATTCGACCATTCTTTCTTTGGACTACCATCAAATCCATCAGCCCCATCATCATTCATTTTTTGACTAAATTTATTCACAAACGGAGCTCTTAGCCAATCACCATACTCGTAAAATTTTGTTCTAGATGCATTTCCATCTTCTTTATAACATTCCTTCGTCAAATGACCAAAAGAACTGCATTCAAAGCAAAAATTTGGTAGTTTTTCGTACATCTGAGGGCATATAATAACAACTTCCTCAGTTGAAAGCATACTAACTCCTCTTTGAATAAGGCAAGATAGATTTAAAATCACTCGAACACGAATTATAGGACCTGTCCAATCATTTGAATCATTACGGTCCATATCTATTAAATTTCCAATCTCATTTCAAAGAACTTTTACAACTTCAGGGGTCATACAATTCACAAGTTATGAATCTGGACAAAAAATGGAGCCTCTGTAAATTGGAGACTAGAAACTTGGTCATTGCCTTTTAATTCTGTGAATACTACTATGCTTTTATCAAAAGACCACGAACCCTAATTAACCACCTGGTATTTTTCCATTATGTTCTTGAACTTTATTATAGAAGTATTATTACCAACAAATTCAAAATGAGTATCCAAGTGAACTCTCCATACTCTCTTCATAACATCAGAGAAAGCATCAATATTTACCGATTCAAAGACGAACGTTTCCCTGCAATAAAAGACTCGAAATGTTATTAATTGATTGAAGTTACGTATTGAAGTCTTTTATTTGAAGATTAATTGAAAATTTTATTGAATCTAGAATGACCATGGCTTAACTCTAATTACATTTGTATACTTTCCTATATAAGTATACACGTATTTTTAATTTAATTTTTATTCATAAAAGTTATCATTTTATTTTATTTAAAATATAGAAAGTCCACAGTATGTTTTTAAAACCTAAAAGCATCATAATTACACATCATCAATCTATTATATTTTAAAATTAACTTAGCTATCATCCCAGTAAGTATTTTGTTATCTTACTAGCTACCCGTACCGTTATTTCAAGAACTAAAATTGAGCATTATTAAAATTTTAAGGGTAAAAGTATTTTAATTTTGAAATCTAATGACCAAATTGAAACTCAAACCAAACGTAGGCACTAAAACCTATATTTTCCCCCAATTTATAAATTAAAAACTAAAATTAAGGGCAGCATGAATAAGAAGGAAGATGAAGATAAGTAATTGTACAATAAAATTCGTGCAACCACTCATTCAAACACATTTATTTAAATATAAATTTTATATAACCATCTTTCAAACAACCTAATGGAAACATGATTTTCATACAAATATTCATTCGAACCGCTCAGCATTATAACTACTCATTCAAATACATTATTCAAACCACTCCATTCTTTTTTAAAAAAGCAAATTTGTTAAAAGAACTTAGTCCAAACATAATTAAATGTCTTCCATAAAAAAAATTACACATTTGAATTACTAAGTCAAAAATGTTATACTAAAAACAATCATTTGAAACAATTATTCTTGTATAAAAAAGAAAAAAGGCCAATGGTTCTGGTAATTAAGTGTAACTTTTTCCAAGAAATAATTAATAATTAAAGGATAACGATAAGAATGATGATTCATCACAGTCTTAGCTTTCAAATTTAGCTTTACTTTTTACTATTATGTATCACTTGTCACAATGTGTTTCTTATTTTGGTGGGAAAAAGACTTCCAACTTCAAAAGAAATACTGTTTAATAATACAAAAAAAAAGATGTTGGCCAACTCATTGCCATTTTTCTTTTGGTTTGTGACTCATCAAAGAGTGATGATGAGTATAATGATAATTGCACAAAGTTCCCTTGGGTTGTTTCTAGTTTTTGTAAATGTTGATTTAATTTTGAAATATTTGTATGTTTTTGTTAGGGATAGGATTTGTGTAATAACGATTTTGACCCAAAGAGACCAAAAAATAAGAACGAAGCCTAGTCTAAGTAAGACGCTAAACGTGAAGAAAAATGGTCAGCACCCTCGACCCTTCCAGAGGTTGGGGCAATACAGACTGGCCCCGAAAGATGTTAGTCCCTAATGGGATTGACGCTTGATCCTTTAAGAATCAGGATGTGTCATACATCCCTTATGGGATCGTTGCTTGACTCTTGGAAAGCACCACTGATCCTTTAAAGAATCAATCTCGACACCTACATGAATTCAAATCAAACATTTGAATCCCTACAAAGTCGCCAATGATCCTTATGGATCAATCTGCCATCTCTATGGAGTCATCTTCAATCCTTACAAAGTTGTCGTTCATCCCAACAGAGTTGTCGCTAACCCGTATAGAACTTTCTTCGATTCTTATAGAGAATTCGCCTATCTCTATGGAGCCAATCACTGGTCCCTACTATATCTTCGTCAATATCTACATAGTCTTCATTGGTTCATACCCTAGTAGAATTTCAAGAATAAATGGCGGGCGAAGCTCCCAATTATTTAAAATCAATGGCTGACATCATCCTAACATCAATTTAAATGATGGCGTGCCACACCCTCCACCAAAACCCACGTGCGTTTGCATAATAGGTGGTGGGCAATGCTTTGTAATGGCACACGCGTTTGCATAATAAGTAGCAGGCACGACCCGTCACAAATGCTTCCAATATGTGTTTTTTAAAAAAATCCTCCCGAAAGTGGTCTTGGTAGTTATTTTAAAATGGTCTCTTCGTTTGTGTCTTCCAATAAATTGCATTATGACTTTATAAAAAAAAAGGAAATTTATTGTGCCCGCCATTAAAAGACTTATCACTTTATAAAAAAATTAGATTGTCTTCAAATGATATCAAATCTACCACCAAATCATTAAACAACATCTAAACTTTTCTAATCCCTCAAATTTCCAACTTTACAAAAAAATCTAATCACTACTAACTCATGCATAGAATCCTAACTTCTAACGTCTATAAACACATGCATGGATATGCACAAAAAATTTAGGTAACATAATAGCGCAAGTATAAGAGTTCCAAAAATTTCACCTATTATATATAACAACATTTCACATGTATATATAACAACATTTCACCTGTATATATAACCGAATGCGAAAATATAGTATACAATATAGGAGACTTTGTCCTTCTAGATAAACTACATACATATGCACAAAACAAAGAACAAACACTAAATTTCATTCTTCATATACCTAAACAAAGAACAAACACTAATTTTGTATCAAATGTCTAGCTATGAATTCTGCTGATTCGACTCATACCTCATCAATCTCGTCTTGAGTGAATGAGGTTGGGCCAACGCTGAACTACAAATATTAAGACATATAATTAAAAACAACAAATTAGTGTATCATATATATATATATATATATATATATATATATATATATATATATATATATATATATATATATATATATAACATGAATGTATAAAAAAAAACTTACAAATTTCAACAGGTGTGAGGATGTGTTGTATATCATCTTCAATATGAATAGTTGGACGTAAAATCCACATAATATTGATCCAGTTTGTTCAGGGCACTAGTGAAACAAAATAGTTACATATTTAGTACGATAATTAAACATGACAAAAAACAACTAACAAAATAATTTGATTCAACTTTACCTTCACCCATTTTTAATTTAATTTTAAGGCCTTCCGCGTGTGTCTTAATTTTCATACTTGGTAGACACTATATTATTAGTAGACACTATATTAATAAAGTTGAAAGTTATTAATTTAGAATGAGAAAATAAATAAATTCAAAGTTCAAAAGGTTAATAATTTAGAAACTTACGTATTTATGACACAAACTAAACTCTGGTTCAACAGATTTTGACTTAGCAAGTTGAAAACATACAACGTATTTTCAGCAGGAATTAGGACGACCAAAATCCAGTGATTCCTATACAACATGACGAATAATGAAACTCTGATGTAAACATAATTAATACAAAATTTTGGACATATACCCACTATTGAAGGGAAAGATTACTCGCTGTTTAAGATGCATGAACTTGTCTAACCTATTAGCCATACGTTAAATTCGGTATTCTTCATTTGTTTTATCCAAATCCGTTGCAAACTCGTTACCGTCTACTAGTAAGTAGTTATCCAATGTCTCTTGATCGCAAGTAGACCATAAGTAACTGAAATAGAATGTGAAGATGTTATTAAACAAGACAAATAAATATAGTACTTGCAAAATCGCTACCATTTACATACCATATGTAACAGACTATGAGAGTATAGCCTATTTCTTCCATATTTAATATTCTAGAATCTTTTCTTGAGCAATATAACAATATTCGAGCGCTTCACCACCTAACATGTTTCTTGGAATTAGTATACCTAGTAAGCCACCAGTACCTAGCTTATCTCTAGCATAATTATGTATAACCTTGACCATTGTTGGACCAGACGTGTTTGATTGATGAGAGTGCGAATCTGATACAACATTTTTACTAGTATCTTTTTTTGGTTCATAGTGCTATTATGACAATAAAAATTTTCTATTATTAGTAAAATAATGTTTTACATACTAAATTAAAAAGGTATAATGTACAATTATATACCTTCTTGGTTGTTGTAGGTGTCCCGATCAATGATCTTGGCCATGGCACAAAATATTTGACAGCTTGTCTAAGGTATTGAAGTTCCTCATTTATGGAAATTGGTAGGTCTACGCCCTCATTGCCTTCAAAGATCAAATCGTTCGAGACGCACGCATTGTATTTCCTTAAAAGGTGACCATATACCCTAACAGATGAACTGCTCGATTCATACACAATATTTGGCAATAGTTTGACCTACATATTCAATGACAAGTTGATGAGGCATACTCTTTAAAAAAAAAAAATAATAATTAGTGTACATTCATTCAAATGTGTGACACTTACTTCTCCTAAATCGATTGGGATATCAGGATGACCAATGGGTTCTCCAATGACGTCAACCCGTTCAAAGATCTGGTTTTCTTCCCTTATAGCATCTCTATTACTCCCCTCATAAAGAGAGTTTAATCGTTAAGACCAATCGACTTGATTTTCTCCTTCAGTTGGTTGTCGGCCATCTTAGACTACAGATGAGCCATTTTATAAAAAATTGATGGAGATACAAATCGACCTACTCCCTTAACATGCCCACGATGTTTCAACATTCCCAATGCATCGCCCAAAACATTTTGACCTTCATGTGTACGTTTCAATTCATCATGTAGAAAAATATTTTTAGGTTCACACTCAAATATTATAACTCAAGCCATAAAAGAAATGAAACAACAACTTACAATTTGGTTGACCGTTTGAATTATGTCTTATTCGACGAACTCTTTACTCTTCCCCTTTGGCATTACACTTCTTTATTCGACCTTCTTTTCACAGTTTAGAACGGGCTGTAGGATTACTTTTAATATCTATATGCTACAATTAATATTTACCACACACATGACTTAGTAAAGTAAAAATATACAATGTGAGAACATATATCCTTAAGGTTTAGAGAGTTCCTTACTAGTTCATGAGCAAGTTGAGCATATCTCCTTCGAGCCATTTGATGACGACACGTTTGTTTAGCTTGCAACTCTTTTTTCTCGACACTTATTCTCTGTATAACATATAATTATATGAATATAGTGAAATTAAGTTGTAGACGATAAACTAATAAAAAAAATAGTTACCTTAAAATCTTCTGACAATCTAACATTCACAAAAGAATCTCATTGCTCTTGTGTGCTGAAAGAGTATTCAACGGGTGGAGATCTTAATATCTCACGTTGGTCCCGAAATGGTTGGATGTATTTTTTGTTCAGATTGTATCTAAACGTCTTAAATGTAATGAACATGAACATCATAGCAATATGTTTGTACATAGGATCCAACTGAAACGACATCTGCTAACAATAAAATTAGTTAGATTACTAATTAATTACGAAAATACATGATAAAATTTAGTTAATAATGTAGTTACCTCTATACAATCCCAAATCATATCTTTTAGTTCCTCAGGCACAGATTTCCAATTATCGTATGTGATAGGTATATATGTTCTAAGACATACACCAATAAACTACGAAACTTTTTAGAAGCTTCGCCGACATCTTGACTCATTGAATTGTACTGAATAGTGCCTTGTTCTCCAACCATCTTGTCTTGAGCAAACTCACATAAGACAGTCACGCCTCTAATATTTCTATTTCGAGCACGTCTGCCCGTGGGAACATCATCATCATGATAGCTACCCAACCTAGACATAATGGCAATCTGCATAAGGAAGAATATATGTTAATAACAAATACAAAAGATGTATAAAGAATATGAGTTAAATAATTACAAAAATATGTATACAAACAATAACACTAACCTATTTATTGATCTATATACCCTCCCAATCACTTCTAATATAGGAGACCGAGTCATCATCGACAATATTAGGTAGGGATTCTATGACTCCGTACCCACTATCTTGGTCAATATCAACTTTCTCATGACTGTTCTCTACAACTATTCTTTGTGAAGGCATTAGAACCACCGACCAAGGAAGATTGATCGGATCTCTTATGTAGAAAACCTGTTTGGCTTGAATGGCTAGAATGAAAAAGTCGGATTTATGTCCAATGTGATTAAGGTCTATGGTCGTAGATCCCATGTCGTCTACTTTAATTCCACCATTTTTTTCCACCCAAGAACATTTGAATAGAATGACTTGAAAACTATTGTAATCGAGCTCTCAAATTTCTCGTACTATGCCATAAAAGCCATGTCTGACATAATTGGATTTTTATCCTTAGAACTAGAAATTTGCATAATTTGAGTTGTTATCATAACTCTACTGTTTTGCACACTTCTAAAATCATCACGTTCTTTGTGTGATATTGAATACAATTAACCATGTAACTATTGTAAGTGGTAACTTCTGAACGAGATCCATGTGATATCCACCTTAACGTAGATGAAATAGAATCTTTTCGAACCCCTAAAGACAACCCAACCCGATCACGCAACCAACTGTTAAATGTGTGATTATGTTAATCTTGAAGCCACTATTGATTTTTAGAATTAGTAGGATTCACTTTAGACAATATTTCCATGTGTTCATCTACATATGGAAGCACGTCATCAACGTTATGAAGTATATAAATATGAGCATGATTTATCATATCTTTAGTTGGTGTTTTATAATTGGCAGCAAATAATGGTCGATCGATATTTGAATCTATTATTTTGTATGAAGATCGCAACCCTACTGATTCAACTCCTTGTAAAATTTCAGACCAAAACTCTATCGACTCTTCCAATATCTAATTTTCACAAATGCATGTAATAACCCATTGTTTAGATTGTTTTAAAAAGATTTAAAGAGAGTTCTTTTGGTGATATTTGCAAGCTAATGGAATTTTTGTAGTTAAGTTAAAGAAGAGGGGTAAGTGGGTCATTTGACCTTTGATATTTAAGTCAATTGTGGATCCCTAGGTTTAAAGGGGCACTGTTCATCTTACTCCTTGAACCTCCTTCCCCATTTTTTCATCCAGCTGGTTGTTACCGAAGCTGTGTTGCGCCACCGTCAAGTGTATAGCTGTCGTCAAGAGTTCAAACCAGCCAATCAAACTTGTCGCATGTGGTTCAAGGTGTGGGTCAGCTGCGATTTCGTGGGTATGAGCACGTGGGTTCGCAAACAGAGGTAACGCGGCTAGTCGCGCGAAGTCCCCTTCGTCTGTCTTGGTTGTCCATCATGGGAGTCTCTTCGCAGCCGCAGGTCCTTCGTCATTGCTGGGTTCGTTAGAAGCTACTAGTTTGTGGGTCATTCGTGGAGGTGTGTGCGCCGCAGCTGGATTTGAGAAGTTTTGCCCGCGTGGAGGAGCGGTGTCGTGGGTTCGCAACCCTCGTGAAGCTCATCGGAGTAGGTCGTGCCGCCGCCGGGAGTCACAGTTTGTTTCTTCCGTTGCCACTAGCTGGAGACTCCATTGCTATGTGATTTATTTCCTTGCTTTGGTTGAGATCTAAATGAAGAAGAATGCCCATATTTGGTTGCATGTTCAAAGTTATTTAAATGAGGAATAAAGATAGTTTGTTTGAAAGGTTGAGATTATTTAAGTTATGGATTAGTGATGTTTGGTTTCAAGTTTAAAAGTTATTTAAGTTAAGATTAGGCTTGTTTGGCTGCTGGTTCTTGGATATTTAAGTTATGGATTAGTGATGTTTGGTTTCAAGTTTAAAGTTATTTAAGTTTAGATTTAGTTTGTTTGGTTGCTGGTTCTTGGTTATTCAAGTTATGGATAGGTAGTGTTTGTTTACAAGGTTAAAGTTATTTAAATCATGGATAAATGGTGTTTGTTTATTGGGTTATTGACTCAAAGCGACTCTGGTGCTAATATAATGTCTATTAACTAATTCAAAGTCAAGTTGTGCTAAGTGTAACTTGGAATCACTTAGGCGCAAGTATAAGCAGTCAGATATTGCAACAAGTAATAAGTATGTAAATTTATCGATCCCACAGGGATTGATGTCTAGAGCTAAAATTATTTAGGATAAGAGTTATGAAGAAAAGTAAAGCATGAGTTGGATAAGTTGTTGTGATTTGTTTTGAAAATGAATGCGTAAATAAATATGATGCAAAGACTAAAATAAATATGATGCAATGAGCAATGATAACTAACAATCCTATAAGATACTACGCTCGCAGGCTAGTCAAAGAGAGTCTTGCTTCCCTAACAAATAAGTACTTCTGCACTTAATGATTTATGCAGAGTCAGCTTCCGCTGCGAACTTCACACTAGTAACAGGGCGACCCAAGCTGTTAGTAAGGTTATTCCTAACACTTAAAGCAGTGAAAATGCTTCCACACAACCTAACGTAGCACACTAGATCAACATACGATTCCTTTTTCGACTCACCACAAGGTACATGTGTGGGTAGCTAATCGACATATATATATATATATATATATATATATATATATATATAATAAGATGCAGTAGTGTAAAACTCAATGGCCTACGCTCCTAGCATACTTTTATTCATGAACAATTAACAAAAACTCCTATAACGCAACCATAGAAATAAACATAAGATAGAGGTTACATCCACCATTAGCATTAATTAAGCACAGTTTACTCAAGATATATGCCAAAAGCGCGAAACTATGCTTCTGATGCTACTTTATGAATGCATGGTGATTTTTTTATGTTATTTCATCACATTGCTTCTGTTAGCGATCGTTTCCCCCCTTTATTTCTAGAATAATGCAAACTAAAACAGCCTAAAATACACTCTATTTGAGAGTTATGACTCCCATGAAAGTTCTCCTTCAATGAAAAACTTCTATCGCTGAAGCCCCTCTTAGTATATCGACCTCTAATATGTCTCTTCTACTCGTACGTTGCGTGTTTCTATGTATCCTATCCCAGGTGTTTTATGCTTATTGTTGGGCTCTTGAGTAACTGATATAATACCATAATCCCTCATCCATTTTCTCCAAGTTAGCTACTCTTCTTTTTCTAAAGTTATGTCTTGCAGAAAATGTTCATGATCGTACATAGAATGTCTAGGTTCATGACTTCTGGTCTCCCATATCGGGCTCATGTTGCTGCACTCTCTTTGTAGACTATTCTGATGCGGCATACTGCTATGATCTTCCCCAAACTGTGGTTGATATTCCCAATTATGATATATTGAACAAGATGTGTTGTATTGATCTCATCTGCATAGCCTTGTTGCTGAAATTGTAGTGTATATTGCGGTTATTGTAATTGTTCCATCGCTGATTCTTAAAGTGATTGAATGCCATCTATCATGCTCGTGGTAATGTTTGGTAATGCCATCTATCATGCCCTCAATCCCCAACAACGACGCCAAAAAAATTGATCGGGCATGCTACTGTTGAGCACCCTATGCAGCTCAAGTGTTAATATAATTGTACATTAACTAATTCGGAGAGACTTGTTGCTAATTGTGACTCAAAATCACATTATGTTCAAGTATACACGGTCGAATTGCAGCGAGCAGGTATATAAATTATCGATCCTACAGAGATTAATGCTCTGACATTAGTAGTGTTAGGACGAGAGTTATGTAGAAAGAAAAAAAACATATAGTTGAGATTTTTGATTTGTTTTGGGTACTGAAATAAATGTGATGCAAATGTAACATAAATAAATATAAATGCAATGAGAAGAAACAAATAATCAAGAATCGGAGATATTAAGAACGCGGAACTAGTCATCAAGTTTCTTGCTTCCCAGATCGCACAAGCATTTCCATACCTGATGATTTATGCAGATACAACTCTTGCTAAGATCTTCATACTATAGTGAGGTTATTCCTAACACTCTAAGTGATATAAAGATTTATGCTCAACCTATTGTAGCCTACTAGGTAATCTCGTGGTTCCTTCTTCCGAACTCACCACAAGTCATATGCGTGGGTAGCTAATCGATGCACGTATATAATTATGTAAATAGATGTAGTATTATAAAATTATTTAACCTACGCTCTTAACATGAATAATCATTAACAACTTTTATAGCATAACATAGTAATAAACATAAGCATGAAGTATAAACCTGATGACTGTATTGCAACTACTAATGTTTAGATTTATAGCTACTTTTATATAAAATCATTAAATGGAATTGGTGCAGCTAAAAATGTGCAGTCCCCTTGTAATTGGCTCCTACGAACACCACCAATTGCTTCTCTCCAGCATAGGCTTCATGGCCAATCGACCAGCTTGCCTCTTCTCGTTCGTTGCTTTGATATTTATAGATTTGATTCACTAGGTCGACAAGTTGAAATAAGCTGTAAAATCTTCATTAATGCAGGATCTCTTAATTTCTACTGGAATTTATTTGATTGTCGCCAAATTAATCGCTGATTGATTCTTCGATTATTTTTTTGTTGGCTTGCCTTTTCTGAACGTATTTTCATTTGAATTCGCGCCTTCTTGTGCTGCTGGTCATCTTTCATGCTGTTTTATCTTTCTCGTGGTTTAGCTTCGTATTTCCTACAATTTGCATGGATTAGGTGCAATTTATTCAAGATTTATGCTAAAAACGTAAAACTATGCTTCTGATCTTAGTTTATGCATGCATGAGACTATGAACAGCTTTTACTCGTAATTTTACTACTGTTGACCTTTATTTCTCCTATTTCTTAAGATTATCATATTTAATAACAGCCTAAAATATGCTATAGTTGATAGTTATCAGTCACTGTGTGGATTGACTCCATCTATTGATAGAGCTAGACGAAGGTTACTCATTTCTAAACTAAAATCATGCCACATTTTTTCTATTTATTTTCATGAGAGTGTGTCGTCTAGATGTTATATATACCCATCGACCTAGCGGTCCGTCGCATGCCACGTCAATAAACTCAAAGTTTCTTTATTTTGAAACATTCGTTCAAATCTTGAAATATGAGAGAAAATACCACATGACTTTTGCTAGAATAATTTTTACTCCTTTCATATTCTTCTTAACCTTCCATCTTGATGTTCCACAAGTAGGATATAGTTCTGCATCAACAAGTTCTTTTCGATAGAAACAACAGTCGTTGATGCATGCATGGATCTTTTCATACTTCATTCCTAAGGTACTTAAAATCTTTTTTTGCATAATAGACGGATATCGAAATTCCATTAGGACTAAGCAATAAAGCGCTCAATAATTCTAACAACTGCGAAAAACTTTTATCGCTCCACTTTTATCGCTCCACTTATACTATGCTTTCAAATTATAAAGTTTAATCAGAGCAGATATCTTAATAAAATCTTTACAATAAAGACATAATGGTTTCTTGGCATCCTCTAGTGCTTCTTCAAGTATAAGGGATTTTTCGTTAAAATAATTTGTGCAGCCTCAAACATCCCTATTGGGTCATCCGGGTCATCCACATTCGCATCTACAACTTCATCTATTGGAACACTTTCCATATTTCTTTTCCTCAATACTGATTCTCCATGTCAAATCCATGTATTATAACTTTGATCGATACCATTAAAAAATAAATGGTCTCTTATTACATTAACATTTTGGTACTTGGTGTTCACACATTTCAAACATGGACTCCAAATGACATCTGACCCTTTCGAATGTCCTATTGCATTGCTTATAAATATCTCAACTCCTAAACCGTATTCTGGTGACATTCGATCCTTAAATATCCACGACTTATCCATAGCCATGTTAGAAATCTAGTCAACTTGAGAAACTTAACCTAAAACTTTTTTAAAACAAAGTAGAGTTGAGTCATATATCTAAATCAACTTAAATCAACAAAGTATCTCTCAATTAATTCTAAAACAATACAATTATTTACAACGTCAAAGTACATGTCACACATGTAAATCAACTTATCAATGTGCAAAGTATAAAATTTCAACCCATGAATAAAAATTGGTTTAATGATACCAATGAGCTAGAATAATTAGTTTAATATATGTCATTTACACAAAAACAACGAATGCACAAATTTGTAACAAAAACAAAAATGAGCTTTGTTAAGAAAATGACTATCATTTACACAAAAACAACGAATGCATAAACTTGAAACAAATTTGTGAATATAGGAAAAGATTACAACAAAAATGAGCTAAAAGTTATCAAATTTGAAACCATGTATGAAACAAGCTATAATTCAAATTGGAGCTAATACAAAGAAACTTTGAAGCAAATGCCAAAATGAAACAAAGAAAAGTGAGCTTTGCTAATAAAATGGCTATCATTTACACAAAAACAACAAATGCACAAATTTGAAACAAATTTGTAAATATATGGAAAGATTACAACATAAATGAGCTAAAAGTTACTAAATTTGTGAAGAAATGCCCCAACTTAAAGAAATGCCGAAATTATGAGCTTAAACCTTGACCTCCAAATTTGTGAGATAAAATGTTGAAGGAAAAATGAAACTCGACCTTGTGAGCTTCAAAGTGGCCGAAATAGCAAAACCCTAAGACAAAAATGGAAAAAATGGCGAAGAGGAGAAGAGGAAAAGAGAAAGAGGGTCGTTACTCTGGAAGAGAAGAAGAGGAAAAAAATTAGAAAGAGAAAAAATTGGTAAAGTTATGCATGAAGGGCGCGTGTTTAGGGTAGAAAAGATAGTCGGTAAGGCCCACCATCAATACTTGTTAACACCAGGCATTACGGCTTGCCATCGATACTCATTAATGGTGGACGCAGCCCGCCACCTAAGCTTTTTAACGACGGGTCTTAACGCCTGCCTTTTATACACATTAACGGCAAGCATATGTGCCTACCACCTATTCCTTCGTGTATTTTATCTCTAATTTTTATCCTGCCATTTATATGAGCAATTATAGTAGTGCTACGAAGCTGTCATATGTTCCTACAAAGTAGTCTCGCTCTAATTCCAAGGGAGCTGTCGTCAACCTCTATGAAGCCATCGATGATTCTTACAATACCATCGTTGAAGAGTTTACGAAGTTGTCCTCGATCCCTTACGATGCGTTCGCTGATCCATATAGAGTTGTTTTCGATCCGTACGACACCATTGTTGATCCCTATAGTACCGTCATTGATCCCTATTGAAGCCATTTCAATCCCTTACGAAGCTTTCACCGATCATAATGGATTTGTCGTTGATGTCTTATGGAGCCTTCGTCTATCCATAGAAGCCTTTGTTGATCCCTACGATACTATTGCGGATCCCTACAACACTATCATCAATCCCTACACCTCCATCACCAATATCTAAAAACATTTCGTGGATCCCTTGTTAGAATTATATGTGTATATGTATTTTGTATATATTACTGCTTTCCTAGATTCAGGCCTGTTAGGGTTGTTCTGTATTCTATGAAAAGGCAATGCCTCTTCTAATAAAAGAAGAACGACTCTTTAGTCTCACTCTCTCGAATACATGGTATCAGAGCTATTAGGTTTTCTTTTCTTTTTTTCCAAAATTCAAAATTAGAGTGTCTGTTACAGCAGCCGCGTCGTCAAAAATTCGCGTAAGAAAACTGTTGCTGCTGTCAAAGGTTGTTTTTGCTGTTGTACATCAGAATTTTTTGACACAACCTACATATTCTGAAAGCCCACATCCCGATCTACAACATACTCAAAAATCACGGTCAACGGATAAACAGGGAAGCCACACTTGCCGTCAGAAGTGTGCAGCAATAAGAAATTTTAAACTGCTCGTGTGGATGGGTGAGACGTCGGATCGTGGTGTTTTTTGTTGGGTTTTTTTTCTGTAATGTCGACGTTGACAAGGGTGTAAGGGTAGTTTTCAATTTTTTGGTCTCATTTCCTCCAAATCTAGCGTTTTATGTGCTGTTTGCAGAATTTTTGCACCATAAATTTGCAATTGGGTTTGATGGCGCACACGAGCTTTGTTTCTCGTGTTTTTTTGTGAATTTTTCTCGTAACAATAAGCTATACACATCCGTGGAGTCGAAAATTATTTATTGGCAATTTTGTGTTCCAGATCTGACCGTTTGTGCCTATCATCAAGTGTCATCATCATCTTTATCCTTTCTGACTTCACTTGATTCTGTGTCTGTCCCTAAAACAATTGGTGAGGCTTTGTCCCATTTTGGGTGGCACCAGGCAATGGTCTAGGAGGTGGCTACGTTGGATGTAAACGGAACTTGGGAGTTAGTCGATTGTCCGGAAGGAAAACAAACGATTGGTTGCAAGTGGGTGTCTGCTGTCAAGATGAATTCTGATGGATTTGTTGCGCGACTCAAGGCACGCTTGGTGCCCAGATGTATGGTATTAATTACAGTGAAATCTTTTCACCTGTTGCGAAAATGACGTCGATTCGATTGATTGTTTCTCTGGCTGCTACTATTGATTGGCAACTATTTCAGCTTGATGTTAAGAATATTTTTTTGCATAGTGATCTCCTCGATGAGGTGTATATGAAGCCACCACCTGGGTTTATTGCTCAGGGGGAGAATGCTAAGGTTTGTCGTCTTCATAAATCGTTGTATGGGTTGAAACAGAGCCCTCGGGCATGATTTGGAAAATTCAGTCAAGCTCTTGAGAAGTTTGGAATGCATAAGTGTTTTTCAGATCATTCTGTGTTCTATCGTCGGTCTAATTACAGAATTATGTTACTGGTAGTGTATGTTGAAGGTATTGTAATCACAAGAATTGATGAGTCTGGGATAACTTCACTGAAGACCTTACTCCATAGCCAGTTTAGTACCAATGATCTTGGGAACCTGAAATATTTATTAGGTATTGAAGTCATGAGAAGTAAGAAGGGAATCTTGTTGTCTCAACGGAAGTATGTTCTTGACTTATTGACTGAAATAGGAAAGTTAGGTGTGAAGTCGTGTAGTACTCCGATGGTACCAAATCAACAGCTTGTCAAAGAAGGAAAAGTTTTTTCTGATCCTGAAAGATACAGGAAGATGGTTGGAAAACTGAACTATTTAACAGTCACAAGACCAGATATTTTCTATTTCGTGAGTATAGTGATTCATTTTATGTCATCTCCCACAGTAGATCATTGGACAGCCGTGGAACAGATTTTGAGCTATCTAAAATCTGCTCCTAGAAGGGATGTGTTATACAAGAATCATGGACACTCTAATATTGAGTGCTATTCAAATGCTGACTGGGCAGGCTCTAAAGAAGATAGGAGGTCAACCTCAGGGTACTATATGTTCATTGGCGAAAATTTAGTGTCTTGGAAGAGTAAGAAGCAAAATGTAGTGTCTCGGTCAAGCGCTGAAGTGGAGTACAGAGCCATGTCACAAGTGACATGTGAGATAGTGTGGCTTGTTCAGCTACTGAACGAGATCGGGATGAGAACTACGATACATGTGAGATTATGGTGTGATAATCAAGCAGCTATCCACATTGCCTCGAATCCAATGTTTCATGAAAGAACAAAGCACCTTGAAGTTGCTTGTCATTTCATTCGAGAAAAGATGTAGCAGGGTTTGATCTCAACGAGTTATGTGAAGACTGGAGAACAGTCAGGTGATATATTCACCAAAGCGCTAAATGAAGTTCGCATAAACTATCTCTGCAACAAGCTGGGCATGATAGACATATTTGCTCCAGCTTGAGGGGGAGTGTTAGGATTATATGTATATATGTGTTTTGTATATATTACTCCTTTCCTAGATTCAGGCCCATTAGATTATGTATTCTATAAAAAGGCAATGCCTCTTCTAATAAAAGAAGAACAACTCTTTAGTCTCACGCTCTCGATTATCTCCCTATGAAGCCTTCGTCGATCCATAGAAGCCTTTGTTGTTCCCTTCGATACTATTGCAGATCCCTACAACAATATCATCGATCCCTACAGCTCCATCACCAATTTCTAAAAAGTTGTCGAGGATCCATACGAAGCCATCACTAAACGTTACAATGCTTTTGTTGATCCTTACAACACCATTGTCAATTCCTACAAATTCGTCGTCGATAATAAGTTTGGTACAATAAAATGTAGCCTCTTTTCTCTTATATGTAATTGAAACATTACATATTAAAGAGAGGGATTACTGCGATGCCAATGATTTTGTTATGGTAACACTTTTATAATTCAGTTCAAGTCTTAGCTGTCAGTTTCGTTGAGCAATGAGTTACACGACGATCTGCCATAACTCAGCTTGTTCACCTGGAAGAAATCAATGATTAGTCCATGCACAGGACTAACACCAATCACACAAAATAGTGTAACCATGCTAGCTAACATGCTCATGATCTAAGTATGCTTAAAAAGTAAATTCATATTCAGAATTGATGGTAAACCAAGTGTGGATGATCATAGACTTATCAACCTACATTTTAAGCGAGACTAGAAAATTTATGACTCTAGACTCTAATATTAACCTAAAGTCCTGACTCTAAACAATTCATAAGCATAGATCTTTACTCATGCATGACACGTAAAACATGTAAAAATGGACAAAAATAAAATCATGCATCTTTATTCGTAATTAGTAAAGAATCCAGTATGGGAAAAATCACTAAAAACAATAACAAGTTCGAGATCCATTTTAAATCCTTATTTGCAAATAGTTATAAAATATTGAAAAAAGACATTCGTGCGGATTAAATAAATAAAAAGAACTAAGTCAAGTATGTGGTCCACCATCAACCTCTTTAACTCAACCATCCTAGTACAACCACATACTTGAAACATAGTTTCAAAGAAAATGTGAATATTGAAAATGTTAAGTAAAAACTTCCAAGAGGAATTACAACATATAATAACATAAAATATGATAAGCAGCTAAAACAGGAGCTCAGCTCTTGAACACATCAAACCTATGAAATTCAACTTTCTAGGCTTGCTAAAGAGCAACCCAACACTAGGGACAAAATCCCCTAAACTCATCATATCACAAAAGTTAAAGACCCTTAGCTTAACCTCAAACTAAACATGATCGCCTTTTTACATCAACTTCAAAGCGTTAGATATTACATTTTTAACCAGGTATTATATAAAATAATTAATGTTGTATATATTAATAAAATAATAACCAAATGATTATTTTACTCATGAAAAATAAGATGTTTAATAAACCACTTGCACTAAAGTCAAAGGACATGGGGCTTATGTCACACTATTAACTCAACATTTTTCTCTCAAACGCTCTAAAGAAGTTGACTGCATAGTTTGTCACGTACACCTAGGACTTTGTCGTTTTTTTTTTTTTAATGTACCTACTAGGATTCAATCTTGAGACCAATAACATCAAACTAAATTAAAGTTCAACCTCTTGGCCATCAAGCTATAATTCCATTGGGTCCTAAGACTTTGTAGTTAACATTCAATTATTTTAGCTTAGACATGTTTGTAAATGGATCTACGTAATTGTCTTCAAATGATATCTTAGCTTAGTGACAATTAAGTCTCTCAGCCTAGTGACAATTAAGTCTCTCTTTTGTGCAAGTCTCCAATAAGATGATTTTCTCTCTATATCTTTCTCTATATGGCTTTTGGATTTTTTTTTACATTTATCATTACAATGCTATGCCGATGAATAGCAATTTCTAGATCACATATAGTGTTTTATAGGCAATTATGTGGTCAACTTTCATGGTAAACCATCTTGACGTGGCCTAGAAAGTAAGAGGATAGAGAGCTAAAAGGTGACTAGCTCAATCCATAGAGGATACATACTTAAGAATTAACTTACTACAAATTTCATTGACATTTAACTATTGTAACGCCTGACAACATATCCTGTAATAATAGTTGAGGTGCATGCAAGTTGACTAAAACAATCACAAATATTTATAAGAAAAAAAACCATGGTAAAGTCAATATAAGACAAACATATTCAATGCTCCCTTGTTCACACAAGGAACACTATCTTCTTCTTTCTTTTTTTCCTAATATTGATGATTGTTCGAGTCAATTTGCACACATCTCGACTATTATCACGGAAGTTACTGTTTGACCTTACCGCAATTAAATACATGTGTGAACAAGGGAGCACTAGCTTCATGTACAAGCATACACTTTCTTACAGCAGTCAAGAAAATCCATGAAACATCAACGAACCCTTTGTAATTTGAAAATGAGATCAAATATCTTTGTAATAATCAAATCCTTAGCTTCATGTACAAGCATACACTTTTTTCCTCTTTGTAGCATTAGAGAATGGTTATGGATGAGATCAAATCCTTGACTTGATTGATAACTACAGGCTATCCATATTGTATAAACATATATATGTGCATATAACACAATATAAAAGACAACATATACTCCTGCTGTGCATACTGTATAACATATATCAGTGCATATAACACAACAAAGACTTGTCACATCAACAAACAAATTAAAGATTGAGGAATATTTTCCTCCTTATGTATAATGGTGCCACAAAAATGTTGTTTTTTTAAAAAAAAACTTGTGGCACCCTCTTTAAGGAGGGCTTCAAGTACTCCTCATAAAGATAAACTTACAACTACAAGGAAGAAGAAAAAATTTAACATTTCTGAAAGAATGCTCCCACTCACAAGTAAAAAAAGGGCAATATAAACTTCAAAAATCTAGTTTTTAGTATTGTACAATGAATAATATGAGATCTTAAAGTTAGTACAAGAAACTTTTCTATTCTACAACACTGGGCTCCTACTTTACAAAATCATCAACACAAGAAACACATACTCCTGCTGCCTCTTGCACCATCTTTGCTTTCAAGGCCCCTCAAAAATGATCTAATTGCAAGGTGTTGAGAAGCATATGTCATAAAAGATAACAAAATTAGCCCTCCAACAACCATCAAACCTAACCTGTCAAACATGAAGAAAAAAAACACATGTGCACGAAATAAGATTCGGTTTTTTCAGGGTAATGGCACAAGAAATAATACCCTTTTTTTCAGAAAGTAGACCCAGATTCATCAATCCCATCCCTCATAAATATCTTTTGGAGAAGCCAATCATCAGAACACCAATGATAATACAGTCAATGTGGTATACAGCGACATATACATAAAATTGAAAGTTTAGAGTTTAGAGCAATATTATAAACTTTATGAAGTAGACTTGACACAACAACAGAAATTTAGGTAGTACATAAAAAAAAAAGAGACACTAAAAAGACAGACGCGACAACTTTCATGCATCTCATGTTTTAAATAGGATCCATGTTTCTCATGCATTATGGGATACTCAGACATGTGACACAGCAGACAGACTTTATGAGTTGAATTTTCAAAGAATACAGCTGAGTCTGAGCATTGTTATTGTTTGTACCTGATGAAATACTTCAAATCAGATATGTTACTTGTTACATTACGAATGACTCAATCGAGGTCCAGAGAAAAATGCCTGGCAGAAGCTTGAGGGCACCCCCAAATCCTATGAAATTATGTTGATTATGATTTATATTTTAATTTTGGGTTTTATTGTTTGGATCCATGATGTATTTTGTTTTAAGGGCGGTGCACTACATAAACTCTATCTGTTCTCCTTTTTTTCCAGTGTTCTGTATGCTTTACGATCTCCTAATAGAACAGTGTCTCCTTCTACCCATGGGGGAGCTGGCACAACGTTAGTAAACTACGTGAACTTGTATGTTTTTGTTTTGTCCCCCGTTCTTTTATTCTTTGATTGTTGTTTACGTTTTCTGTCAAAGAGCAACAATAAAGAACGAGTAAATTACCTCAAAAACAGTGCCGTAATACCCAAAATACAAGGCAAAGTTGGAGCAACAACAGCCAAGAATGCCATTCCAAGACCATAAAACCACGTGGTAGCGTCACAGCTTGATGCCTGCCACTGATGATCTAATATAGAAAAGAAATCAACAAAACTTAGAATTTCACTATCAACAATATTTGGTTAGTTGCAGACACTACACATTAAAAATTGAGGGCAGGTGCAAAATATTAAGCCAGACCTTTAGAAGAATAGTCAAAAGACTGGGAATCAGAGGAGAAGGATCCTGCTTGTGTTGCCAATGATTTTCCCCATTTGTAAATAAAATGAAGATAGCCTCCAAATAACAGAATGAAAATTGTGAATATCCACTCATACATCAACAGCAACCCAGTCCACGGCGTCACTTGCCGCGGCACAATCGCAAAGGCAAGGACAAGGGAAATTACAGCAGCAATAAAACAGACAAAGATCGATATTCCACCCAGATAAACAGGTATCTTCAACTGCGATCACGACAGGAACTTATAAACAAAAACAAGATATAAACATCAAAAGGATGAAATAAAAAGTGGCATACTACTCAAGTCTGAACGAATGGTATGATTGTAACATGCTACTAAACTTGAATAGATGGCTATAAAAGAGGAAACTCACCTGATGGTTGAAATTAACAGTATTTAGTGTAGAAAGACCCGTATAATTAACTGTTCCAACAGACTTAATTTTGTAGTAAATATGCCCAACTTGATCGCATAACAAGCTTCTCCATGATGTATTAGAGTACCACCGTGTCTGAAGAAAAAAAAAATCATTTAGATTAAAAATATGACTAATGCTATCTGTTACTATTAGAAGATAATTAACTCTATGGCTTACCTGAAGACAAGATCGATAATAACAGAAGATTAGCGCGACAAGAGGAAGAAGGACAAGAATTTTCACAATAAGCTCATCCTTAGGATTTCTACCCCCACCAGTTCCAGGAAGGGAGTCTTCTAACTTTTCCCTGACATTCTACCATCACAAAAAAAATAGCATGTAAATGGTAGTGGCACAAAGCATTTCACTCCAAAGTAAGACAAAAATGCATAATAAAAGCAGCTAGATCAATAGTGAAACTTAGATTGTTGGACTCATGCAATATTAATATTAAATACAGGAAAGATCATTTTGAAGTGAATGCCTGCAAATGTGTGGCATTATAGCACATGATAAACCATACATGAACGGAAGGACAAGGCAAAGGAATAGAAGAAACTAGAATCAAAATTTGAGAGGAATACCTGCCAGATATCAACAGGTTTTAAGAGCCAAGACGTCCACCAGTCCCAAGGTTTGAGGGGGCCCAATGTATAGTGGATAACCCGCAGTTCGCTCTCATCTACCATCCACTGCAAAAATACGCATAGTGCTCATATAACATTGCAGGTAGCGAGGAAAAAGTTATTTACAAAAATGATAGCTCATTGATCTAGAGAGCTTAACTTACAACAAGAAATTATTTTAAGAGCTCACTTCCTTTTACAGATTGGATAAGAAATATGACAAAATTTCTTATCTATATATAATAATAATAATAAGCATAACAACAAAATTTGAAACAAAAAGTTGAGATTGGATACAACGAGAAAATGGTAGTCTCCAAATGATGATCGAAAACAGGTGTAGCTAAAGAAAACTCAAGAAAATTCAAACAAGCTTCCGCTAAATAATCTGTATTTAAAACATGATGCTCAACAAAAGATAATCTAGGACTGACACTACCAAACTTCCTTGTATGATAGAGAGGAGAAGCTTCAATATAGCTCTTTGCCTTTTCTTTCGAAGTCACCAACTCACTACAATCCCCTACTTGGGAAGTTTGCAGTTTATATGTATTGAAGCTTGTTTGAGTCTTCTTTAGTTTTCTATATAATTGCCTTCATCGTGGCATGTAATCCAAACGAGGAACTTTCAAATATAGCTGATCAACATTCTTTTTCCTATTTAAGCAGCTTGCAGTGTAACATCAAAGTTGGAGAGAGATATAGGGATCTGGTTAGTAGGCTTGATCATAGTGCAACTACTACTTTGTTGAGGGGGTGGATCTAAACCTAAAGCCCTTAAAAAAGGTTGAAAATGCAAATACACAGGAAGGAAATAAAGAATCGCTATCTGAGAGGAATGAAAATTCATATATACATGCTCAATTTGGTAGAACCACTAAAATTGTATGAGTAGACGTACCTTATTAGCAAGCATGTAAAGACCAACATCCGCATTATAAAGAGTAGAGAGTCGCTCCATTTCAGGTGCTGGTCTAGAACGTAGCACTTCTGGTGGTATGTTCGGCTCAAAAACGTGTGCATTAGGAAAATTAGAATAATATGAGTTCAAAAAGCCTTGATCCCCTGTTAAATTAAAATCAAGGTGTTCATCAAAGTTTGAGACTTCAAAATAATCCAAGCTCCAAAGTCCACAATAGGTCATAAAATTTAGTAATCATGCACAAAAGGAATCAAAAAGTATCAGTAATATTTTACAACAGGATCAGCTACCTCCCGTGTAAGATGGCAAAGTGTTAACTTTGCTCATCATGTCGTTGAAAATAGTTTCAGATGGCTCCACAACCATAACACCAGAATTCAGCCTTTCAGAATGCTTCAAGTTAGCACAGAATTTGCTACACTTGAAAAGATCTTCTATGTCTTTCACTACAATTGTATCTGCGTCGAGATATACCACTGCACAATAATGTAATCGAGATCAAACAAATAGTAGCTAAACACTTCTTTTGAAAGGTAGCATGGACGTAAAGCATAATATGAGCTATCCAGAAAAAAATCACCAAATATTGGCGTCCTCCTTTACCAAAGTTTTTGTTATCCATGACTGGAAAGAACACTATTTTGTACAATCTCCACAATAAGATTAATTTACCTTTCCTATAGTCAGTCATGTTAAATATTTTCAGCTTCGTATAGACACCCCACAATCTTGATGGACGAACTTGATTAGGATTTGCCAATAAACTTATTTTCTCCACTATCCACCCATCAGCCTGCAGAATCATATTAATCAGAAGAATATTTTATAATAGGAAAGTAATCATTGTAATATAGAACATAAACATACAAAATATATACATGAACCCCAAAAGGAAATAAGAACAAATGGAATCATGAATTCATTTTGCACATCAGAAAGATCAAAGATGAGAGATTCTAAGTTGCAAGTTCCAGTCGTTGAACAGTTTTTCACATTTCATAACTGCGAGTCCATGTGTGTGTGTGTTGGGACCAACTTGCCCATACATAAACTAATTTTACAGTATCTAACTCTACAACACTTCGTAATTTCAAAAAAAAAACTTTACAACACCTGGTTGTTAGAAACCTCTAATATTCTAGATTGATGATCAACATAGATTCCAACAGTCAAACTATTTGAAATTGCAGACACTCCAACCATCGATTTAGATCAAATTCTCTTCCAGAACAGGGGAAAAGTTAAAAAAAAAAGCTCCCTTATCTCCTTTTAAAAGATTATTAATCACTCTCATTTTATAAATAACCAGACGCTTACAGACTAAATAAACAGATAGGATGGAATTAGAAGCAGAAGCAGCCAACAACATGGCTGTATCTTGGTTGATACGATCTTTATCTTTTCGAAGATTATAGTTTTTGTTTTCACCTGGACTATTATTAAGGTGACATACAGCTTAACTCTACAGCATTTGAAAGTCAAGAGAATCCCTAAAAAATTAATTTTTAGGTAGGTGGCCACCATAAATTGAACCCAACATATCTCAATTATTTAAGATCGTCTTAACCACTAGTCCCCTCCATGATAATTTGATTATAGTTATTCTACTCTCCTTTATAATTGGCAACCAAGAACTTACCACTCAAATGTTTTTTTTTTATATTATATTATTATTCAATAACATATGGAGTTGGGAAATTCCAAGATGTAACCTTTTACTTATTAGGTTGAACTAGATGCCGTTAGAGTTATATTCTTATTCGCTCACCCCAAATGTTGCTGTATCAAAAGAGATTAACTCATAGTCTAAAATTTCCAGAAGGGGACAGAAAATAAACAAGAAGTACCCATGAACAAGCCGTTCTAATAGCTCAAATTTCTCGAAAACAGAGAACAAAATAAAACGAGACCTGTAATAGCTTCTTAGCATACTCAGAAACGCCATCAGAAACCAGGGCCACCATATCCTTGTTGGACCCAGTATTGCGAATCGATTTTCCAAGAACTCGAACCCCCAAAAGAAATTCATCACCATACAAGAGCGTAACATAAGCTTCGTCCGAGGACTGTGATCCAGATGATGAAGAAGCTGATGACACTCCGGATTGAATCAGAGCCAACGCGATCGCCGCGAAAATTAAATCTCTGGGTTTCATCATAAATCAAAATAAGATAGAAATTAATCCCCAAATTTCGTTGTAAGATTGGGAATTTTTTAAGAAGAGCAAAAGGGGGAATCCCGTTCAAGGATTTAGCAATTCTCTTCTTTTCACATGTCGCAGCTGTGACACTTTTTTCGGAGGCGCCTTTTTGGAAAATAAAAATAATATCTAGGTCACTTCCAGATCTAAATGTTTATGCTTTTTTTTTAGAATAATTTCGATGCTCACTTATTTAGCTGCCAGCTTCTTTGTCATAGTTTTTTTATCAAAGAGTTATATTAAATCCTATCATATCATACCATGTGGTATAAGAGGAAAATCATTTTTGGACGATTTTATCTAAGTCATATTCTAAATTACAAACATGACATCTATTGGAATATAAAAAAAATAATAAATGTAAATAATGTAGAAGATATTTACATTATCATTTAGATTTCCATTTGTAGAAGATAAGATATTTTTATCAAATCTCATAGATTTTATGATTAAGTTACAAGAGATTTCAACAATGAAATGAAGATATGTTCAATATCATTTAAATTTTTATCATTTTTATAACCTAGAAAATAAGATATTTTTACCAAATCTCATCCTATAAATAGTTCTCTATATTTTGTTTATTTGCTTGGATTTACTTTTCTTTGTTTTGTTTTTTATAATAATAAGTTATCTTATTTTGGTTGGATTACTCACCTTAATTTCCATCTAAAATTTCTTTGTTGCAATAATTTTTGTAGGGATCTTTTTTGCATAATTGTTTCCTTTCAAAAGAAGACTTGGAGATGTTGAAAAAAATGTTTGAAGACCGAATCTAAAGTGCATGAATTCTTTAGTTTCAAAAGTTTGTAAGAATGATTTCCTACTATTACTATATATATATATGGTTATCTATATTTTGTTTACAAAAACATTTGAAACTTTATCTTTTGTTTGGATTACCTTTCTTGGTTTTTTTTTGTTTTATAATAAAAAATTTAGTTATCTTATTAAAATTATCATTTGAGGTTAAAGATAAGTTCATAAATGTATACTAATAATAAATATATTTAGCTTATTTATATTTATAATTATAATAATGATATAACTCTTATAAATTTTATAATTCAATAATAATTGGTCTATTAATAGATAAATTGAGAAAAAGCTAAAGAGTATCGATTTTTAAAAATCAGAGATAAAATTTAATTTTAATGCGATAAATTTTATTAAGTTTATTTTTAAATAATAACACCTATTATTTTTTAAGCTCAAAATAAAATATTAACGGTTTTTTAACATAAATATGAATTCTAATAAATTTAATTAACATGAAAAAATAATTATAAAATTCAATATTATATTGAAATTATTATTTGATGATTTAAATTTAGTGCAAAAATGTAGGTAACAATTTATAATTATATTTATATAATCTATTATTTAAAAAATTATCAAGAACACCGTGTTAAAATTCTAGTGGTTAAAAATTGAGAGTTGTGTCAAAAACTCAGTTTGTTTGTAGTTTTTGTGCGGAGGAATTAGACTCAAAACCTTATTTGGATGTAGATTTAAAAATGAGTATTATTTTTAGTAGTTAAAAAAGAAATGATTAAAAATGAGTTATTTTGATTGATTTGAAATGAATAATTAAAAATAAGTGGCTAGAAATGATTGAGTAGTTACAAATGAAATGAGAGTTATTTTTTAAAGTAAAAATGAGGAGTTAATACAAACTCGTTTGGATGTACATTTTCGACCAGAAAAATGTGCCAAACAAGCCGCCTCTAGGGTGATTGGATTTTGGAGTAACAGAGGAAATAAAGTAGAAGAGAAAGAGAACTTAAGTGATTTGGAAAGATGAAATATTTGTGTTGAAAATTGATGTTTTGGAGAGGAAAGGTTAGAAAAACTTTTTGAGGGAAGAAACTCTGATTTCTTGTTATATTCCATTCTGATCATACATATAAATACAACCTAACAAAAACAAACTACAAGATTTTTCTATAAAATCTCACCTAACTAATAGGCTACTGAAAGAATTAAATAAAAAATTAATAAATTACTAAACTAACCCTAACTTTTCAATACTCCCCTCATGCTGGATTGTATATATTATACAAACCTAGCTTGCTATTCATGTCTTCAAAGTTAGGTCTTGGTAACGGTTTAGTGAGGATGCCTGCCACCTGCTGCTTGGTTGGAACATAGACTAGTTTAATGAGTTTACTATTAACCTTTTCAAAGAAGAAGGGCTCGTTTCATAACGATCTCGTTTTTTGCTTCTTAGTTCCTATTTCTTTGTTGTTCTTAGATTTTTTAGAATAAGAAACAAGAATATGTTTGATAACTGTTTATGCTTATTCTTTAAAAAAAATAAGAAACATAATTTTTTTTCTACTTTGTAGTTTAAAATTATTTTTTATAATTTTTAAAATTTTAATACATGTAGTTTAAAAATATATAATATGCATTAAAAAAATTTATTATAAAAAATTTTCAAAAAAAATAAAAATGATATGAGTTAATATAAATAAATATCTTGTAAAATAAAGTACAAATAAGTTTTAATTCAAATTAAACAACAAATTTAAAATATTATTTCTCTCTAAATCTTTCATATGAAATATGTCGACTCAAATATATGAAGATTATATTTTTTTGAAAACAATATTATTGTAAATTATGAAAATAACATCGAGTGTATATTGAAGGAAAAAGAGAGTAATTTGTTAACGAATGATGCATAATATTTATTTAATACTAATAAAACTTTTGATACGTAAATTAATATTATTAGTCTAAAATAAGGTTGACTCAAAACTAATTCAATTATTGCACCAGGATTTGAACCTGATTTGCTAATATTAAGTTGGCTCCAAAACCAATAAGCCCAACTTCTTTTTAAATTAGAATTGGTCGCGTTTAATTTATATACGTAAGTCAGCTTCAAGTTTAAAAAAAGGGAAATAGTAATAAATGTCTAAAATTAGAAACTATCCCAAGAAAATGTCTATTCATTTTTTATTTTAAATTTTTGTCTAAATCAAAATTAAGTGAAGAGAGATAATATTTACATTCTCATAGTGTCCCTATTTTACATTTTTTAATGTTTAAAAAATATAATAAAATAACAACTCCTATTCTCAACCATCCCCTAAATTTAAGGAATAAAAAAAAGAAGCATATGTTGGAAACTTTCCCTTAATTTGAGGGATATATCTAACTACCCATTTATATATATATATATATATACCCTTTTAATTGCTTTTGCTCTTTTATACTCTCAATATTTAGTCCCATCAATTTTTTAATCAAACAAATAATATATATATCATTCAACACTCAATCTCGACCATTGATTTTTATTTTTTTTATCCTTTTATTCGTTTTGTAGCATTGTATCTCACACTTGCCACATTTTTCAGTCTTAGATTGATCTCACTCCCACTTTCGATCGTAATTTGTTGGATCTCACTTTCATTCAGCTAAGATATTCACAAGGTTTTGTTTTTTTTTCCTTCGATTCTTTGTTAATGGAAGCAACGCCAATTACAATTGCTTTAACAAAATTTGAGATGATCCAAATGTATATTCCAATGACAACACAATATGTTTTGACATAGTTCACAGATCCAACGATATCTCAACTTTTATCCATCATCACTGCATGTCTTGAATTGGATGGAAGAGTATCTAGTCTTTTTCATTACAAATATAAGAATAACAAAGCAAAGGGCATACTAGTAACAAAAGATAGAGGCGTGGGATGAATATTAAATAGGGTTGCAAACAGTGTGTACACGACTGATGCATTCTAGCTGAAATCACGACAGTATATATTGGTACACATGGAATATATCCAGGAAGAAGAGATGCAAAAAAGAGGGAACAATACATGTAAATAAACCTACATAGTAGCATACACCTACATCACCAAGAAGGTAGAGACGTGCAGTGGATGTTCAATGGGTTTGCAAATGGGTGTGTACAGTGACTGATGTGTTCCAGCTAAAATTACGGCAGTATATATTGGTACACATGAGTATATAACCACGAACATGAGATGAAAAAATAAAAGGAAACAAATAAATGCACACCGACTGATATGATTGAATACGGTTACGAACAGTCATATATATATCCATGTGCATCCTCTAATCCAAGTTTGACGCAGATACCTCAGGTGAGTTTTTCTTTGTTTTTTGTTTTCTCTTTTTAAATACACGCAGCGGCCAACAAACTTTCTGTGGGGGCTTCGTATGTAGTGTTATGTATGATTATAAGTAGTAAAAAAATTTAATGTTGGTTAAAAAATCAAATTTAAATTGGTATATTTCAGCTTTTTTTAAATTTTTTTTGTTTAAATCAATTTTTAGATTTGGTGGAAGTTTGTTGAAAAATATTTCATATTTAAATATATTAGTAGATTTCTTTTTAGATTTGGTGAAATTCTATTGAGGATTTTTGTTTAGATTTGGTGAAATTTTGTTTGAATCGTTGTTATAAAAAGTCAATATTTTGAATAATACGTAAAAAAAAAAGAAACTGATTTAAATTCCCGGGGTACAACAGTCTATTTTATATTTAGTTATTTAAAATTTATTTTTGAATTAAAGAATAGACATTTATTTAAAGTCTAAAAAAGTGTAGACATCTCCTTGAAATAGTTTCTAATTTCAGACATTTACCTAGTTTTCCCTTAAAGAAAGAAATGGAACTAGAGAAACTAGTTTTGGGAGTTTCTTATTTTTTTACATAATTTAAGAAACATTTTTTTTAATTAGGGAACAAGAATCGGGAACAGTTACCAAACATGCCCGTTTTCCAAAAAACAAACAACAGAAACGAGAAACAAGAAATGGGAACTTTATCAAACGAGCCCGAAGTGTCAATCAATTTCAACATGCTTCGTCCTATCATGATGAAGAGGATTCTTGGCAATACTTATGCAGCTTGATTATCGCACATCACTTGAATCGATGTTGGACACTCTTTTTTTAACTCATTAAGGACTCTTTTTACCTAGATGCCTTCGCATATGCCTTGAGACAGGGCTCGATATTCGGCTTCAATTCTACTTCTAGCAACCACTAGTTGTTTTTTACTTCTCCAGGTAATAAGATTGCCCCATACAAATGAGCAATGCCTAGAGGTTGATCTTCTTTTTGTAGTATCACCTATCCAATCCGCATCTGAGTATATCTCTACATCTTTCTTATCAGTTCGTTTGACCGGTAACCCTTTCTCGGGAGTCATCTTCAGATATCTGAGGATTCTATACACCGCTTCCATATGTTAGTTATGATAGACACTTTGGAGGAATGTGCACACCAGCAAAAATCTTTCAGTCCGACTACTTCTGGCCGAGTATATTTTAGGATGTGCATCACTACGCGAAAACGTGCGATGAATGTCAAAGAAAATGGAATATAGGAAAGAGAGATTAAATGCTTTTAAATTTGATTCTAGAGGTCGAATTATTTGACATCTGAAGAATTAATTTCATGGGACCATTTCCCCCTTCGCACGAGAATTCGTACATATTGGTTGCGGTTGACTATGTTTCTAAATGGATAGAAGTGATTGCCACACCTTTCAACGATGCTAAAACGGTCATCTGATTTTTGCAGAAATACATTTTCACAAGGTTTGGTACACTGCGAGCACTAATTAGTGATGAGGGAACACATTTCATAAACAAAGCAATGACTTATGTGCTGCAGAAATATAACATCAAGCATCACATTGCAACATCTTATCAGCTGCAAATCAATGACCAAGTAGAATTCTCCAATCGGGAAATCAAAAGTATCCTTGAAAAAGTTGATGGACCGAATAGAAAAGACTAGTCTTTATGACTGGATGATTCGCCTTGGGCCTATCGTACCGTATTCAAGACTCACTGAATATGTCACCATACAAGATAGTTTATGGATAATCGTATCATTTGCCTGTTGAATTGGAGTATTAAGCTTTTTTGGCGCTGAAAAAGCTAAATCTAGATATTTAGAAAGTTAGTTCTTCCAGAATGATGCATGTGCTCGACTTGGAGAAGCACAAACACTTTGCATATAATAATGCAAAGTTATACAAGGAAAAGAAAAAAAATGGCATGATCGAGATTGATCAAGAAAACATTTGAGGTAGGTCAGTAGGTACTTTTTTTTAACTCATGATTTTGTTTGTTTCCAAGAAAGCTCAGATTCAAGTAGTTTGGACCATTCCGCATTACACAGGTTAAATCAGGTGGAGCGATCTAGTTAAAAAACAAGGTCAACAGAAATAAGTTTGCAGTTAATGGATAAAAATTGAAGCATTACTAGAATTAGGATATTCAATGCAAAGTATCTTCATTATCATTAACCGAAGAATGAGTGCACGAGTTTACGTTTGGAGCAAAGTGTATCGGTACATTTATTTTGTTGCTCCAATCCTGCTAAGTTATAACTTTTTGTATCTGCTTACTTAAGAAGTAGTTAAATATTTTTCTTTTTATTTATTTATTTCAGTTTCTTATCTTTTATTTTCATTTTAGTTAGGAAAAGTAGTTTGTTTCTACTTATGGTTATTGAGAAGGTCGAAATCCTATAAGATGCAATGCATGGAATTAAAATTTAATCATATCATTGCAATTATTACGGTGGGATATTGGGCAGCCAGATTAAAGGTTTTCTAATCCAGCGGTTAGCGTTACATGCAAAACAGCCTTAACCGAAACATCAACTAATGCAAATGCGGTGTTTGACTACTTCAGATATTCTATCCCCTCGCCTCGCTATTTCAATGACCGTTCATCGTACTTCCCCCTTCATTTCATCCATAACCATCGAAACCTTGAACCTCTCTTCCTCTATACTAAAAAATTAATTTACTCACCATGGTGCGAAAACTAGCAACAAAATGTTGAAGACTGTGGAACATAAGGAGAGAAGGACAAAGTGAGGTTGACCCCAACCAAGAACCTGAGCCAGCCAACGATGCGCAAGCCATCGAGGAAGGTGACCAGTCGTGAGCTAGCACTCCCAAGCGTAGGCAAACCATTGCTTCACCAGTAAAGGCAGAGGAGCGCACGTAAGAAGCAAAATCTTTGGAAGCTTCTAGAGAAGAAAAAGTGGTCACATCGACACCACGGTGGGCCCCGCCATTGGTACTGATTGAAAATTCTGATGGATACTTCGAAGGTTTAACACCTTCAATGGACAAGTGAGACTTGAAGGAGTTTAATCAGAAGATGAAGGAGTTTGTGCGAGAAATAGAATGCGAGTGTAGAGAAAATGCAAACGCGGGCACCTCTTAACTTGTTGAGGTGGCTGATGAGGGTGAGGAGGAAGAACGACCACATCAGGACGGAAAAGCATCGATGGTGGAAGAGCATCTAGGTAGGTGTAGAATAACAATGTTGGCAACGTAGGACCTTTTTCCAACGCCAATCTAGGGATGAAGAGGATGAAGAAGATGAAGGCTTTGCCAAGCATAGAAGAACAAGGCTAACATGCTTAGGAAAAGTATCACGCCTTGAGGAAAAATGGCATTTAAGCACTCAAAGGCTGCCACAAATGCAGTAGAACCGGGGCCATCCACACACCCCCATATGTCTACCCGCCCACTAGGACAGGAAAATAGCACAAAAGCAAAGTTGGTGTGCTGCATCTGGTGGCTATCCAAGAGTCTGGGCACGTACCTAGAGTCGTGCGCGAAAAAGTCGTGCACGTACCTAGTTTCCATCTTTATCGCATTACTCTTCCTCTATGCTTATTATGTTTTTCCTGAAGTATATTAATAAAATCATTTTCTCCATTTTATTCTCTGCTTAGATAATCTTTTTTTACCTATGCAATGATGATTTCTCGCTTTTTAATCTTGTGCATTTTTTTTTTTAAAAAAACATTGCCTAAGTACGCTGAAACTTAATCTACCACAAGACAGTCGATTGCTAGTATTATAATGAGGTTGTTTAGGGACTAATTCCTTTTAAACTTGGGAAAATTGCACACTTTTTTGGGAGGAATCCAAAATTTTGAAATAGGGAAATTGAATCCAATGCGATGTTAAATCATGTGACAACAGCAGTTTAGAAAAGACACCAAGTCACACACAAGCAAAATAAGGAAAGAATCAAGTGAGAAAGAAATTGTTAACTAACCAGACACTACGAGACAATCTGAAAAAATCACGAGATTTATACCTTAAAGATACGACGAGATTGGCAATCAATCAGTATGAATCTACTGTGCTAATTCGGCTACTAACCCAAACCAAGGAGATTCGAGAAGATTCAGAAAGAGATTATAAAAAGAAGCCATTTGAACGAGAGAGGGAGAGAGAAACCACGACTGTGTTCTTTTCTTGTTTTGTTTTACTTTGCTTTACAAACTCATTTTGGCATTTAAATAATACCTGTTTCAGCATGTCTATATGTACGTTGTTATCCTTGTTTCTTTTCTGCACTATGAACTAATCTCTCAAAGGGTAAGTTTTGGGAAATATAGAATAGCTCACGCATGTGCTACATAGATCTATGGAGGAAATAACTAGAGCAAGTTAATTAGTTGTAAGAGCCCCATTTTTTCCTTATTAGTATTCTTTTATCAGTTTAAATAAGTGGCTAATTGAAAAGAAGGGCATTTTTGTGAATGTCTTGAGAGTAAAGGGCAGTTTGGTATTCTTCCATGGCTATTTAATTGCACTTTCGCGGATCCCTAGAGCAGCTCTGTTCACTCTCGAACCAGGCGCCGTTCCCCTTCCTCTCGCTTTTCCGACCACCAGCTCGCCTTCGCCGGAGGCATTGCAGTCGGGATCGTTTGCGCGCGTGTGTGGCGTCATCTCCGTCGAAGCAGGTCGCGGGTTCGAGCTGTGGCGGCTGCGCTGGCACCTTCGATTCGTCGTCCGAGTCGCTGCTGTCGGGGCGCGGGTTCGTCGTAGCGGGGGAGTCGGCCGTCGAGTTCTGGCGTGGTGCGCGCGTGCAAGCTCGGCGTGAGCTGTGCGGGTCTGTTGCGGGAGCGCGGTTGGGTGTCGAGCGGTGTGGGTTGAGGTCGTCGTCGCCGGAAGCATCAGGGGTCCGTTGTCGAGGTCGTAGCGCCACAACCGCCAGTCTCTCGTCGTCGCCGGAGTTGTGGTGAGGTCCATCTTGTCTTCTCACTTTTACTTTTGTTCCTTGAGTTAAGTTGCAAATGGTGGTTAAAGGAAGAAGAAGATGGGTGTTTGGTAAATGGGCTTGTTATTTAAATTGGGTTTAAGGCTATTCTAGTAAGGAATAGGGGGTGTTTGGTTCTGGATCAAGCTTATTTTAATGAGGGTTTGGGCTAGTTTGGTTATATGATTAAAGCTATTCAAGTGGAATTTAAGAGTTGTTTGTTTCTAGGTTCAAACTCACTAAAGTGATGGTTTAGGCTTATTTGATTAATGAGTTGGATTTATTTAATTGATGAATAAGGGTCATTTTTTCTTTGGTTCTTGGATATTCAAGTTGAGATTAATTTATGTTTGGTTATGAGTTTAGGGGTGTTTGGGGTTAAAGGTTGTTTGGATTTGGGGGTTTAATAGTATGTGTTTTGAGTTAAATGACAAGTGATGATCGTTTGACTTTTCGTTGACCAGGTTTGCCTCGAGCTAATTCTTGTTCTCCGAGCCAAGTTTGAGGGTCGCGTGGGACCATCAGGACACATTTTTCGAGGTTCTCCACTTCTTCGCTAAATTTGACTTCTTTGGATCTGTTTTAATGGTCTAAGGTGCTAGTTCTGACCGGTTTGTTTGCTTTAGGGCTCGGAAGTGGTGTTTGGCTTTTGAGAGCTTCCCGTTCACGCTAGAGTGTTGATTGGGAGTTCCACTGAGGTAAGGGACCCTTTACCCCTTCTCGAGGACCTGTGGTTAATACATGTGCTGGTTTACTTGCATTAGTTGATTTGTCTGATTGTCGCATGACCATGTGTATTGTATGTTGCATTTGATTGCATCGAGAGCATATACATTTCATGTTTATCTGTTGTATGACTAGTGATGCATGAATCATGTACGTATGCCTGATATGGTCGAGTTGCACATGGTTGCATGATTGTCCTGATATGGACTTGCATGATGTTTGATGCACGACTTTATGCCTTGTTTGGACCCAAACGAGTCATAAAGATCGGATAGAGGAGACTAGTAGGTGGGTGTGGACGAAGAGATTCGGGCGCACACCCTAGCTTGAGGTGATATTCTCTCGCTCCGCAGGACTTCCGTGGATGGTCGGCCGGCCAGGCTCACGGCCCTGGATGGTTTCTACTAGTAGCCTAGGCTCTCTCCAGGTAGGTGGTATGGGCCTGATATGGTTCCTTGGTGAGTGGTGTGGCACCACCTCTCGCCGTGAGTACGAGGCCTAGGGCCAACAGGTCGCTCGACTCACCGGTTCCCTCTGGAGTAGGATGCCAGATTGCTCTCGAGTCAGAGGACTCTTGTGAGCTTTGGGTCTTGGGGTCTACGATCCTTAGACCGCTCTACGTGGTGCTCGTCTAGGACGAGGTTTCTTGACTTAGCACCCAGGAGCTTGGGTTTTGTATACCCCTCGATTATGTTGCTGATCATACTTGTTTGCTAATGTTTGTATTCTTGTGCATGTCTGTCCCCGAGCTGGGGAAGCCTTACTGAGTTTGCGAAAACTCACCCTTTCCACTATGGAATCCCCACAGGTACTACTAGACTGTACCGAGATGGATGATCGATGGCGCTGGAGATGACCATGGGACCTGCTGCATTATTCTATTTAGAGTCTTTTGAATTCTTCCTTCTGCATGAACTATTTATGGGCATGATAAGTGAGGTTTTACCGCGATTTCATGTTTTGACTATTGGGTACCCGAACGACTGTGTTAAATGAATTTATAGTTTTTATAAACTTGATCTTCTGAGTTGTTTAAAAGGAGTTTTGTTTTAAATTTATATGCCCGGGACGTCGAGTATAATTTCATGCATTTAGAGTTAAGGACTTAGGTTTAGACCCTGATTTGGGTCGGGTCCTTACAAGGTTTTCCTTCTATTCAGAGATATAGTTATTCTATTTTGAATGTAATTAGCTGTTGATTTATTCTAATTTTATTCTAATTAATTCCTTCCTTAATTGTATGATTCTATATGTAATTGTTTCCTTATTGTAAATAATGCCTTATTTGGAGAATAGAGTTTCTCCTATAAAAGAAAGGTCACTGTAGCATTTTGAAATATCGATTAATGAAATAAAAATTATTTCTATTCTTTCTAAATCGACATGGTATTAGAGCATAAAACATTTTAAAACCCTAGTCGAATTCTAAACACAGTCACAACCCTAGCCACTATTTATCAAAGGTTTACCCTTCTTGTGACTAGTGTATTCAAATTCGTACCTGGGCATTAAAATCTGATGTTTCATAACTTTCTCTTTTCATTTGAGGATCTGGTGGGTATCGTCTTTGTCATCAAAGCTCTTTCTTGTTGGGTTCTTTAGAATTTGCCACATCGCTGCCTTATGTGTTGTTCGAGCGAGAAAGAAAGGCGACCCACAAATCTCAAACATGTGAACACGCGATCCAGATATACCCATGAACGGACCCGAAGAGAGATTTGAGAACCTGTGCGACCTAGATCTTGCAGCAACCCGCGAACCTTTTTGTGCGAACGTGTGACTTGTGAAATTTTCATGATTTTTAATTTGGCGATCCTTTCTGATTTGACGATTCTACAGCTATTTTTTGTGTGTTTTTTAAATGATTTTTTTCACCCTTATTTTAATTAATTTATTTTCGATTTACTCTCTGATTTTAATTGATTTTATCATTATATATTAAAAAAAGTTTACTAAATTTATTACATTTGTTTTCTACAGAAAATTTTTCAAAATTACACCATAACTAGTGATTTTTTTTTTTCCCTTTCAACTTGTTTCGATTGTTCGTGACCAAAATTAGACCCCTGACCCAGATACACGTCAACCAGATCTGTATCGATTATTGTCCCAATTGAAAATCTTCGTTAAAGGTTAAGTTGTCACATAGTTTGGCTCGCTGTGTTGCTCGGTAACTTTGACAGTCGATTCATTTATTAGTTGTTTGGTTTTCTCAACTAGAATTCTTGGATATTTGGTGTATTTTTTTAAAAGATGATAAACTATCAAAATTTGATGCCTACAGTCTCTGGCTCACGTAATGATCATTTTTTCTCTGCCATTAATATTATTAGTGCCCTTGTTGCTGACAATAGGTCTCTGAGTCAAGAGAACATTCATCAAGTTCTGAAACTGCTAAATATCACATCATTTGGTAATTGTTGTGTTTCTTTGGCACAATCAGGTAATTATCCACGGGCCCTATCTTGTCTTAATTCATCTCCATGGATCATCGATTCTAAGGCATCTGATCATATGACTACTTCTTCCCAGTTTTTTACCTCATATATTTCTTTATATTCTAAAGAAAAAAAAAGTAGAATTGCCGATGGAAGTTTCACTTCTATTGTAGGAAAATGAACTATTTTCTTAAATTTAACCTTAACTTTAAAATTTGTTCTTCATGTCCCTAAATTAGCTTGCAACCTGTTATCTTTTAGTAAAATTTCCTAAGATGCTAATTGTCGCGTTACTTTCTTTCCTACTTATTGTGTTTTTCAGGATCAAGAGTTAGGGGAGATGATTGGACGTGCTAGAATGTTGGACAATCCCTATTATTTTGAAGAGGAACCATCCGGTAATAGAAAAGTTCAAGGTTTAAGTAGTGTTAGTTCTTCTCTTGTTAAAGAAACTATTTTACTTTGGTATCGTAGACTTGGTCATCCTAATTTTTCGTATTTAAAATATTTATTCTCAGACTTATTTAAAGGAATTGATTGTTCAACTTTTCATATGTGTCAAAACCTTACAAAGCCTCCAAACCTTTTTACTTAATTCATAGTGATGTTTGAGGTCCATCTAAAATTTCGACTCGTAGTGGAAAACGATGGTTTGTTACATTCATTGATGATCATACTCGTTTGACTTGAGTTTATTTGTTAACAAAAAAATCTGAGGTTCAAGATATTTTCATTCACTTTTATAATATGATTGAAAATCAACTTCAAACAAAAATAAGCATTTTACACACTGATAATGGGACTGAATATTTTAATGAAATTTTAGACACATTTTTTAAATATAAGGGGATATCTCACCAATCTACATGTAAAGATACTCCTCAACAAAATGGAATTGTTGAAAGGAAAAATAGACATATAATGGAGGCTACACGTGCACATATGATTTCTATGCATGTTCTCGCTTAATTATGGGGTTACACAGTCCTTACCACTGCTTACCTTATAAACAAAATGCCTTCTAAAATATTGTCATTTAAAACCCCTCTTAGCATCTTTAAAATTTCTTTCCCACTGTTAGATTGTACTTAGATTTACCAACTAGAATTTTTTGGTGTACTACTTATGTTCATCTTCCTTATTTTACTGGGTCAAAACTTGAACCTCGTGCAACAAAATTCATTTTTTTTGGCTATTCCTCAAATAAAAAGAGGGTATCGGTGCTTTGATCCTTTAAACAAAAAATATTTTGAAAGTATGGATGTCATATGTATGGAGCATGAATCATTTTTTAAACCAAATTTGCTTAAGGGGGAGAATTCTAACCTTGAAGAAAATATTTGGGAAACTTTTCTCCAAATTATTAGTCCGAACAATGTATCTCCTAGTCTTTCTATGCCAAATGTATAATGTTCTACTTCAGGGGGAGAGATACTATTGGTTGATCTCCCTACTCTTGTTCCTGAGCTTCAGGTTTATACTAGCAGGGCATCTATTCAACATAGTAGAGATTAGACAGTGGACTTGTCACCGCATCAATCCAATTACCCGACAAATGATACTGAAAATTCAGGTAACCCCTCTTCTTCCAATGACGTTAATATCAATTTTCTTCTAATAACCTTGATCTTGATATTCCCATAGCACAAAGAAAGGGAGTTTGTAATTGTACGAAATACCCAATTGTCAACTATCTATCATATCATAGGTTGTGTGAAAACCATAAAGCATTCACGTCTAGGATTAATGACCTCTTTATTCCAAGGAATGTACAAGAAGCCCAGAATGATTTGAACTGGAAGTTAGCAGTTATAGAAGAGATGAATGCGCTCAAACAAAATTATACTTGGGAAATGGTAGAAAGACCGAAGAATAAGAAGACTGTGGGATGTAAATGGGTATTCACTATAAAGTGTAATGAAAACGATAGCATTGAACGATATAAAGCCAGACTCATTGCTAAATGCTTTACTCAAACTTATGGTATTGACTACCAAGAAACATTCGCTCCTATTGCTAAGATTAACTCGTTCGAGTTCTACCTTCTATTACAGTAAACTTCGAGTTGCCACTTTATCAACTAGATGTGAAGAATGCATTCCTCAATGGTGATCTTGAGGAGGGACGTGTTTATGGATTTGCCACCTTGATTTGAAGTAAATCTTAGAGTTGATAAAGTCTGCAAATTAAAAAATTAAAAAAGGCATTATATGGTCTCAAACAGTCTCCGAGAGCGTGGTCTGAACGCTTCAGGAAAGTAATGAGAAGTTATGGATTTCTTCAGAGTCAAGCAGATCATACCATCTTCTACAATTATACTGGTAATAATAAGATCGTTGTTCTTATAGTATATGTAGATGACATAATTCTTACAGGCAAGGATGAAGATGGGATGTACGAACTAAAGAAGAGACTAGCAAATGAATTCAAAATCAAAGACTTAGGAATGTTGAAGTACTTCTTAGGGATGGAATTTGCCAGTTCAAAGCAAGGTATCCTTGTTAATCAAAGAAAATACATTCTTGACTTATTGGAAGAGATGGGATTACTTAGGTGCAGAACATTAGAAACTCCTATTGAGCCAAATATAAAACTGCAAGGAGCAACTAAGGAAGAGGTGAAAGATAAAGAGCGTTATCAAAGACTTATGGGAGGACTTATTTATCTATCTCACACTAGACCAGACATTGCATTTGCAGTAAGTATGGTAAGTCAATTTATGCATGCTCTAGACCCTAATCATTTTGAAGCAGTCTACAAAATTTTGAGATACTTGAAAGGAACTCTAGGAAAATGCATACTATTTAAAAAACATGAAATTTCAATATTGAAATTTATACCGATGCTGACTGGGTGGGTAACACTATAGATAGAAGGTCAACTTCAGGTTATTACTCATTTGTTGGAGGAAATCTGGTTACCTTGAGAAGTAAAAAACAGAGTGTGGTATCTAGAAGTAGTGCTGAACCAGAATTTAGAGCATTAGCTCATGGTATTTGTAAAGGTATATGGATAAAAAGGCTTCTATAGGAACAGAAAATTACTCATGCCACACCTTATGCGAGTCTATTGTGAAAACAAAGCTGCTATCTACAGTGCTCATAATCTAGTTCTCCATGATAGAACAGAGCATATTGAAGTCGACAAGCATTTTATAAGAGAAAAGATTGACATTGGAGTAATTTGCATTCCATACTTACCAACTATCGAACAAATTGCTGATGTTTTGACCAAAGGACTCCGTAAGTTACGATTTGACAGAATGATTGACAAGTTGGCTTTGAAGGACATCTTTACACCAACTTGAGGGGGAGTGTTGATCTATTCTAATTTTATTCTATTTAATTCCTTCCTTAATTGTATGATTCTAGATGTAATTGTTTGGGGATTTTGCATGTATAACAAAAAAAGATAAAATATTTTCATTTATAGCATAAAATCAAAACTAATTCATTTGTAGCAAAAAATTCAAATTGAATTCTATCACTAGCTGAATCTATTAGTAATAGAATTCCATCAATGAAGACTTCTTCTATCACTGCTTGAATTTTCTATTAGTGATAGAATTTCAAATTGAGTTCTATCACTGATAGAAATTAATATGCTATAAATGAGATTATTTTAAAAATCGTGTTGCAAATATAATACAAAAGGTAAAATGTTCTGCTGATGGTAAATTCTCTAATTGTTTCCTTATTGTAAATTTATTCCTTATTTGGAGAATAGAGTTTCTCCTATAAAAAAAAGGCCATTATAACATTTTGAAATATCGATTGATGAAATAGAACTTATTTCTATTCTTTCTAAATCGACACTAGGAATAATGATATTTCTATTTGGAATTCCAAGTTAGGACATTCCTCTAGCTCTAGGCTATTAGCCTTAAAGCATATTTTGTCTTTAGATTCAAATTGCATTCAATATTCTTGTTGTGATGTATATACCCTTTGGCAAAACAGAAGAGATTGGTTTTTCAATCCAATAATAATAGAACTACAAACTTGTTTGATTGAGTACACATTGATGTTTGGGGACCATTTCGTACTCTTACTTACACTGGTCATAAATTTTTTCTAACCGTGATTAAAGATTATAGTAGGCACACTTGGGTTTTTATGTTGCACAAGAAATCTGATGTAGCTCAAATCATTCCACAATTTGTTAAATCGGTTGGAACAAAATTTGGGGTTACCATCATATGTTTTCGATCTGACAATGCTAAAGAGTTTATTTTCTCTCAGTATTTTAAGTCTTATGGCATTTTACATCAACAATCTTGCGTTGCTTATCATGAGCAACTTCGGTAGTGGAGAGCAAATGTCAACACGTCCTTAGTGTCGCCAGGGCACTATTCTTCCAATCGAGAGTTTCCCTTTATTTTTGGAATGAATGTGTACTACCTGCAGTGCACCTCATTAACAAGATCTCTTCTCCTGTTCTTAAGTGGAAATCTCCCTTTGAATATCTACATAAGATTTCTGCTGACTATTCACTGTTAAGAGTTTTTGGCTGCCTCTATTTTTCCTCAACTCTGTTATCTGAAAGATACAAATCCAGTCTCCGTGCTATACACTCAGTGTTCCTAGGCTACCCAGCAAGTGTGAAAGGTTTTAAACTTCACAATATTGAAACTCAACATATTTATATATCACATGATGTGTTGTTTCGAGAACAATTTTTTCCCATTTATAAAGTTACCTCACACCTTGAAAATGTTGACATGCCATTTCTTTCATCAATTGTTTTACCCATACCGTACAACTATGGCATCCCACATCATCAACTTATCTCAAATCTGCCTACATCTACCCAACTATCAATTCCAACCCACAAACCCCAACCTCACTTACTCCAAACACTAATCATCCAGCTGCAAATGTACCTGATGCAGTAGCCTCTTGTTCTACACATTATGATGCCTCTAACAGCCCTTCCCTCCCTTTACCCAATTGTCCATTTAACTCACCAACATATATCAATATTTTATCCCCCACTCAAAACACCATTGTTCCCTTATCCATTCCTACTACTTCAAATTTTGATCTTGACATTTCCCTACCCACCCACATTCCACGTAAATCCTCTAGATTACACAAACAACCTTCCTACATGAATGACTACCATTGCAGCCTTGTTTCTCAACTCAACCTACCCTCTTTATCTACACGATATCCTCTGTAAAACTACCTCCATAACGACAAAATTTTCCCTTCATTCAAACCTTTTCCCTCAAACTCTCTTCCTCTTACGAACCTAAATATTATCACCAAGCCATTCCTTACACACATTGGCGTGAAGCTATGCAGAAAGAGCTCTTAGCCATGGAAAAGTAAATAACACCTGGGTAGTGGTTGATTTACCTGTTGGAAAGAATGTTATTGGAAGTAGATGGATCTACAAGATCGAGTATCATGTTGATGGATTGATTGGGCAGTATAAGGCATGCTTAGTTGCCAAAGGATACACTCAACAAGAAGGGATCGACTATGTGGACACCTTTGCCTCAATTGTGAAACTCGTCACTATTTGAGTGATTCTAACCATGGTCGTCATTAATGGTTGACCTTTGTTTCAACTTGATGTTAATAACACTTTCCTCCATGGAGAGTTAGTTGAAGAAGTATATATGCAACTACCATTGGGATATAAACCCACTGCCAATCATATAAGTAAAGGCACACCAGTCTGTCATCTTAACAAGGCCATATATGGTCGAAAACAAGCATCTCGATAATGTTTTGCAAAGTTCTCATCAACCATGTTATTGATTGGTCAACTGCAATTTTTTCTTGGTCTAGAGCTGACTCGGTCTCACAAAGGAATTTTCATATGCCAGAGACATTATGTTCTACAAATGATTGAAGAAGCTGGTTTGCTAGGAGCCAAACTCGATCCCTTACCATGAATCTTATTTAGAAGTTGGCTCTTAATCCTGAAGATCCAACTTCGAATACTCTATTAAAGGATCCAACAGTCTATCGACGACCCATAGGCAAACTAATCTATCACACCATATCCCGACCTAATGTAACCTTTGCTGTCAACAAACTGAGTCAATTTGTCTCTTGTCCAAGGTAATCTCATCTGACAGTAATTCATCAACTGCTTTGTTACTTCAAAGGAACATAAGGCAATAAAATTTTGTTATTTTCAGTTAAGAATTTTAAATTGAAAACCTTCTCAAATTCTTATTGGGCGTCTTACCTTTACTCTAGGAAATCTACAACCAATTTTTTCATTTTCTTAGGAGATCCATTAATCTGATCTTGGAATTCTAAAAAGAAGACCACTGCTGCTCGCTCTTTAGCAGAAGCTGAATATAGAGTTATTGCGTTCACCACTTGTGTGAAGTTCTTTGGCTCACATATCTTCTCAAAGACTTATAGGTTCAACTGTCTTCTCCAACTATTGTATACTGTGATAACAAAGCAGCAGTTTACTTAGCCAATAACCCGCTATTTAACGAAAGAACCAAACACATAGAGTTCGACTGTCACTTCAAAAGGGAAAAATTATCCAACATTCTCCAATTTATGTTCCAAGTTGGGATTATCATGTCTAGTAAGTCCAACTTGATGGCTCATTGTAATAAGAGAATTAATTTTGTTATTTTAGTTATAATGTTGGTTTATTTGTTATTTCTAGCTTGCCAGTCAGCAACGTTTGTTGCATTGCAGCTACTTGTGTATGAATACCTCATAAAGAGAAGAATAATACACTTTTGCAAATTCTTCTTCATCATGTTTTCATTGTTCTTTCAATACCTATACATAACAACCATCTCGAATTTACTTCACAACCAATCCAAAAATAAATAATCACTTAGGATAACAATTTCACATAATAACGATCATATCTTAACGTCAAAATGTCATCCAATAACGATGCTACACTTAATTAAGCATCTTAAGTCAGTTAAATATCAACTATCTCTTAACATTGGATTTCGCATCTCATATGCCATCATATTTCAATTCCTTCCAAAAATACTTATCGAGAAACAACACATAAATTCTTAAAGGCAACTCAGTTGATTAAAAATCTATAAATAAATGCCATGAAAATCTATCAACATAAAATGCAATTTATAATCGAGAACATGCATCTCAAACAACGCGAACAAGAATAAACAGAGCCACACGCTGATACCCATTGCGATCGGGACAATGACGTAATCAAAACGACGCATTATATGAAAAAGGGTTGTTGGAGCGTTGTTGGAGAATCGATGGAAAGTTGCTGGAAATAATGTGAGTCACCCTCGTTTGGAATCGTCTCAGTCTAAAGAGTCCAAAAATGATCACACCCGCTTTTTTGAATTCAAAACATTTTGGATAGGATCGAACCATATTAGAGAATATGATGTTCCACTTCAAAACCAATTGGCTATGAGGAGAGTAACCCTATCTCTTATAAATGTGTTGAAGACTCCTTACATCACCTTTTCAATGTGGAATAATTGCCACATGGTGAGGATAGTGAGTATCTCCAACACTCTTCAATCGAGAAAGAACTCTATTACGAAAATATTCCAGAAGTAAATTCAAAGAAGAAAAATAATTTACTCTTGTTTGGTCGTGACTTGCGCAACAACAATGCACACAAATTTCTTCTCTAATTCGTAATACACCCACTGACTTAGCGGCTCCTACTTTTTCAACTTACGGCTGAATATAAAATTCTATTTATTTATGCCTTTCACGGCAGTTGAAGGGCAAAGAAATGGGTGATGGGCCCATATTGGGCCCATTTGATTCGGCTTCACAAATAACAGTGTCAAGACACTACAAAAGAAGAAAAGCTATGGATGTAAAAGCAAGCTCGATGATGTGGTTTTTTTGGCCCTTGACATTGGTATTGTTACTCACCTTTCCGACGTGAGACTAGTGCGTATTTTGAGATGGAAAGATCGAAATTTCGGGATCAATATCGACATGAAATTGTGATACCACATATAAGATAATATAAGTAGTCCATATATCATATAAAGATGTTGAATGCTCCTTACTTTTATATAATTAACCACATATTGCAACTTGCTTTTCTTCATCTGAAATTAAAATATAAGAAAACAACTAATTTTTCTACAAACATAGTTGCCACTAATTATTTAAAACTAGAAACAATTCCAAATGAAGCCCTAAACATCACACACATGTTCTATCTCAAACTCATATCGATCATAGATCAAATCCTTATATAAGGTATATATTTGATTTGATATTACAATTTGATAGCTACAATTCTATAGAAGGAACATAAAGTTCTAGATGTGTTTATTATTATAGTATTAGTCCAACATCTAGAATTGAAGTACAAGTTTTTATGTGAATCTCAGAGCTGAGCAAGATGGCTAATATCATAAGGGTAAGTGTCAGTGGGAAGTTGGGCATTAAAGGATCTGTTTGATAATACCATGAATGAAGCTTCAGTTGGATGGACTTTATCCCAAAAGGTGTATTCAGTCCTATTTGCACATACTTTTCCAAAAGGATTACATACGACTTGGTTAGGTAGAACTTCACAACATGGAACATCTAAAATTACCTCATCACCTGCATGTTTTTAATTTTTGTTCATAATAATATTAAGAGAAAAAATGTATATAATGAAGTATTTTCTCACCAACTAATGTAAATGGACGAATCTTAAGAAGTAAAAATTGATGGATGAGAATATCAAGAAATTTAAACAAATAAACAATTCATTAAGTTTCTAAACGTTTAGACTGTATTAGTATATATCCTATAATACTAGGGGCTTTTGCATGTATATTACAAAATTGCTAAAATATTCTATGAATAGCACAATAATGAAAATATTTGCACATATAACAAAAAATGTAAATTGATTGACTTTTATATTAATAGAGACTGATAGAATCAATTACTAATAAATAAAGTAAATTCATAAATTTTCATTAGATTCTATCAATAAGGACTTATAGAATCAATTATTGACAAAATTGATAGACTTCCCTCATTAGAGAATGATAGATTCTATCAAAGTCTTAAATAAAAAAGGCTAAATAGAGATTTTTAAAAATATAGGCAAAATTTGCTATAAACGAATTATTTTTAAAAATTTGCTATAATTGTAAACTATGGTAAAAAAAAATTGTTATATAGTGCAAATTCCCTCAAATTTTGGTATATTTTAAAATTTTGAAATTTTGAAATTCATAGAATTTATTTAATTTTTTTTATTATTCACCAAAAGATTCCGATCCTTAAAAATCTCCTTGATCAAAGTAATATATATAGTTAAGATTAATTTTTTAATTTATTTTTAAATGACATAACTTAAAAGTAGCTGACAACAAGGATAATGAAAATTTACTATCAACAAGACATTCTACCTCTTATATTATATTTGCAGCACAATTTCTAAAATAATTCATTTATAGCACATTAATTTCTATCACTAATAGAAAATTCAAGCAGTGATAAAATGAGTCTATCAGTGATTGAATTCTATCACTAATAGAACTCAACTAGCGATATAAATCAATTTAGATTTTCTGCTACACGTGAATTAGTTTTGATTTTGTGTTCAAGATGAAAATATTTTACTATTTTTTGCTATACATGCAAAATCCCCTGTGAAAAATTTGTTCACTAAAATATACAATTGGCACTACCCATGACTTCTTAATCATTTGTTATACACGTGACAAATGATTGTATGAATTATAACATACTAGATTTGTTATTAATTTCATATTAAGATTGAGTTTTTTTTTATAATAGATTTTTTTATACTAGAAAATATAAACTTTTCATCATAAATTTTTAAATATTTTAATTTATGTTTTTTTTTTATAAAACTAAAAATATTTCTATCTAAAATAAACAAGAAACAAGAAATGATCAAACAAGTTAGTTTTTGTTTTTTTTAGGAAACAAGAAATAGAAACAATATCAAATATATTCTTCTTTCTTATTCTAATAAAATATTAAACAAGAAATAAGAACTAACAACTAAGAAATAAGAAATAAGAAATAAGAAATGAGAAATGAGAACGTTACCAAAAACGACCTTTAAAAAATAAAATCTTTTTTGTTCAACCCCCATATGAAATCATCTATCAAATGAGACTCTTAATATATCAAAAATAAAATGTGTGCTACCTTGATTTGAAATAGCACTAGTTGAAATTGAGAATACGTCAATGAAGATATACTTGGCATTAATCATATTAGCATTGAGATCTGCAACAAGAAACTTGACGGCAATGTTGAAAAGTTGAATAGCATTGTTGATTTTCTCCACACATCCTTGGGTGTCAAAATTGGCCCTTGCATATGGAGTACACCCTAGAGTCCCTACTCCAAAAACAACAAACTTCCTACCTCCTTGATTAAATAAAGTCTGTAACATATTCTTTAACCATATCAATACAACTTTATATAACCTTGAAATATATATATTCGAAACCATAATTTCATTCGGTACTAAAAAACCATACAACTCAACCCACAAAGAGAATCGAATGGATTAGTGAGATGTTGGTTGTCTACATTAACATGGGTGGCAACCCATTTTAACTCTACGGTTACCGCTTCGATCCTAAAAATTGATATTTAATTTTTATATTATTTGAGAATATTAGTATCTTCAACATAGGGTTTTTGTTGTCTCTCTCGATTTATACTAAAAAAAACCCATGCAAGGAAATAAAATACCGACTACCACTTTAATTGAAAAACCGACACCGACCCATCCTCAAAGCTACTGATGAAGAACAATCCAACCATAAATAAAGTATTATGAGAAAAGGCCTCTTACAAAGAGACTTATCCGTGATTATCAATACATTAAATGTTGAATTGGAAAATTCGTTGATAGTATAAAAGTACATCACAGACTTTCCTAGTTCATTTATAGTTTTTGATGTCGAGAATTTGGTAAAATATTAACAAAGTTTGTCCCACATGGAATATTTTGGCAAAAATTGGAAAAATTATCTCATATTAGAAAGATGCAAAAATATTGGTGTGTGCTCCACTCACTATAAAAGGAGTAAATAGACTTGGTTTCTAGGCATCCTAATTAGTATAAACTTTGAAGAGTGGTAATTGTAATTTGGGTCAGAGAGAGATTTTTTTGTGATTGTAACAATTTTTCACATAGTGGAAGTTCTTTCTGTTCGTGGTTTTTTCTCCAGTTTGGGAGTTTTTTCACGTAAATTCTTGTGTTGTTCTTTTTGTTGTTTCCTCTAATTTCTTAGTTAATTTTCTTGCTCATTCCTAAGTAATAGGAGGTGGTTTTTTACCCCCAACAAGTTGTATTAAGCTTTAGGTAATTAGTTTTTTGAATTTCTGAGTATGCTCTGTGGTTGCAACTTTGTCTGAGTTTCAACATTAGAAAAGAATTCTTGAAACTAAGTTAGAGTTGAGTATTGTGAATAATGATGTTTTCTATTTGCTATTTCCTAGGAGTAAAGCAAATATATCAAACTTTACAAGTGTGGTAAAGATTGACGCGAAGAAATTTGATGAATGGATGATCGTCGACTTGTGACAAGTGTAAAAGTTTGAGATATGTTGATACAATTTCGATTACACAAGGATTTGAAGAGAAGACCAAGATGTGGTTGCTTCTAAAATAAAAAGATTAAGTACTGATGATGATCAAGTGGAGTCTAGTGGAGGTTCTAGAACAAGTTTTAAGAAGTCAAGTAATCAAGGGAAGAAAAAGAAGAAAGACTTTGTGAAGAAGAAAGGTTGTTGGGAATGCAGACAGACTGGTCACATGAAAGATAATTATTTTAACAGAGCAAGTTGGTCAAAAGGCTCGGGTTTGGATGCTGATGTGGTCTCTCTTGCTAGAAGAGATGGTGATTTCTTCTGAAGAAAGAAAGAAATCATCCTCATGGTATATTCGCTTTGCCATGATAGAGGATATGATGTCACCAGTTCCACAAGTTTGCACCCGTGCATTGACTTAGCGGTGATGCAAGGTGTGTGGTGAAAATTATGTCGGTGGCAGAAGAACGTCCATGTAAGCCAAGTAGGTGGAAGTTGCACCATAAATTTCAGGAAAGTGTATCGACATGTGACGAAGAAGAAAATTCTTGGAATGTGAGATTTCAAGTGTTATACTTTTTATGGTGGAGTTATGTTATAATTCTCAGAGTTGAGAAATATTATTGTTGGTGAAGAAAATGTTGCAAGAGAAGATGTGGTTTTATTTTTTCAAATCTTGCCAACATGGAATTTGTTGAAAATTTGACAAAATATTAACAAAGTTTGTCCCACACGAAAAATTTTGGCAAAATATTGAGAATCTTGTCCCACATTGGAAAGATGCAAGAATGTGGTGTGCTCTACTCACTATAAAAGGAGTAAATGAACTTGGTTTTAAGGCATCCCAATTAGAATCACTTTAAGCTTGTATATTAACTCTTGTGTATACGAAAGTTGAGCAAAAATTGTGATTAGTATAAGTTTTAAAGAGTGGAATTTTGTAATTGAGGTGGAGAGAAAATTCTTTGTGATTGTAACAATTTTTTACATAGTTGAAGTTTTTTTGTCCGTGGTTTTTTCTCCAATCGGAAAGTTTTTCCATGTAAATTCTTGTGTTGTTTTTATTATTTCTTTTTATTTCTTAGTTAATTTTCTTGCATATTTATGGATAATACGGGTGCTTTTTCCCAACACTAGAAATTATGGATTTGTCTCCATCGAGTCTCTAAATTAGAAAAGATGTTCATAGGCATGTGAAATAATTCCAATCTTGAAGCTAATAAATTTTTAAACTTTAAAAATGTATTTATGTTTGATAGAAGTTTAACATATTCTAAATTTATCTAAAATATTATATAATAAAATTATATTTTATGTCTAATAAACTCTTAAAGTTTAAATTTTGCATCTACGGTTATCTAAAAAATTAAATAAAGAAAACAACAAAATGGTTGAAGATTTACTACATACAAAATAAAAAAAATTTAAGGACATCGACACAATACACATTTAAATACCCATTAAACACTTCTTATAGCCCACTAAGTAGACTAGAACTTTTACTTTGTATATAGACATACATGTTACAATTTTATTTTCAAAATTTTATCAAGATCTTAAAATATTTCAAAAATAAAATAATGGAAGAAATTTTTTTAAATTGATAAATGTACTTTTTGTTTTTGTTAAATAAAGCAAAAAACCTATTAAAAATGGTGAGAAAATCCGTTAAACATAAAATCCAAAATATATACCCATTTGATAATAATTTTGTTTTTTATTATTGGTTTTTGAAATTAAAGCCTATAACTATTTTACCTTATATTTTTTCTTACTTTGATATCTATATCTTTCCTATATTTTTAGAAATCAAACCAAAATTTGAAAACAAAAAAATAAATTAATTTACCGTTAACCTTTCTAGGCAAGTTTTAGATATTTTATCCATGTGTTTAGATTAACTTTTTAAGACATTTAGTTATAGTCTTTTCTTTCGAAATCTAGGGTGTAATTTGTAACCATTAAACACCACTTTCAAAATATTCAACTCTTTTTAGCATTTAAGGTTGATAAGATATTTAAGAATAATTTAGTAATGAACAATGAATTAATAAGAACAATAGATTAATTAAAACAATGATTACAAAAAATCTAACCTTTAATTGTGAGAAGAGTTGTTGGACCAAAACTTTGGCATACTGTTGAGGAGAAAATTTGCGACTAGTTGAATAAAATAAAGGCAAAAAGTAGTTATTAAGGTAATCATTGGAACCCATCTCAACCATATATAGACAACTTTTAAGATGTGTTGCTGTTGCATTTTTGTTGTTTCCCAATAATCTTTGAATTTTTGAAATTGTATAATTATGATTCTTTAGTTGTTTGTCCAAGCTTATTACTCTATAATTATGATTCCCAATATAGAGAAAATTTTGATATGATATTTTATAAACTTAAATAAAAGATAACCAACTGCGCCACTGACCCTCGGTAACTTCTAATTAGTTTTTAGTATAATTATCTCTATCAAAACTCTACTATGACATAGTTGGGATTACATTCTGCTTTTATGGTAAAATAGTACCGGCAAAATTTAGATGGAATGGACGCTAGGCTGGAAATAAATGATGGCTTTTATATCTCTCTATATAAATCAAATGGAAGGAATTTAGATATAGAATTGTAGAAAGATTATTTTGAGTGATTAGAAATTTGAGTTTTAATAATCACTCATTTACACACGGTTGTTTATAGATGAATTATAGTTAATAATTCATTTTTAAAGAAGGGTTGACAACAGAGGCTTGTTTGGATTTGATTAGATTATTTTGAGGAGTTAGAAATAAATTAATATAAATGAATGATTAGGTATGAACCATTAAAATTGAGTTATTAGAAATAAATTATTAGAAATATAATTAAAAATGAATTATTAGAAATGAGTTATTATTTTAATTATTTGGGAAAATTTGTTTAAATATGATTGTCCTACAGAAGTAACTTCATTTGTAGTAATAGTTTGTTTAGAAATACATCAAACAAATCACGAAAACAAATGTGTTGACATTTGAAGTTTTAATAAACGAAATTAATAGGAATATGAACGGTTAAAAAGGTATTTCTTATTAAAAATGATCCATAGATAAAATATTTATTAAAATTAAAAAATGTACCTGTTAAAATTATTGTTCACACATATATGGTTTTTGTAAGAATAAGAAATTAAAAGTCAAATTTTACACATCATCTACTTGAATGATGTTGTAAATTATGTCACGTATCTTCTCTTTTATCTTTTTTTTTTCAGATTAATTTAGAACAAAATTTCCAATTTATTTTTTTTTTGGAACAAATTATCAATGTCTGCAAAATTCCAAAAGGTGCATAATAAAAACATAACTCAAAATTATTCTAAGCAAACAAAAAACAAAAAAAAACTTACTCAAACTTGAAGGGTAGCTACTTAACATAATTTCCTTTTTTTTAATGTTCTTTCAAACTGGTTTGTATAAAATGAAGAAAATATACATAAACTAGCAAAAATTATTATCAGTACTAAGCTTAAAAAATGAAAATGAAATATGATGAAAGTAAAGAAAAGGAAAGAACAACAAACCAAGGAAATCAGGAAGGTTTTGACCATTTGTAAATCTTCCTGTGGGTCCTTTTGGGAAGTCCAAGCCATAAGGTTCATAATTTACCTTTCCTAGAGTTAAAAGATTATTGTTATTTCCATTATCTGACAAAGAGTCACCAAAGATGAAGAAACAAGGAACTTGAGGTTCTCCCACAACCCTATATTGACATTGACAAACTAAGACAACATAAATCATCAAGAAATACATGAAATAGATCTTCATGTTGAAGTAAATTGAAAATAACAGATATGAGAAAATAAAATGAGACAACATTTGGGTTTTATAGAACATAATTGGAACCAATTCTTATCTTATTTATTGTGAACTAGTTAGGGTTTGGTAAGTACTTTTTTTGTTATTACGACAACATTTAAGGAGGAAGATTTAAACCTATAACCTCTTAGTTATTTAGTTATACATCATATATAGAAATAAACTTCTTAGTCACTAGATTATACATCATATCACTAATATTTTTCTCTTGTAACCACCTAGTCTTATTTTATTTTTGGTTTAATTAGACTGTTTTTATAGTTTTATTTTTTGTTTCATTAGATTTTTTATTGTGTATAATTTTTTCTTTAAAAAAACTGTCTTTAAGATATGACTTCTTATTTGCTTTTTGATTACGTATATATATAAATTAAAAAATAATTTTCTAATTTGAATCTTGGTTTACAAGGTTTACAAATTATTTGTATTGGATACTCCAACTCCAATATTTTCATATGAATGATTTGGATCAAATCGTTTGTAATGATTATAAAGTGGATCGTATCCATAATTTTAGCCAAATAAGACATCCATCTTATCTATATACTATAAACTCTTTTAGTTATTTATATGAATATAATTCTTCTATATACTATGGACTCTTTTGGTTATTTATATGAATATAATTCTTTTGTATATCAACTACATACGGTTTAAGATGACATCATTTTTTTTCTTTTTAATTGATAATATTTTTGCAATTACTATAATTACAAAGTTTTAGGACTTAAATTCCAACATCATAAATCCTTTCAATGTGATTTATGAATTTTGTAATGTATTGTATGTCTTGCGCTCAAAGAGTATTGACGACAACTCAATTGACTCATACCCAAGGACGACCGAAGTCATCTCAGACAATATGGACATTTTGGCCTTACCCTTATGTGAAGGGATCTTTGTAAAAAATACTTACTAGCCAACCAATTTAGCATTGCAACATAAATGGCCAATTGAACACAAAGACTCAATGAACAATCTTGAGTTACTGCATAGGAATTAGAATACTAGCCTATGAAAGAACTAGATTAGAGATTTGGAGATAAGAACAAACAGTACTATTGGAACAAAAAGAAAGAAAGAGAAAGCAATGAAGAGGTTGGCAAGATAACCATTTTATTTTTCTTTGTGGTGAGCATTTCAAGTGCATCCTCGCCCATTTGTCTTGAGATTCAATAATCATGCAAGCATGTTTTTAATGCATATGTTACTGCCCTTGTTCGAATAGAATGTAACAACCTCGTGAGCTTCTTACCCCTTATAAAATTTAACATTATAGATTATTTAGATCTAAATCAACTTCGGAGAGCTCGGAGTATTGTCAATCCATACCTATCTAATTTGATCATGTTGGGAATACAAACAAAGTGATAACAATCCTACATTAGTTAAACAATGGGTAGATCATGAGTTTATAATGGAAGACAAACATCTCCATTGGTATGGGGCCTTTTGATAAAATAAAAAACAAAGCCATGAGGGTCTAGGCCAAAGTGGAATATATCATACCAATGTGAAGATCCAGGTTAGATTTGTCGTCCCTTAACAATCTAGTCTCAAAGCCGTACTTTGATAGGGTTTATTTTTCTGCAATTGTTTTTCAACAACCAAATTGAAGATGCCTAACGTAAACGGAAAAGTTGAAAAATTTATCGAAGGGAGGAGTTTCGATATGTGGCAGATTAAGATGCATGCTTTGCCAACTGGAAGGATGCGAAATTAGACGAAGATGAGAAGTTGATCAGCCTAGAAAAAAAAAGGTTCATTCGACAATCATGTTGTGTCTTGCTGATGATGTCATCACCGAGGTCGCAAATCAAGTGAAGGCTGCAAATTTGTGGTTGAAGGTCGACAGTCTGCACATGACAAAATCTTTAACCAAGAAGTTTCTTTTGAAGCAACGATTATTCATCCTCCCTATGTTTAAAGGTACACTTCATAAAGATGATCTAGATAAATTGAATACAATATCAATGGATCTAAGTAATATGGAGCTTAAAATAGATGATGAAGATGACGCTCTAATTTTTTTGGTTTCTTTGCTGCTGTTGTATGAAAATTTTGTAGATTCGTTTAGTTATGCAAGGATGGGCTTGCCTCTAAATGAAATAAAGAATCTTCTTCTTACTAGAGAAGACTGCCATAGGGTCGTTGGTACAATAGAAGGTGGAGCGTCTCGATTGACTACATGAAGCAAAGGTTATGGAATGCCTGGAAAGAAAAATCCAAAGGAATATGCCCCAAACGCTAAAGGTTTAAAGACATATAATTATAGGGCCAACTATATTTACGCTTACTACTAGAAAAAGAAGCATTGGAAGCTATGATTGTCCTCGTAGTAACAGCTATCAACCTGATAAAACGGAAGGTTATGCAACTTTAACAGAGGTCGGTGGTAGCTCAGAAGAAGATCTGGCCCTAGCTAGAAATGATCACACATATTATTAAGGCGTATGGGTCCTCAATTCAAGAGCGTCTTATCATGTGTGTCTGAAGAAAGAGTGATTTTCAACATATGAGTAGATTAATTGAGGTAATGTGTCAATGACAAACAATCTAGTTTGCAAGGTAGTTGAAATTGGCTCAATTAGGATACAGATGCACAACGAATTTATTATAATTTGAATGATATGAGGCATGTTCTATCAATGACAAAGAGCTTGATGTCTCTCAGCACGCTAGACAATTAATGTTTCAGTTTCAAAGGTGAAGATGGAGTTATGCATATATGAAAATATTCAAATGTTCTTCTAAAAGGTAAAATACGTGGAACTCTATATTTTCTTGCATGTTCAACGTTGACAAGTTTAGCTGCAATGACAACGTCTGTAGTTTAGAAAGAGAACATGAAAAAATTATGGCATATGAGACTTGGTCCCATGAGTGAAAAATTGAATGTAGATCTTGTCATAAAGCAATCTTCTATGTGCACACAGAGTATGAGATCTCGGGTTTTGTGAAAAGTGTATATTTTGGAAACAACGTCAGATCAAGTTTTCAAAATGACTTCATTGTACCAAGGGTACATTGATTATATCCACACTGACCGATGAAATCTTATTCAAGTTGAATCAGTTTGAGGTATGAGGCATTTTTAATTTTGTCAATTATTGATTACTATTCAGAATGACTTGGATATTCATGATGAAGCACAAAGGTGAACTTTCAAGAATTTCAGACAGTGGAAAGATTTGGTGGAAAATCAAACAGGGAAAAGATCAAGAGACTTTGAACAGATACCCACCTTAAGTTTTACAGTTATGAATTTAATGAATTCTACAAAGATGAGAGGATTGTTCGACATCATACTATAAGGGACACACCTTAACAGAATGGGGTAGCAGAACGTATGAACCGAACTTTATTGGAGAGAGCAAGATGCATGCTCTCAAATGTTGGGTTAGCTAGAAGATTCTGGGCAGAAGCTATAAATACATTGTGTTATCTGATCAACTGTGGTCCTCACACAAGTATTGACTTCAAAATAGCATACCAGGTATGGTCTGGTAAACTTGCAAATTACTCTTTATTAAAAAAAAAATCTTGTAATATTTATTACCATGTCAGTGAAGGCAAATTATAGCCAAGAGCCAAAAATGGGGTTTTTGTAGGTTATGGAAATGAAGTTAAGGGATACAAAATATAGTTTCCTTGTAAGAATAGAGTTATTCATAGGAGAAATGTTACCTTTGATGAAAAATCTATATTTAACTTTGTTCTGCATTCCACAATTACAAGGAACAATAGTGGGTTGATAAGAAGGTGGAGTTGCAATTCAGTTCAAACAAAGGTGAATTACAACACCAAGGTGGAGAAAAAGATCAGAAAGCTTCTACAAATGAGTCAAATATGCCTATTGATCAATCATATATGCCTATTGAATAGCCAGATATGTCTATTACTGCTATAGAAATTGATACCACTAATTAATCTTCTAGCATAGAAGTCAAACAACCAAGTATAGCCCTTGATAGAGCTACAAGAACTGGTGTTCGACCTCCAAATAGATATGATTTTGAGGATATGGTTGTTTATGCATTGCAAGACGCTAAAGAGGTGGATACTTATGATCATCTACCTACGAAGAAGCTATTTCAAGTAGTGAGTCAAAGAAGTGACTTGCTGCAATGGGTAATGAAATGAAGTCTTTGGATAACAATCAAACCCGTGAGTTAGTCAAACAACTAAAGGAAAGGAAGATTGTGACTTACAAGTGGGTTTATAAGAAGAATGAAGAAATCTCATCTATAGAGGGGATAAAGTATAAAGCTCGTGTAGTTGTAAGAAGGTTCACTCAGAGAGAGGGTGTTGAGTATAATGTGATTTTCTCACCAATAGTAGGATACACATCTATGAGGGTGCTACTAGCTATGGTGACACATTAGAATTTAGAACTTGAACAACTCGATGTGAAGACAGTTTTTCTTCATGGAGAGTTGGATGAAGAGATTTATATGATCCAACCAGAGGGGTCCTATTGTATTGATTAAAAAGACTATGTATGCAATTTGAAAACGTCTTTGTATGGATTAAAACATACTCCTGAACAGTGGTATGAGAAGTTTGACAATTATTTAGTTATCTACAGGAATTGGAAACATGGTTAGCATTGCATTCAAAGGAGAAACGGAAGGTCAAAATGCTCATCATAAAGTTTTAGAGGCTGCAGACTGCAGGATCTCCCAAATAATATTTGCGAAGGATAAATAGTTGTTGCAAAACAGATCAGATACAAAAGTCTCATTAAGGAAAGAATCGGATGTCGAGCTAATGTCAACTATCAGATTGTAGAATAGACAAACTGTAATAATCATGAGATTCATACCTTAACCAACAAAGATGTGATTGAAAAAATCAGAGGAAATATGTCACAAGAATCAAGGGATATGCAATAAAAGGAAATAAAAGTCCAAATCAAATTCTAGCCTTCTAAGTCGATTTCTTAGTCTCCAAGCATTTCAAGCCTATAAAAAAGGAGAATAACCAAGAGTGAAAGTGTGCCTGTTTAAGGAGTTCTTTTCCCACACTTGGGATGAAGGTTTCGAAGCAAAGTTCGTGTTCCTATTGACACAGAGTCCTGTTCTCAAGCAGTCGCCACCATTTACCGCTTTCTAGTTTATCTTTTCTCATTTCTTTTATGCTCTATTTATTTCAGCACAGTTGTTTCCCTTCAAACTGTTCTTGCATTTGAAATAATTCAATTTTTTTTGCATTGACTTTAGTTTTATTCTTAATTATTCTTTCCTTTACTTTCATGTCTAGCTAAGCATTTTAGGCAAAGGTTAAGGGTGCAAATTGTAGATATCATGTACTAGGGTAAAGGGAGTTGTTAATTGAAGCATGTTAAATTAGGATCTTAATTAAATGGAAAATGTCGACTGATCATCCATATGTGTTAATAGGTTGTAAATCGGAAGAGGAATAACCTAAGGCTAGTTTACATGTTCAATAGGTTAGTATTTTGATAGCCTAGAAGTTTAGAAATAAACACGTTGTTAGGGATTGTGCCCTAAAGGCCTAGAAGTTTGTAATTAAAGAACAAGCATTTATTGTTAGACATTTCCATGGTTATTTGGATGTACAATTGGACAAATATGTGAGACATACAAGTGGATCTAGTTCTAAGTTAATAACCTCAAAAGGTCTACAGTAAATGGACTAAGGTTAGGGGAATAAGTCTTGGTGACACTGTTGGTACGGCTTGCTTTGCAAATGTTGCAAACAACCTGATCCTGGTTGTTCATGTGGAGACATGTGAGTAGGGGTGCCTATGCAACAAGAAGTTTTTGCATAAGACGAGACCAGAAGTTTTATGATTGATCTATTAATCCTGTTATAGAATCGTATCAACTACTTCACTAAGGATGATCGTATGTCGATGTGATTTTAATCCTGAGTGGGTTGTGAACTCCTGCTTTATGAAAACGTCCTTTGGTGTGCATGGGTGAGACCAGTCAAACAACGTTGGGTTAATAAGCCTCCCACGTTGGGGATTGTCGTAGTGAGTGGTTGGGACACAACATCACAAGACGAAATTCACGCCTTCCCAAAATTTGAGGAAGATGTAGAGTTGTTCTCTTAAGAACTGATTTTGGGACTTGAACAACGGGATCCCGCTTCTCATTGGGTCGAGAGGACATTGATTTATAGTTGGACTATAAACACTTTTTCATTAGAGGAATCAGTGGAGCTTAAGGAGAAAGATGTAATCATAGGGGTAGAACATATTTCTTGTCCCAGCTGTGAATTACGAACAAGCTCGTGAAGGATCATATGACAGATGACCGATTATATCTGTGGATGTTATAACGAATAAGGATCGGATCCCAGGTCGTTGTAGCTTTCAACCTATAGGTTCACCGGTCTCTGAACTAGCTCATACTTGCTCGTATGCTATTTTATTAGAGAGTGAGTTTTAAGCGTTCAAATTCACAAATTAATTATGTGAGACTTAATTAATAGGAGCGTAAAGTTTAAATTATTAAACTTGCAAATTAATATATTGGATATATTAATTTAATATTTATTGAATAAATATTAATAAGGATAAATTGATTTAGTTGATAAATTAATTATAAATTAATTATTTAATTAAGAGATCATAGTAAATTAATATGTTGGACATATTAATTGGTTTAATAGTTATTGGATAATTTTTTAATGGAGAATATTCATTAATGTGTTGAACATATTAGTTGGGTCAATAATTATTGGATAATTATTAAAGTAAGAATTAATACATTGGATTTATTAATTAGATATTTATTTATTTATAATATATTGGATATATTATGGAATTGAAATTTATTGGATAAATATAAATTAAAATAAATAAAACAAAATATGGATTTTTTGAAAATTAAATGGGAAAAATGCATAATGTTTTGTCCCACATCAGAAAGCTCTTACTTTGAGCCTTCATCACTCCACTATAAATAGTGAAGCCTTAGAGGCTTTCATTGTCATCTCACTCACTTTCAGAGTAACCTTTCTCATAAGTTGAAAAACATATGTGAAAGCTGAGATCTCTTTACTCCTCCATAGTCAGATTATCCTAACAAAGTTTTTTAGCTCCCTTCTTTAAAGGCTTCCCACCAAGCACTTAGTCGTAGCAAATAATCATAGGCTGGAAGAGTGGAGGAGATAGTTCAAGTTTTTCCATGGGGAATAGTTGATCCTGCTCAACATAAAGACCCGCCAGATTAGAGTAGAGGCGGCAATCAATATAAGTATTCTTTTCCAATAACATGTCAATCACCTATGGTATTTCATTTAGATTAATTAGATTAATCAAAGATAATTAATTTGATTCATTATTGTGATTTTTTTTATTCACACGCTTTCGCCGCGTAAATGCATGTTCTTACCCCAATATTCCCAACAATTGGTATTAGAGCTTATCTCAAGGTGATTGTTGTTATTGAAATCTTTTTATTGGTGGGTTTTAATTTTCATTGGATCATGTAAAATTATTATTGTTTTTTGTGGGAGGTTTTTTGTTTGGCATTAGGAATTTTATAAATTCTTAGATCTTGTGTAAACCCATGCATATGGGTATAGGAAAAACGTTGTTCAATTTTTTTTTTCGATTTTATGCAATTTGGAATATTTTTGGAAAATATTTGGGTAGGAAAAAAAAATTTCTTTTAAAAAAATTGAAATAATTTTGAAAATTATTTATTATCTTTTAAAACTTGATATTTTTGGAAAATATCTTAGAATTTAATTATGGTTAATATTTTTGGAAAATATAGGTAACCATAAATAATTAAAAGATAATTAAATAAAAATTTTAAAATTAAATCAATAATCTTTGGAAGATATTTGATAGACAATTTTATGGAAATCTTTATCTTGGAGCTATTTAAATATTAAAATATTTTTGGAAATTATTTGAGAAATATTTAAAGGGATTTGATCTTGTACATCCAAGTTTTCAGAAGATCAAGAAGTGAAGACAAAGATTATTATTGGATAATTTCTTAGCTTATGTCGCAATTTAAATTTTCTAGAAATATGTCAAACATCAAATTGGTCATTAACTATTTAAATTATATGTTACTTATTTGCATGTCTTGGTTGTTGCATAAAGTATGTCATATAGATTTAAAATCTCACCATAGGTTAAAAAGATTCATGTATTAAATATATTTGATATATTTTAGGAATTACATTTCATATTTAGGATTGTTCAACATTTAGATCTCAAAAATAAATAAAGGTTGTTTATTTATTGATTATATTGAATGTAGGGATTAAATATATTTGAAAATTAGTTTTTCAAAAGGGCAAACTAGTTAAATATCTAAATCTAGCAAATTATTTAAGAAAATGTCAAATATTTTAAATGCATGTCTAAAATTATTTTTTTTAATTACAAAATTAATTAATTTTATATCCAATAGTCCAAAGTACCCTCATCCTAGTTTGTTCCTATTTTTTATTTACAATTTTTTTAAATACATTATGTTTTAACTAACATGAGAGATTTTTTCTTTAAACAAACAAGTAGATTGAAATAGTAAAGTTGTTGATTTGAAAATTTTAAAATATTTTTTTTTAAAACAAACAACTAGATTGCTTTTGATTTTTTTTTAAAAGAAATATTAAATTTTGTATTCTTTTTTGCTTTTCAAATGGCTAAAATATCAGGTCATCTCCTGTCCATGTCAGTAGATACACCCCGTTTCAAAAGGTTGTGAAAAAGACAAATCAATAAAAACATACCTATCGTCGCTGCCTTCATTAATGCTCTTCTCAAACTTTCAGTTTGGGAGCTGAATGGTCTTAAACGCATACGCAAAGGGAAGCTCGAGCTTCAGGTCATTCTAGTTCCATCTTAGCAAAAAACATTCCCCCTACCACCAAGAACAACCCATACGAGTCCCCGTCAAGCTTAGAATCTTCGCTCGTAAGTTGTTGGCTGTTTTAGATCTCTTTGTCATCAAACTCACACTAGGTATTGTATTTCTTCTCTAACGGATTAGCTATGCTAAAAAATAGGATGATATTTAAAGTTTGAGCTATCGAAATTGTTTCGAACTAGACTTCACCATCTTGTATCGGAAGCTTCATGCCACGACTATGTTACATAGGAGCTTCTTCCATTCATCTTTTGTTTAGTAGCATTGCACATCCTCTTAATATAGTGGACCCCCCTGTTAAGTCTAGGATGTACATCTGGGTACGTGTTTGAATGATGTCCACCAGGATATAACACTCACTATACATACTATCAACAAACTTGATGTACATCCATTGAACGTCCCTGTCATAATTCAGTATCTTTGACTCTTCTTTTGTGTGCCCCGTCCATATACAACAATATACTTATGACTTTTTCATTTTCTTCTAAGCCCAGATTTCCCTCAATAGACGATATCAGTAGGGATAGAGGGTTATTGCATGTGATATCAACCATGACGGTATTGTAGTTTTTGTAAATATCTCCCTCATCCCAATTCCCATTATAGGCTATCATAACCGATGTAAACTCCATTTGAAATTAAAACCGGTTGTTCCCTACCCACTAGAAAATGGGATAGAGAAGACGATAATATGGAAATTGGTGTAAGAATAAAAAAGAATATTGTGATTTTAGGAATAGCTGCAACCTTGGAAATTTGGTGATGCAAACGTGAAAAAAATGATGAAAAGTGACAACGAAACTGAAAAAAGAAAAAGGAATCGTTGAGAATCGTTGCAACCTTGGAATCTTTGGTGATGGAAACTTGACAAAATGGTGAAAAGTGACACCTAAAATGAAAAAAGAAAAAGAAATCGGTGATGGGCATGATAAAGTAGTTGTGTATTTGTTTGAGACAAAGCTCACTCCTAAAATAATGTAGTAAATTGATTTATTAAATTTGGAAAGGATTTATGAAATGGTGGAGTGTGAAATTTGATATTTAATCCTAAAATGGTGGGGTGGTTTGTTGATTTTTATTATTAAAATGATTAAATGAAAATGGCATAAATGGTATGAATGTTTTATCCCTCCTCCTCCAAATTTGAAAATAGACACTCATTCTAATTCTTTTTCATTTAGACATTTTTTCAAATAATTTGTGGAAAGTAGATAAATACTATGTTTTCCCTTTTCAACATAGAACCCAAACAATATTCATTTTAAATCTGTTAGAAAAATGAATATATTATCTTAAAATGGTTTTAAAAAGGGTAGAGCCTCAATATAAAAAAAAAAAAAAAATGCTAGCGTCTAATAATCCATAAAAGTTGATAGAATTAATAGGATTAATTTCTACCACTTAAATCTTTATTTAATAGGATTAGTTAAAGAGCAATTTTATTCTGTAAGGATTGGTTGGAAGGGAATCCTGTCTAAGGAAGATTCTGCCGAAGGGTAGAGGTCTTTAAGATGGCGGTTTACGGAACACCTCTACTTGGGAACGCAACCTAGGGGTTGAAACGACCAAGAATTATAGATCATTTTATGCAAGCTCAAATAATGTGATTAGTTTTAGAATAAAAATTTGGCAATTCACATTAAAATCAATCTAACCAAGATAGGAAAAGAAATTCGGACTTGGATGAATAAGATTGTCCTAGTTCATTTGAGTGGGAGGAACCCTATTAAAAAATAGATAGTGGGAGAAGGATCAGTGTCAACTGTCCTACGATCTCCATTAAGAACTTGCATCGTGAGATCCTAGTGGGGCTACGTGTCGGCAGTTTAAGTCGACCCTCCTCGGTGTGTGTTCACTAGGGTCAATAGCAGGGTGAGTTTCTCTAAAAGGATAGGACTATGATCTCGATTGGAACTTGACTTATCATTCGATGACACTGATTGAGAGAGATTAACATGTTTGAATTGATATATCAAGGGATTGGTTAAGGAGTTAGCCAAGTCCTAAATAAAAAAAAATGGTAGCTGGAACCATAGGGATAAGAGTTATCCTGGTATTGAGTTTCTGGTTGAGAAAAGTCTCACGCTAAGGAGGAGTACTTGACTTATCATTCGACGAAACTTACTCTAAACTTTTGTAGTTGTATCATGGCATTAATATTAAACAATTGTAGGGTTTTCTGTTGATTTTAACTTGGAAAGTTTTTAAATCAATTTTATGCCAAAACCTATGAATGACGTTTTTAAATGCCAATCAAACTGAAATGTTATTTTTTCTTATTTCAGCACAACACTTAAATCACTTATCTCAATAATGTCCAATTAACCGAGAAAAATACTAAATGAAAAAAAAAATAATATCAACACGATTCTTGTTGTCGATGACAAGAATTTTGTTCTCATGGAGGAATGCCCTCCGCACCGGCACCTAATGCGGCACAAAATATTCTTGAAACGCATGATTGTTGACATAATGCTAATGAAAAGGCAAAGGTCTATATCTTGGCAAGTGTCTAGGACATTATAGCCAAGAAATTGGAGAACATGGTAACTTAATTAGAGATGATGAGAGTCCTTTATGAAATTTTTGGGTAGTCATCATCTTAGGTAAAACATGATGCTCTCTAGGTCATAATAGACAAAACTAGTCAAGTAAACTTTATTCTTGAGATGCTACCAAGTAGCTTCTTACAATTTAATAGCAGTATTTTTTGTGAATAAGATTGCCTTTAACCCCAATACTCTTCTGAATGAACTTCAAACCTTTTGAGTCCATGATGAAAGTCAAGGAAAAAAAAGGGGGAGACAAATGTTGTCACCAAGAATAAGAGTTCTTAAACCACGGGTTTAGAGACCAAGCCTAAAGGTCGGACCATCAAAACAAAGTTCTCAATGATGAAGAAGATTGGTGGGAGCAAGAATAAGCACAATGCTCCAAGGAAAGTCAAGGTTGAGAAGGATGGGAAATGTTTCCATTTGCAAAAGCTTGGTCATTGGAAAAAGACTTGTCTTGAGTACAAAGGAATGAAGAAAGAAAAAGAAGGTAAATCTCGTTTACTGCTTTTAGAGTCTTATTTTGTGAAAAAATCATCCAATGGTTGGATATTAGATTCAGGCACCATTTAATCACATTTGTTCTTCATTTTTGGGAAGTGACTCTTGGGAGTAGGTGGATACTGGGAAGATAACCTTGAAGGTGGAGACCGGTGAAGTTGTTTTGGCAACCGCCGTTGGAAGTGTCAAGTTATTTTTAAGCAATTATTTTTTATTGTTAGAGAATGTGTTGTTGGTTCCTCGAATTAAGAGGAACGTAGTTTCAGTTTCTTGCCTTGTAAAATAATTTCATTCAATAAATTTTAATGGAAATTTAGTTTCTATTTCAAAGAAAGGCTTGGTGCTTTGTTCAGCAATTAACAAAAATAACTTGTATATGCTCAAACCAATAATTTTTCAAACACTTCTAAATACTGAATTATTTAAAACAACAAACAGTAGAACAAATAAACAAAAAAGAATTTCTCTTGAATCAAATACATATCTTTCGCATCTAAGGTTAGGTCACATAAATTTCAATAGGATTGAAAGGTTAGTAAAAAGTGGTTCTCTAACTGGGTTAGAGATGAACACTTTACGTGTATGTGAATCTAGCATAGAAGACAAGATGACCAAAAGACCTTTTACAACAAAGGGAGCTAGAGCCAACCAACCCTTAGAACTTATACATTCAGACCTATGCGGTCCGATGAATGTTAAAAGTCGAGGAGTGGTATGAGTACTTTGTATGCTTTAAGGATTACCACTCTAGATATGGGCATATTTATCTAATGTAGCACAAATAGGAGACTCTTGAAAAATTTAAAAAGTTTAAGGCTGAGGTTGAGAACTTATTAGATAAAAAGATTAAGACATTGCGATCAGATCGTGGTGGAGAGTATATGAACTTGGAATTTCAGAACTACTTGGTAGAACATGGAATAACGTCTCAACTTTCAGAGCCTAGAACACCTTAGCAAAATGGTGTTTTAGAGAGGAGAAATAGAACTCTTTTGGGAATGTTTCGATCAATGCTGAGCTTTACTCAACTGTCGATATCGTTTTGGGGATACGGGTTGGAGACCACACTATACATTTTGAATATGGTACCTACAAAGAGTGTCTTGGAGACATCGTATAAGTTGCGGAGGGGACGTAAAAGTAGTTTACGCTACTTCAGAATTTGGGGATGTTCGACCTATGTGTTAACTACAAATCCGAATAAATTAGAACCACGTTCAAAGTTATTCCTATTTGTATGCTACCCCAAGGAAACGAAAGGGGGTTATTTTTATAACCCATATAAGGTGTTAATATCGAAAAATGCAACATTCTTAAAAGAGGATTATGTTAGAGACCATAAACCATGATGGGTAGTAGTGTTGAAATATTTTTCTTCCAATGATGCTACAAATCTTACCACAAGTGTTGTTTCAGGAGGGTCAACAAAGGTTGTTGACAGCTCACCAGCATTGGATGCTGGAAACTCATCAACTAGGATAGTTGATGAATGCTTGGGATTTGACATGCAAATCACACCCAGTTAAGAAAGACGTCTATCTCGACATAGTGGGAGAATTAAAAATAATCTGGTTCCCTATATAGGTGTCTTGGAGACACACAACGTTATTTAATATAATGTTAAAGATCCTCAGTCTCTTAGAAAGACAATGAAGGATATTGATCGGGAAGAATGGATAAAAGCTATGAACCTCGAAATGGAGTCGATGTACTTCAATCCAGTCTGGTTACTCGTAGATGCACCAAAGGATGTAAGGCCTATTGGGTGCAAGTGGACGTACAAGAGAAAAATGGGAGTAGATGGGAAGGTGCAAACCTTCAAAGCTAGATCTGTAGCAAAGGGCTTCACTAAAAAAGAAAAAGTGTATTATGAAGAAACCTTTTCCCTTGTTCCTATGTTAAAGTCTTTAAGGATTCTCTTATCCATTGCCTCATATTATGACTATGAGATATGGCAGATGGATGTCAAGACAGCATTCTTAAATGGCAATCTTAAAGAGAATATCTATATGAACCAACCAAAGGGGTTTGAGTCCAAAGGGCAAGAGCAAAAAGTTTGCAAACTTGTTAAATCCATTTATGGATTAAAACAAGCGTCCAGGTCTTGGAACAAGAGATTTGATGATGTAATCAAATCATATGGTTTTGAGCAGAACATTGATGAGCCTTGTGTTTACAAGAAAATCAATGACAATAAAGTAGCATTCATATTATTATATGTAGATGACATCTTACTCATTGGAAATGATGTAAAAGTATTGAATGATATCAAGTAGTGGCTAGCTAACCAATTCCAAATGAAGGATTTGGGTGACGTTTCATATGTCATTGGGATCCAAATAATAAGGGATCGGTGTAAGAGAGCGTTAGCCTTGTCTCAGACATCATATATTGACAAGATGCTTGTCAGGTATGTGATGAGGGATTCCAAAAAAGGTCATTTACCTTTTAGGCATGGAATCTTATTGTCTAAGGATAATAGTCCTAAAACACCTCAAGAAGTTGAGGAAATGAGACACATACCCTACGCTTCAGCAGTAGGGAGCTTGATGTATGTTATGTTGTGTACAAGACCTGACATTTTCTATGTGGTACGCATAGTCAGCAAATATCAGTCAAATCCAGGAATGGATCACTGGATTGCGGTTAAGAATGTTCTCAAGTATCTTAGGAGAACGAGAAATTATATGCTTGTGTACGATCCTAAGGATTTGATCCTTACTGGGTACATAGACTTGGATTTTCAAACTGATAAGGACTCTAGGAAGTCCACATTAGGTTCAATGTTCATCCTTAACGGCGCAGCTGTAGTTTAGAGAAGCATCAAACAAGGATACGTCGCAAACTCCACTGTGGAAGCTGAGTACGTAGCTGCTTGTGAAGTAGCAAAAGAAGCAGTATGGTTTAAAAACTTCCTTGCAGATTTGGAAGTGGTTTCGGGTATGGATAAGCTGACCACTTTATATCGTGATCTAACTCTAGGGAACCTAGAAGCCATGAACGAGGGAAGCATATAAAGAGGAAATACCACCTCATCAAAGAGTTAGTGCATAGAGGCGAAGTTGTTGTCACCAAGATTAACACGGTTAACAATATTGCTAATCCTTTTACAAAGGCTCTCCCGGCTAAAGTGTTTGAGGTTCACCTAAAGAGTCTGAGTCTACGAGAGGCGTCTTCTACGGTCTACAGCAACTATGAGCTTGATATTGGGCTTTACATGTAACAAGTTTTACTAGGACTTTAGTGCAAGTGGAAGATTGTTAGGAATTGTGCCCTAAAGGCCTAGAAGTTTGTAATTAAAGAACAAACATTTAATGTTATATTTCATTTATTAATAAAGGTTATTATTTTCATTAATTGCACATCTAATGTACAAGCGTCGTTCATCTTTATTGCAAATTGGATTAATAGCGATATTTCTATGGTTATTTGGATGTAAACTTGGACAAGTATATGAGATATACATGTGGATCTATTTCCAAGTTAATAACCTAAAACGTCTACAATATATGGACTAAGGTTGGACACCTAAGTCTTAGTGACACTGTTGTACGACCTGTATTGCAAATGTTGCAAATAACCTGATCCTGTTTGTTCATGTGGAGACATGTGAGCAGGCGTGCCTATGCAATAATGAGTTTTTGCATAAGACGAGACCAGAAGTTTTATGATCAATCTAGTAATTCCATTATAGAATCGTATCAAATACTTCATTAAGGATGATCGTATGTCAATGTGATCTTAATTCTAAGTGGATCGTGAACTCCTGCTTTATGAAAGCGTCCTTTGATGTGCATGGGTGGGACCAGCCAAAAACTTCTTGGTCAATAAGCCTCCCACGTTGGGGATTGTCGTAGTGAGTGGCTGGGAACACAACATCACAAGAAGGAATTCTCGCCTTCTCGAAATTTAAGAGAGATGTATAGTTGTTCCCTGAAGAACTGATTCTGGGACTTGGACAACGGAATCCCGCCTCTCATTGGCCTGAGAGGACTTTGATTTATAGTTGGAATAAAAACACTTTTTCATTAGAGGAATCAGTGGCGCTTAAGGAAAAAGATGTAATCACAGGGTAGAACGAATTTCTTATCCCAACTGTGAATTACGAACAAGCTCGTGAAAGATCATATGACAAATGACCGATTATATGTGTGGACGTTAACTTGTCCTATAGTGCGAAAGAGTTCAACACAGACCTTTAGTGGAATAAGTCTTATGTTAAGGAATAGGGATCGGATCGTGGGTCGTTGTAGCTTTCAACCTATAGGTCCACCGGTCCCCGAGCTAGCTCATACTTGCTATTATACTATTTTATTAGAGAGTGAGTTTGAAGAGTTCAAATTTACCTATTAATTATGTGAGACATAATTTATATGAGCATAAAATTTAAATTATTAAACTTACAAATTAATATATTGGATATATTAATTTAATATTTATTGAATAAATATTAATAAGGATAAATTAATTTATTTGATAAAATAATGATTTAATAATTATTTAACTAAGAGAGATCATGAGAAATTAATATGTTGGACATATTAATTGGTTTAATTGTTATTGGATAATTATTAAATGGAGAATATTGATTAATATGTTGAACATATTAGTTGGGTCAATAATTATTGGATAATTATTAAAGTAGAGAATTAATATATTGGATATATTAATTAGATATTTATTTATTTATAATATATTGGATATATTATTGAATTTAAATTTATTGGATAAATATGAATTAAAATAAATAAAACAAAATATGGATTTTTTGAAAAATAAATGGGAAAAATCAAATGTGAAAAATGCATAATGTTTTGTTCTACATCGGAAAGCTCTTATTTGGAGCCTCCATCTCTTCACTATAAATAGGGAAGCCTTGGAGACTTTTATTCTCATCTCACTCACGTTTAGAGTAACCTTTTTCATAAGTTGAAAAATCTCTCTGAAAGTTGAGATATCTTTTCTCCTCCGTAGTCAGACTATTCTGAAAAAGTTTTTTAGCTTCCTTCTCTAAAGGCTTCGCACCAAGCACTTAATGGTAGCAAAGAAGTCATAGCCTGGAAGAGTGGAGGAGATAGTTCAAGTTTTTCTACGGGGAATAGTTGATCCTGCTCAACATAAAGATCCGTCAGATTAGAGCAGAGGCGACAATCAATATAAGTATTCTTTTCTAATAACATGTCAATCACCTAGGGTATTGCATTTAGATTAATTAGATTAATCAAAGATAATTAATTGGATTCATTATTGTGATTTTTTTTTATTCACACGCTTTCGCCGCGTTAAATACATGTTCCTACCTCAATATTGTTAACACTCGAAACTATTGCATACATAGCGTCAGGTTATCATTACACCGTGTTGCGATAGAAGTTTGACTTGATGTGAACGGAAGCAGAAACGGATGTTTGTTAGGCGAAGTATGACAATTACTACTTACCGCATTTTATCCTAGGAATTACTATATGCATCCCATAACCTTAGCCCGAGCCTTAATTTGTGCATTTCGCATTTTATTTTACTTTCTCATTTACATATAAAACAAACCAAAAATCCTAACACCATTAATTTAACTTTTCTTGCACGACTTTTAGATTAATTAATTAATTGTTGACATCAATCCATGCAGAGAACGATAAAATATAAATACTTATCACTTGTTGCATACTCGACTGCGTATATTTGCATATTAATGCGATTCAAAGTGTAGAACTTAGTTCCACTCTTAGAATTAATCATTTTTATTTATACCACGCCGAAATGTTGCATCAGTTCTCTTGCATTTGTTTTATGATTTCAGTATGCTAGCTTGTTTTAAGGATTTGTTTTTTAACTGTTTTAATAAACTCTGGCCAGAGGCATTCCAATTGTATTGGTTTTATTTATGTTTTTATGGATTTTCATTTTTCTTATTAATGGTTGAGTTCCTTTAACTGTTTAACTATTTAACTGTCGATTTGAAAGGTTTAAAATTCATGCATGCTGATTAAGAACTTCCTTTATGACTGTTTTAGAGTGGAGTTCTTACAGTATATCAGCTTTTCCTCTTTCCGGGCATAAAACCAACAGGTTTTATTGCATATTATTTTATTAGAATAAAACTTCCTTCTCTTTTTAGTTTTCAAACTTTCCCAAAGATTCAATTTTGCCTTAAAATCTTTCTTACCATGATCGACAGATTGTTCTTCATCACAATTTGTTCTCATTGCACAATCTATTGTATGCATTCACTTCTAGTCTAAGTTTGCCCAAAATATCCTTTCAAGACTTTCTAGGCCCTTATATCCTTCGAGGATTTCCATTATGCTTTTCGCATTCCTCTCGGGTTGCACTCATGTCTATAATTCCATAGTTCTTAAGATGCATTGTTTAAGCATAAAACAATTCGCCTAAGCAGCAGAAGTTAAGCTTGCGTTTTCCATTGACAGTGAAATATTTAAGGAGTCCAAAGGCTTATTCGCACTTCTTTTGTTTTTTTATTTTTCCCACAATATGCTAATCATTATTATTATATATATATATATATATATATATATATATATATTTGTTTTAATGTTGCTTTCGATTTCTTTTCAGCATTCACTCATCGGGCTGCCTTCACCCCCAAACTTAAAGCTTCATCGTCCAAATGAAGGTGAGGCTTAGTTCCCCCAAACTTAGGTATTAGTGTGATTGCAATACTCTATCTTAAGCTCTAAGACTTCCTTGCGATTTTTTGGTTATTTCTGTCGTTCATGTAAGGATTATTGTAATGCTAGGTTTGGATCAATGGGAACTTAAGAATTCCTCTAATTGAAAGTGCGTTTCTTACTAAAGTTAGTTTTGCAATAATAATGCTATCTTAAGCTTTTAAAAGGAAATTGCTAATTTTATTAGATAATCATAAGGGAAATAGAACAAAATTGCAACCTAAATGCATGATCCTATAAAATTAGAATTGCATTTGAAGATCAACAGTCTATCTCATATCCTTCTACTCGTGAGAAAAACTACTTTTCTTTATTCAGGTTTGCATAAAACTGGCGAACCTAATCTGACCTTGCATATCAGGTAAGCATTTTTAGGCTGCTACAGCTTAACTCGCCTAACTTTTCTCGTGCTGCATATGGAATACATCCCGCATGCCATCCTTGATCCTGCCTGGCTCACTTCCTTTCCAACGATGCATAAATATTTTCTTTTAAAACCATTGCATGTCCATCGTCAGCAATCTTGACTACCTGGCTCTTGCCGGCTGCTATGCTCCTTGAGGCCATTGGTTTCGAGTATTGGTAGCACAGTTTTGGTTTCATGTGGTGTAATGTGAGAGTGTGGTGATCGATCCATCCTTTCACGAGGTTGATATAAGCTTTTGAAAGATTTTGGAAATCGGTGTGAAAGAGAAAGGATAATCACGAAAAGGAAAATTTAAATTCTACAACAATATTTTCCAAAATTGACCAATTCCTTCTAAAACAAATGAAATTTAAATTGTAGTGAAATAATATTAAAATGAGAAAAATTGCTTATGTTCCTTGTTCTAAAATTGCTGTAAAATTGTGCACAAAGTCAGAAATACCGAATTTTCGCATTCCAAGATTGCTACTACGTAGGATCTAGGTGAAACCTTGTGCTAATTTCGTCCGGTGTAGTTTTCCTTGCTTTTGGCCATTTATATATCTTAGGAGCTATGCCATCTTTGATAGTCTTCTCCTACATTTCTTCATACTGCACCTTGATCCACAGTTGCCTTACCTCATCAACATTGATAAAATCCGATGTATCGATTTATAGCTCAATTGAATTGCCAAAGTGTCTACTTTTCGACTGATCAATTCCTGCGATGGTTTCAGTTCTGGTAGCATAAAAACTACATGCACCATTGCTAGTAACTCGTTGCCTTGTGCACTAACGTTGTTTTCCTGCAAAATGGTTGATTTTGCGTCACTCCTTTAAGGTTGATGTGGAATCCTGATACTTGGCTCTACAATTTCATTACTCATTATGCTAAAATTTTGAAGATATTCCTCCTCATTGTGGCGTCCATCACTTTTGTTTTTCTCAATGTCAACTTTGGATTTCTCTTTTGCTTTCACAACTTCTTTCATGGTTTCAGCTTCCAGGTCGACAAACTTTGCCCAAGCCTCCTGTTGTTGCTAATATCGCATCTTTTGTAAAATGTCCTCTTCTTTTACCTTAATCTCAGTGTTGAGGGAGTCGACCTTTCCCCAAGCTTCCTTTTGTTGTTGAAAATGTCTCTTTTATTCTCTCTCTACTTCTTTTTCGTGCCTTAGAGATTTAGCCTCTTTTACTCGTTTTAACATTGCTAGCTAGAAATCTTCCCATGATAGTTCAGAATCATTGAAAAATTCCATCGCAGATACCGCATTAAGTACGTCGGCCATCAGATATGTCTCTTCTTTGCTGGTGTTATAGGCTTCACGTTCCTCTGTGTTTACTTCTAGAGATTGTTTGTGCTTATGATTGGGCTGATGAGGTTCTAGTATTATACCATTGTCCCTCATCAATTTCCTCCGTCGTAGCTATTCTTCTTCTTCTATGGTTATGGCTTTATGAAACTGTTCATGATTGTACAGTGGTCTTCTAGGTTCATGACTCCTAGCTTCCCATGTATGGCTCATGTTGCTACAATCTCCTTGTAGACTGGATTGGTGCTGAAAGATATTGCTATGACTTCCCCCAAATTGTGACTGTTGTTCCCAGTTAGGATGCGTTGAATAGAAATTGGTTGTGTTGCTAAATAGAATGTGTGTATTGTGGGGTTACAATATTTCTCCATTATTGCTTCGTAAAGTGATTGAATGCCATCTTTGATGCTCTTGCTTGTCGTGGTAATGTGATTGAGACTTCTTTCCCTATTGGTTGTACTTCTTTGAATCTAGGTTATCCTGAAATACAAGTATTCAACCTTTTTAGCAATAAAAACTACTCCTACATAATAATATTAATTCTAAATAATCAATCCCTAGAAACGGCGCCAAAAGCTTGATAGGAGCGTTCTGTGTGCTAGTATATTCGTATAATAATTAATTTGGAGCAAACTTAATGCTAAGTGTGACTTGGAATCGCTTACGCACAAATATATGAGGTCGGAATGCAGCAAGTAATAAATATACTATTTTATCGATCCCACAAAGATTGATGTCTAGAACTAATATTGATAAGGTGACAGTTGTGCATAAAAGTAAATGAATGGGTTGAGATAGTTGTTGTTTTTTATGCTGATAATAAAATGAAGCTAATGATAACAGAAATAAATATGAATGCAATGAGTAGTGGCAAAATAGACAATTGTAGAAAATGTTAAGAGTGCGGAACTAGTTATTGAATTTCTCATTTCCCTCTACCAAAAAGTACTTCCGAACTTTATGATTTATGGTAGAACCAACTTCCACTGCAAACTCCGTACTTAACTTGGGCAATGCAAGCAATAGTGAGGTTATTCCTAACTCCCTAAATGATGCAAAGACTTACCGTCAACCTATTGTAGCATATTGTGTCATCATGCAGTTCCTTCTTCCGAACTCACCACAAGTTATATACGTGGATATCTAATCAACGCATATATATATATATATATATATATATATATATATATATATATAATAGTAAATGCAGCAGTGTAAAACTCTCTAACCTACGTCCCTAACATGCTTCTACTCTCGACTATTCATTCAAGACTGCTATAACGCAACATAGCAATAAACACATGTAAGAAGTTTAAATCAGACGATTTTATTATGACTATTGAATGTTTAAAGCTACAACTACTCCTAAAAAATAATAAAAATGGAATTGGCTCAGTTGTAAAGTGTGCAATCCCCTTGTCATCGACTCCTACGAACACGACCAGTTGTTTATCGCATCGATTGGCTTCTGGCCATACGACCAGTTCACCTAACCTTGGCTTCCTGATTTACTTGGTCAACAAGCCTAAGTGAGCTGGAAAATCCTCATTAATTTAGAATCTCTTCGATTTCCATTGGAATTTATTAGATTGACACCAATTTAATTGCTTGATTGATTCTCTGTTATTTCCTTGTTGGTGTGATTCTTCGAACGCAGCAGTCTTGTGAACGCGTGGGTTTTATGTGTGTGTCGTCGTTCGCATTGCTTCGTCCTTCCAGCATAAGTGTTCAACAATTCCTACATTAAATAATACTTTTAGCGCAAAATCGTACAAAATTTGCACGTAAACTGCGAACTGTGCTTATGATGCTGTTTTATGAATGCATGCCGATTTTCATGGTTTATACTTACTAATGTATCTGTTATTTTCCTTAATTTTAAGAATAATGCAAACTATTGCATTATAAAATATGTTCTATTTGAGATCTATCATTTTAAAAGCAACTGGGTCACATCATGAGCCCTTTGGTCATTTAAATAGAATCCTTTTTATTTTTTTGCTATGTGTACAACTATTTTCATTATTGTGCTATTCATGGAATATTTTAGCCCTTTTGTAATATACATGCAAAAGTCCCTTAAATATCTCTATAAAGAGTAATTGTGCAAATCCTATAAATTTATTTTCCTCTTTTTTTATCGCTCAACACCATCGCCGGAGATGGTATCGAAATCCATCGACGATTTCTTTGGAATTCGATCGTTGCTGAATTGCCTCTGACTATTCCTCTCCTTCGAGGTCGTAATAGATTATTCTTCGGCATTAGATATTCATATCCATCTTCCAATCAATCATCTCTCATAAGAAGTCACCATCATTCAAGTTGAATGGAGAGTTTATCCTATGTTGTCGACCTTCAATGGTGGTCGAAGTTACAGAGAAGTCGGCAATGGAGAAGATGATGACGACACAAGGGCCGGAGACGATGACCAGAGCCGATAATCAACAATCCACAAGTCAGGGATTGATAAAATCTTTTCCTTGATTGTCTCCATGATTTTTGACCAAATGACGCTATTGGAAACAAAAAACCCTAATTTAAAATATGTGTTTCGTGATATATATGATGGAAAATATGTATTTAAAAAAATAATACGGTATTATAATTAATATGGTATTATAATATAAATTCTCAAAACATCAATATTAAAACTGTATTATAATACTTATCGCGTAAATAGGCTGTTTTAATAATGAAATGCTTGTGAATATGTGTGTAATACTGTATTATTTTCTATATACATTACTAATAATATTTATCTTTAGCAAATATACCACATTTTGAGTACCATACAATACATCAATTTGTATTATCCTATAAAATCAAATGCATGTATCTTTTTTTAATCGTAAATATCCTCTATGTTACGTTCTTAATACCAAATATATAATTATTACTGTGTATTAATCATAAATACCATAATAGAATAATTATCTTTCATGATATTGTATTATAATACCCTTTTATATAGACCACTTAAAATTCATCTACTTTAATATTATTGTATTATAATACCTTACTATGTATGGGTCCATGAATTTTTAATAGCTACTCATATTTGGGGTTGTAAATGGAGTAGCATATTACCTACGTAATACTGCATATGCAATAATGTATTATGATAATACTAAGATAATACACAATGTGATGATATTTTTGTAAATAAAATCATGTTCGACCTAATTATGTTTTCTTCTTAAATTAGATTGATAGGTCACTTTTCTTGCTATAAAAATTTCCCAATCCCATCATTGCTCTAGTAGTAGGCGAAATACTACGATGAAGATGTACCCTACGACGACGAATGTTTTCTTCCCAACAGCTACAATGGCGGATGTGGCCCACAACAATGGAGGATATGAGTTTTGAGAAAGAAGGCTGGAACGTCAGAGGATATGGATTTTGACAATTGACGGTGGAGATAACCGATACTAGAGAATCTCGCCGACATCCATGAAGTTCAAAGACCTCAATGGTGTTTTTTGGTGAACTGTGAAGCGAGTTTTCCTGTGGAGAACACGGCAAGTTCGATTGCAGCCACATTGAAAGGGGAGTTTCGTCGGCATCCATGGAATGCTACTCATAAATATGACTTATTTTATATTTAATGAAGGGGTATTCAAGTCTTTTGTTAAATAATGATTTTCCTATTTTTTAAATACATGAATTAGTTTTCTACTTTTTTTTTTAACTTGGCTACCTTTGTAATTAAATTCCTAAATTTACATAAACATGCAAAGCTCTCGTATATAAATGAGAAAATAAAAATGAAAGGAAAAAAAAAAATCCCAACTTTCACCTGAGTTCGGGACAAGTAATAGTATATTTATTGACGCGAAGCTCAAATTCACTCATTATCAAAAGAAAAAAAAACATAGACTTTTGTTGTCTTCTTCGCTCAAATTCATAATTTAAAATTATTATCTTTTTCTTTTAATTAAAACCTGTGTGAAGAGATACAATCTTTGATAGTGGATCTTATATTTCTCACTAATTTCTAAAATACCATTAAAACTTACTTAAAACAATACTATTGATGGTATTAGATATTTTTTATTCATATTGTTACTTAGTTGTTATAATTGTTACTTAGTTGTTATAATTAACATATAATTAGTTTTGGTTTGTTAAAACTGTACAATTAGTTTTCCTCCAGCTGTAATATATTGTGTATAAATTCACCACTGAGGTAATGAAAAATGATCATCATTTTATCCTCTACTTTTGACTCTAATATGGTATCAGAAGTCTTTTCCCCTTCCGCTTAAACTCTTCTTTCTTTTTCCTTCTTTTATTATTATTATTATTGTTATTATTATTTTTTTCATTTCTCTTTTCCATGGCTGCCGATCTTCTCGCTGGTTCATCCTCAACCTCTATCCATGGCGATCCTGCTTCTCTCGAGGCTTCTCAAAACCTTTACACCCTTCACCATCGCGACATTCGAATCTCGTCCTCGTTTCTGCTCTTCTCAACGAAGATAACTATGTCACTTGGTCTCGCTCGTTTCTGCTCGCACTATCAATTCGCAATAAGAAAGGATTCGTCGTTGACGGTACCATTCCTAAACCTTCTGGACCTCTTCTTACTTCTTGGATCCGAAACAATAATGTTGTAATTGCGTGGATCTAATTCCATCTCCAAATCCATATCATCAAGTATTCTTTTTACTGATCCTGCAAGAGATATTTGGGTGGATCTTCAGAATGGTTTTCAATGAAAAACAGGGCCCCGAATATTCCAATTGAAGCGAAATCTGACTACTCTACATAAGGATCAACAGACAGTCCCGACATATTTCTCCATGTTGAAGAGTATGTGGGATGAATTTAGCACTTATCGTCCGGGTTGTTCTTGTGGTCTCTGTACTTGTGGAGGTCGCCAAGCCATTGAAGATTTCTTTCAACAGGATTATCTGCTGACCTTCTTGATGGAGCTTAATGATTCTTTTGGCCATTCACGAGCTCAGATCTTGCTCATGGAACCTGCTCCTTCTGTGAGTAAGGCCTTTTCCTTGATTATCCAAGAGGAACAACAACGTGCAATGCCTATTTTACCTTCTCCTCCTTCTCTAACTCTGGCCGTTGTGTCCAGCCATCCTAGCAGCCATTCTAATGGCCCTCGTCCTTGGAAAGATCGGCCAGTTTGTACTCATTGTGGACGTCTCGGTCACACTGTTGATCGTTGTTACAAACTCCATGGTTTTCCACCTGGATATTCGTCCAAGAATGGACCAAGAAACTCTCCTACTCCTCATCCGGTTGCGTCTGTTGCTACCAACTCTCTGCCTAGTGTAGCCCATGATACTTCGGACCAATCGTCTCTGGCTGGTGATATTGCTCAATGCCATTCTCTCTTGGCGCATCTTCAAGCTCGTCTGAATGCAAGCACCACCCCGATTGAAGCTCAAAATCCTCATAATGATATTACTCATGTTGTCGGTATGTCTTTACATTTTCTAAACAATATTCATAGCTTGACATCATACTCATCAACATGTTGGATCTTGGATTTGGGAGCATCGGCTCATATATGTTGTTCTAAGGCATCTTTCTCATCTCTATTTCCATATAGAACTACGGTTGTGTTGCCTGACAATTCCAAATTTGATGTCAAATATGTTGGTTCTGTTCTAGGTTTTGGTAGCGTTATACTTCACAATGTGCTGTTCATACCAGAATTTCAGTATAACCTTATTTCCATTAGTATGTTAACAACATCATCTCCATTTCAAGTAATCTTTGCTAACAACTATTGTCACATCCAGGAAATGTCCACTACGAGGATGATTGGCAAGGGTAGAATGCACAATGGGCTTTATCTCCTTGACCAAGTACCTCAAATAACCATCCCCAAATCTCCTGTTATTGCTGCCATTAAAACTTTGTCGATGGATTTATGGCATTTACGGTTAGGTCATCCATCTTTATCTCGTTTAAATTCTTTAAAGAGTGTCTTGCATTTTTCTTCCACATATTAAACATTCTTCTCCTTGTTCTGTATGCCCTATGGCCAAACAAAAACGATTGTCCTTTGAATCAAATAATAAAATGTCTTCATCTCCGTTTGATTTGATCCATGCTGATGTATGGGGCCCTTTTGCAACTCTTTCTCATCCTAGGCATAAATTCTTCCCTACTTTAGTTGATGATTGCACATGTTTTGTTTTGGTGTATTTACTTCGAGCAAAATCTGATGTAGTAACTATTATTCCACAATTTTTCAAACTTATACACACTCAATTTGGCAAAACCATTAAAATGTTTCGTTCTGACAATGCTCTAGAGTTACTTTTTGAAAAAAATTTCAAGGACCATGGAGTCATTCATCAATTTTCGTGTGTTTCACTTCCTGAGCAGAATTCTGTTGTAGAACGTAAACATCAACACATACTTAATGTCGCTCGAGCTCTGTTTTTTCAATCACGAGTTCCTGTGTCTTTTTGGTCTGAATGCATTCTTACATCTGCCTACCTTATCAACCGAACCTCATCCCCTTTATTATCTTGGAAAACCCCATATGCTCTTCTTTATAATCAATCTCCTGATTACTCTGTCTTGAAATTTTTTGGCTCCTTGTGTTTTGCATCTACACTTGCCAATCATCGCTCAAAGTTTGAACCACGAGCCATTGCTTGTGTGTTTGTTGGATATCCTCCAGGGATGAAAGGTTACAGATTGTATGACATTCAGAAAGCTGAATTCTTTATATCAAGAGATGTGGTTTTTCATGAAACCGTTTTTCCTTTTCATCAGACCACTTCTGCACATAAACAAGGGGATTGGCTACCTAATCTAGTCTTGCCCACTGCACCGACATTTCCCATACCAAACTATGAACCTCTTGAACCTCCTGTTGTTATGTTGACAGACCCAAATTTTCACATCCATGATCTACAAATCAACCTCCCCAATGTAAGTATGGATACATCTGTTGATTCTCCTTCAGATGTACCACCTTTACCTGAATCCAACACCACGGTGCATTCCCCACACCATGAACAACCTTCATCACCTTTACCTGCTCCAGCACCCTCGCTTCCTATTATACCATTACGTAGACAATCCACTCGTGTGTCCAAACCCCCATCATACCTGCAACAATACCATTGTAGTTTGTTAACTAATGGTATTTCTCCTGTGACTTCTACTCGTTACCCTATTCATAACTATATTTCCTATGACCACTTTTCACCATCCTATAGCACATTTTCTATCCAGACAACACTCACCTTGGAACCTCAAACCTACCATCAAGCCCAATCCCATACACATTGGCAACATGCCATGGCTGATGAACTTGCTGCTATGAAACTTAATAATACTTGGAGTATTGTCTCCCTCCCCACTGATCATAAGTCTATCGGATGTAGATGGATCTATAAGATCAAACACAAATCTGATGGTTCCATTGAACAATACAAAGCTCGTCTTGTAGCCAAGGGATACACACAACAAGAAGGCTTAGATTACTTAGAGACATTTTCCCATGTTGCAAAAATAGTCACTATACGTGTCCTTCTCACTCTTGCCGTGTCTATGAATTGGTCACTCATTCAACTTGATGTTAACAATGTGTTTCTTCATGGTGACCTATTAGAGGAAGTCTATATGGATCTTCCTTTGGGATACACCCCCAAAAACATCATTTCCAAACCAAAAGAACGCGTATTATGTAAACTCCAAAAATCCTTGTATGGATTGAAACAGGCCTCTCGCCAATGGTTTGCGAAGTTTTCAGATGCGTTAATCCATGTTGGTTTTGTTCAATCAAAATCCGATTACTCTCTTTTTACTAGAGGATCCAGTACTACTTTTTTTGCTCTTTTAGTCTATGTTGATGATATTATCATAACTGGTGCCAATTCCTCTGATATTGCAACTCTGAAATTAGTCTTACATGAGAAATTTCGGTTGAAAGATCTTGGTCCCTTACAGTATTTTCTTGGGATCGAACTTGCTCGGACAAGCAAGGGTATTTCTTTATCTCAGAAGCAGTACACCATGCAGCTCCTCGAAGATCATGGACTTCTTGGTGCTAAACCTGAACTCGCTCCTATGGATCCTCAAGTTAAATTAAAACACAATGACTCCACAGTGATGAAAAATCCTTCAGCCTATCGATGTCTCGTCGGCAAATTGTTGTACTTAACTCTCACCAGGCCAGACATCACATATACCGTAAACCGATTAAGTCAATTTGTGTCTAATCCATGCTTAGAACACATGGTTGCTGCTATTCACCTACTAAAATACATCAAACAGGCACCTGGCCAAGGAATATTTTTTACTGCATCCCCATCTTTCCAGTTAAAAGGTTGGTGGACTCTGATTGGGCTTCATGTCCAGACACAAGAAGATCGACAATTGGATATTGTATTTTTCTTGGAGCATCCTTAGTTGCCTGGAAATCTAAAAAGCAAACCACCATATCACGATCATCTACCGAGGCAGAATACAGAGCATTGGCTTTGGCTTCTTGCGAGATTATTTGGCTTCGCTCCTTGCTCAAAGAACTTCAACTTCCTACAATGCAATCTTTGCTCTATTGCGACAATAAGTCTGCTATTCACATTGCCACCAACCCAATATTCCATGAAAGAACAAAGCATATCGAACTTGACTGTCATTTTGTACATGATCGAGTTCAAGAGGGAACCATTCGCTTGCTACCAGTTCGCTCACAATTTCAACTCGCAGACGCTTTTACCAAACCTTTAGCTCCACGACAGCTTCATTTTCTACTATCCAAGATGGAAGTTATCGATGTATATAGTCCATCTTGAGGGGCGAGTATTAGATATTTTTTATTCATATTGTTACTTAGTTGTTATAATTGTTACTTAGTTGTTATAATTAACCTATAATTAGTTTTGGTTTGTTAAAACTGTACAATTAGTTTTCCTCCAGCTGTAATATATTGTGTATAAATAATTCACCACTGAAGTAATGAAAAATGATCATCATTTTATCCTCTACTTTTGACTCTAATAGATGGCAGTAAAAAAATAAAAACTAATGATGGCAGTAAAAAAAGAATAACAATACTATTAATGCATCAACTTAAACAAATGGTAAGGAAAACTATCATTAATGCATCAACTTAAAAATGTAAGGAAAACTATTTACTCTTTAGGTTTCGTGTAATCTATTTTGTCCTTATTTCTTAAAGTCAAATATTTTTATTTTTACCATTTCAATAATATTTAGTTTAGTTTTGGGATAATAAAATAGTAGATTAAAATAATGACTAGGATAATTTTAAATTCTAATATATCAATGAATTGATCATTTTAATCTTGCCATAAATTAAATTTTAAAATAAAAATAAATTTAAAAGACACAGATAAGGACTAAAATGAAACATTATTGAAATGTTGAGGATAACATATTTGATTTTGAAACATATAGATTAAAATAAACTAGATCACAAACCTAAAAACATAAAGTATTTTTCCCAATATTGTAGGTAAATGGAAATATATTTTATAAAATTATTTAATTTAAAAATAATAAAAAAAAACAATTTTGTTCTATTGGGCTCAGTTTATTGTTTTGAGAAAAAAGAAAAGGTAGATAAGCTATAAGAATTCAAATGTGTGACCGATTCATTCTAGATTATATATTACATTATTAGCTATTGTTAATAATTTTTTTATAGTTTTTGAGATAGTCTTGTTAGTAAAATAACATAATATAGCCAAAAATATATATATACATGTCTCAAGGTTTTTTTTAGATCAACTCCAAAAGAATTGATTTCAATATATGTATATAGAGGTTGATATTTCTCAACTCAGAACTTAAATGAAATAAAATAGGTTAAAATACTATTTTGATTTTTCAACTATTCACTTACTTTCATTTTAGTCCCTAAACTTTCAAAAATTCAAATTTAATCATTCAACTTTAATAAAAACTTAAAAATAGTTCTTGCCTTAAAAAAATAAATTAACCATAATTTAAATTTTGATGAGTTGGCAAAAATTAATAATAAAATAATAGGTTGACTTCATCTTATTCCTTTGATCTTCTCCATCTCTTTTTTTCCCCAACTTTTCCATATCATCTTCTGCACGTGATTTCTACTCCCAGTGCACATTTCTCTCATATTTTTTTTTCAAAATTACACTAAAAAAACCTCACGAATTCTAATTTTAACAAAAAAATTTCAAATGTTCAAATTTCTTATGTTAATATGAACAATAGTGTAAAAAGGAGGTTAGAATATTTGGGATTTTCCTTAAAACAATTTCCCTAACATGGATGTAAATGGCATATCTAGTAAGTGAACAACAATCATTCTTCAACTCCAAACTTATCCATTTGGTTTCTTACTTGGTAAATTGAAAAAAAATATGTATGATGTTCATAAAACCAGGGAGCTACTATTCGGACAAGAACCTGCTACAATTAACGGGATGGAAGGGCATGGTAGTAAATTGGTGGTTTGTGAGCCTAAAATGAAAGGCAATGTGGTGAATAAGTTCCTCAAAAGTGACGTGCAAGCCTTAGTTGAGCTCAACATGCTCAAAACTTGTTCTGCTATCCTACGCACAGTGCAAGATCTTGCACAGACCTTGAAAATTTCTCTCTATATTACTTTCATGGAAGTTGTGAACAATGGCTACGATCTTTATGTCTTTGTTACCATGCCTTCCATTTAGGTCAATTAGTTTCGAATTTATATAGTTAATTACTTTAGCAATCATTGTTGTGTTTCCCTTGAATTTAGGGTTTTGGTGAGTTTTCTTATTTTTAATGTAATTTTGAACAAATATGAGAGAAATGTGCACTGGGAGTAGAAAACACTTGCAGAAGATGATATGGAAAAATTTGGGAAAAAGAGAGATGGAGAAGATGAAAGGAACAAGATGAAGTCAACCTATTATTTTTTTATTATTATTATTTGCCAACTCATCAAAATTTAAACCATGGTTTTTTTTTTTTTTTTAACTCAAGGACTATTTTTAAGCTTTTATCAACGTTGATGGACCAAATTTAGACTTTTGAAAGTCTAGGGACTAAAATGAAACTGAGTGGATAGTTGAGGAACCAAAATAGTATTTTAACCAATAAAATAATATAAATATTTTAAATTAGAACATAGCTTAATACTCGAGGGACATGTTCATGCAACCTAAAGTAGCATACTAGGTCAACATGCAGTTCCTCTTCCGATTCTCCGCAAGGTACATGCGTGTGTAGCTAATAGACGCATATATATATATATATAAACACTCAGCAGTGTAACATTCAATGACCTACATTCGTAACATGATCTATTCATAAGTAGCCATCAAATACTCCTATAAAGCAATCATAGCAATAAACACAATGTAGAAGTTTAAACTAGACGATTTTATTACGACTATGCAATGTTTAAATACTACAACTACTCCTAATAAAAATAGTAAATGGAATTGGCACATCTGCAAAAGCTTTTAGTCCCTCGATCGGCTTATGGCCAACAGATCAGCTCGATGAATTCTGCTCCTTGCTTTTGTATTTATAGGGTTGAATTTCATGATCCGCAAGTAGAGGTGAGGTGTACAAATCATAATAAATGCATATTCAATGATTTTTGTCGGGATTTATTTGACTGTCGCCGCCTTGATTGCATAATTGATTATCTGTCTTTCCTTGTAGACGAAACTTTGTCCGAACGTATTTCCTTCTTTAGGTTCTGCGTCTTAGCATGATCTGGTCATTGTTTGAATTGTTGTCTTTGCCTCGATGCTGCGCGAAATCCTGCTAAACAGCGTTAATTAGGCAGAATTGTTTTGCGATTTGGGCTAAAGCGTGGATTCATGCTTCTGATGCTACTTTATGAATGCATGCTGATTTTCTAAGTTATTTTTTCGTATTTCCTCTGGGAATGCATATATTCTTTACTTAAATATTAAAATAATGCAAACTAAGCAGCCTAAAATATGCTCTCTTCGAGAGTTATCAACCCATAAAGCTTAATATCAATGAAAACATTCTTCATTACTTCTATACTCAAGATCTTCTTTTTATCTTAACAATTATGTGAAACTTTGATCGCATACCTAACAATCTTCCCTATGAACAAAAAGTAAACTTGAGCAATACAAGACTCACCCCTTCTTTGTTCTACACCAAGAGATTCTACCCACATTGCTAAGTTAAGAGACAACTCTAATACAACTTATTAAGGAAAACCAAACATCCACATATCTCCATGTTGATATAACATCATTCAATCGGGATTTGAGCTCTCATGACTGTTTTTTTTTTGTCATCATGCAAAAAGTTTCATAATCATAAAGATGTTGTCCATTACTTATATACAAAAGACATTTCTCTTATTTTAATAACGTGTGACTTTGGTCACAATACAGAAAATCATTAGTATATATGCTCTTGAATCGAAGAACATTTTAAATAATCAAGATGGATTATCAAAAACAAAAATATTCAAGATAGTGTCAATAAGAGCAATAACTTAGTTGATACAAGTGTGTACCTGCGACAAGGTCATGGTTCAATCTCTCCTACTTCTGATTCTCTAACTCTTAATTGTTATTAGAAAAAGAAAAATCAATGATAAATTTTCTTATATATATATATATTTGTGATTTGGCTATATCTTTGAGTTATATCTTCAAGCTATACTTTTAATATATATTCGTAATTTCTTTTGCTATATCTCTATGCTATATCTTCAAGATATACTTTTCTTGTAAGATTATAATACAAACTCGAAAATAAATCATTTGTGATTTTGTAAAGCTTAACAATTAAATGATGATTAAGATAAACAACCATTGACATTGTTTATCTTAATTAATTATCATTGAAATGGTAAAACTTAAAAATTAAATTATAATTAAGAGAAACAACCATTGACATTGCTTATCTTAATTAATTAGCATTGAATTTGGCTATTTTACAAAATCACTACTAATTAGCCTCACGTTAACTATCAAGCTTGGCCTACCTTATGTCCCATGCCCTAATTTTGTGTCAACTAGTTTGAAATTTTGAATAAAAAATTTTTGGTTTCTTTTGTATAGTTTTTTCATGATGCATAAAAACGTGGGAAGATGTCTATGTCAACTCTATTTTTAAAGGGCATTCAAAGGTGGAACGTTCAATTTTTTTTTTTTTAGTATTACTTCTTTTTTTAGCACAAATTGGAGGAAGGGGGACCAACTGTAAGGGACCGGCCCGAATGGGGCACTAAATGGGCACTTACCCCAATGCATGCATTCAAAGTAAAGGACATTAAACAGACATGATTTCGGATTCCAATTAAAACAAAACATTCAAAATAACCCATTTAAAAACTAGACAATTTCCTTGGAACCTGTCCCTGTTTCCAAGCACCTGTTCCAAGATAAATACATTTCCAAAGTATACTCCGATCAGAGATTTCTTAAAATCATTCAAAACATGTCTAAATACAATAATCTTTGGAATCCTGAGAATATTTAGAAAACATCCTAGGGCTCCATGCCCGGCTACATGCATTCAGGGGAAAATAAAACATAAAGAGTCATAACACAAAATCAGAGTTTGATGACTGAGCCCCATGATCACAGCTCCTCCTTCAGCCATCCTGTCTCGCAACTTGGTTACCTGTGGAAAAACCACAATAATAAGGGTGAGTAACGAATTACTCAGTAAGAATCCCCAACCGGGGTACAATACGATATACATGGTCATCTCGATGAATGTATGCAAGCTATGAGTATAAACACAGAATAGAGCACATAGCTTAGCCCACACTTGGGCCTCGGATGCCAACTTAGGGTCTTAGTCCGGAATAATATCACCACAAAGTCCAATACACAAGTCGCCCTATACGAGAAACAAGTCCGGCCTCGGCACCGCTCATCGTCGACGAAAGGTACACTGGCTCAAGATCCCGAGGAGCTCTCCGGTCGGCGCTGTAATGAGCGTAAGCATGCACCGCGTGCTACTGCAGACTATAAGGGGTGCCGGGTCTAGAGGCAAGCTGCCCATGTCCAGTCACCACGCCTAACTAAATCTTTGGATCGGTGTCACTGACATAGGGGTGTGAGACCTGGACACGTAAACTATGTCGGCTGAACCACAAAGACTGAGGCTAAGGAAACAGGTCGTGGTAGGCTTACACCAGGAAGCCGCCCTTACCTTAACAGGTGGCAATCAGGGGCTACTGCCAAACATGCTGAGGACATGCCGGCTGCCGGGGACGAGGCAATGCCAAGTCATCATCCCGACCGTTGGGGCATTTAACAGTCTACCACCCTCACCTAAGATTGCAGGGCCTACCGGTAGGGTTAGCTAATCCCTCACGGGGTCCAGGTGTAACGACCCGACCCGAATGGGGTTCTAAATAGGCCGTCACCTCAATGCATGCATTCAAATCTACAGAAAATTTGCAAGATGGTGTTTGGATTCTAAGTAAAAACTAAAACATGAAAACATCCATTTAAAAATCAACATAAATTCCTGAAACCTGTCCATGTTTCCAAGCACCTGTTCCAAGACAAATACATTTCCAAACATACTCTGATCAGAGATTTATTTAAAACGTACAAACTTTACAACAATGCTAGAATCCGGAAATACATTCAGAAAATACCCTAGGGCTCCGTGCCCAACTACATGAATTCAGAGGACATTTAAATCATAAACATAAATCTCAGAGTTGAACAACGGGTTTCCATGATCACAGCTCCTCCTCCAGCCATCCTGCCTCGCGCCATGGTTTCCTGAAAGATAAGTAAGGGTAAGTAACGAATTACTCAGTAAGAATCCCCAACCGGGGTACAATACGATATACATGGTCATCTCGAGAAAGATATGCAAGCTATGAATATAAACACAGATAGAGCACATAGCTTAGCCCACACTTGGGCCTCGGATGCCAACTCAGGGTCTTAGTCCGGAAATCAATCACCACACAACACATCACACAAGTCGCTCTATACGAGAAACAAGTCCCGGCCTCAGCCTGTCTATTGTCGACGAAAGGTACACTAGCTCAAGATCCCGAGGAGCTCTCCGGTCGGCGCTGTAATGAGCGTAAGCATGCACCGCGTGCTATGCGCAGAACCATGGGGGTGCCGGGTCTAGAGGCAAGCTGCCCATGTCCAGTCACCACGCCTAACTAAATCTTTGGATCGGTGTCACTGACATAGGGGTGTGAGACCTGGACACGTAAACTATGTCAGCCTGAACCACCGCACCTGAGGCTAAGGAAACGGGTCGTGGTAGGCTTACACCAGGAAACCGCCCTTACCATAACAGGTGGCAATCAGGGGCTACGGCCGAACACGCTGAGGACGTGCCGACTATCGGGGACGAGGCGATGCCAAGTCATCATCCCGACGGTTGGGGCATTTAACGACCGCCACCTCACCCAAGATTGCAGGGCCTACCGCTCGGGTTAGCTAATCCCTCACGGGGTCCAGGGACGGAATGACTTGCTCGACGTCCCTGCCATGGATGCAAGGTACTTTATGCATCAGGCCCGGATGATGCTATCTACCTGCACTTCTAACCTGCCCTAGCAAACAGCAAACAATTCCATAAAATCCAAAACGTGCTCAATAAGAATACAACAAGCCTAGCATGATACTACGAAGCAAAGAACAGATACGAGCATGCCAGAAAGGAACAACCTAGCATGGATTAACATGAGAATTAACCAGGAAAGTCATGCTAATCGGGAATTCAGATTAGAGCACTTATCACCAAACATGTCAATAAACACAAACAAGCATACAATCAGCAATCGCATAATATATCGCAGGGTCCACACAACTCCGGTAAGAAATCCTTACCTGGCCGGAAGACCTCTAAACCCAAGAAACCTAAGCTGCGATCGAACCCGAGCTACCTATAACGAACAAAGAAAAACACATCAATAATCATAGAATAGCCCTAAATACACTAAAATAAATAGGGCTCAGCTCGAGAGCAACTCACGAGGCGCTACGGAGACACGAACGAGCCAATTGCACGAACGGGGCAGCAACAGGGCCGGCTGGGCGCGCTGGGGCGCAGGAATGGGCGAGTGGGGCGCTGGCTCGGTGGCTGGCGTGGCGTGGCGCGCGCTGGCGCCATCTGCGCGCGCGTGACGCTTGCTGGCGCGCATGCCTGCGCTGCGCGCAGCGCGGCGCGGACACGGGCGAGGGCGAGCTCGGATCTGGGCGTCTGGTGCGACGACGCGCGATCTCGGCTGCTGGGCGACGCTCGAGCTGACGACTCGACCTGGGTTGCTGCAACGGGCAGATCTGGCGCACGACGGACCACTGCTGGCTGAGGCGGATCTGGGCGCGCGAGGGGCTGGGCTCGGCGATGCTCGAACAGCCGGGTCGCTCGGCCGACGACTGGTGTGGCGTAGCCGGGCGAGGCGGCGACACGAGCTGTGGTCGGGCGCCGAGTGGCTGGGCTGGCGAGCCAAGGGGGCTGGGCTCGGGCTAGGAGGGGGGGTGCTCGGGGAGAGAGAGAGAGAGAGAGAGAGAGAGAAAATGAATTTGGGAAAAATAAAAGAAATAAAGGAATAAAAAGGAAAATGGGAAAATAAAAGGGAAAAATGGGATTTAAATTCCATTTTCCATCCTTATCCACTTAAAACCTCAAAATCCCATTCCCCGGCTTCCTCTTTCGAGACCCGACCGAAGAAATCTTTTCCAATAAATCAAACTCACTTAAATCCAACTCCCTAAGCAACACTAAAGGCCCGGGCTCGAATCCCAAAGGAAGCACACAACCAACCATCACTTTGCAAAAAAATCCCAAAACACAACCGAACTTCCAAACGACTAGCCCAAACATCTCGGGACTCGCAGTCCAACCCAAACAAGCCACGGCAAAGGCAGGAGTCACCTCGAAGCCCTGAAAATCCACAAATCCTGCCCGGAGAGCCAAAGGACCAAAGTACCCCCAAGGGTCAAAACCGCTCTAACGACCCAACCAACAACAGAAACTTGACCCGAAGGCACCTCGAAAACTGGGATAGAAAACTGGGCTGTTACAATACTCCCTCCTTTTAAGACTTTCGTCCTCGAAAGTCCTAAGACGAAACAGACTCCGGAAAAATCGCAGATGAAAACCAAACCAACCGAACTTCTCGGCTAAAACAACACCAACCTTCTTCGAAAACCAAACCCTCTTGGGTTCTCAAAGGCTCTAAGCCACAAAGCCATCCAACTGTCACAAACTAACTCAACCAAGACTGGGCAAAGCTAACCAAAAGGCCACTGCTCCGATCCGCTCAAGGATCTCAAAAGGCCTACAAACCAGGGGCTCAGTCTAAACCCTACTAATCCAACACGGAACACCTCCACAACAGAACCTTCCAGATTCCAAAACTAAACGGCCTACTCTTACTTCACAAGAGACCAACAAACCTCAAACCTTGACTACAACCTTAACGAGACACAAGCGAATCACCAACTGGCGATTGGTCCAAAAAGCAAACTTCTCCAACTAGAACCCGACCACAACGCTTAAGCAACCATCTTAAGGAGAAATCGCCAAACCAAAGGCAAGGGGCACCATCCTGGTACACCAGACGGCTAACAACACTCACACCAGCTGAAACTTCAGCTACGGCCACCTTAAAGAGACAAGGGCCAAGCCAACAAACTAGAACTCCTCATCGGCCGAACGCAAACTTTCCAACGAAAACCTACCAGCAACTGGCCAAGGAGAACATCGCCAGGCAAGGAACAACCAACATTCCTCTCAAAATCTCAAGAAGCAAGGACTAAACCATCACGCAGCTATCTGCGACAAAACACCTTGAGGAAAACAGCTCAACAGCTTACCAACCAAAGCCACGGCACCTCTGTGCCAACTCACTCAAACGAGGCTCCGCTAACGCCAACTGCGAACGCACAACAACAAGAAGCAAAGCCCGAGGAGGAATTGCTCGGCAGAACTCAACTCAAGCTCATCGCGAGCAAAGCTCGCCTCCAAGCTACCACTCAACTCTTAAGTCCAACTGGCTACTCAAAGGACTTCTCCTTTAAGCTTAGGCCTAACTCAACTTCCAACCAGAAGCTCCACTCCCGAAACCTCACAAGGAAAACGGATGACGACAACCTCCAAGCTTACGGATCCTGAGCCACACGAATCCGCAAGACTACCCCGCAAGCTAACACTCGAGGCTGGCATCCAAGGAGCAACTCAACCACCACAGAGGCTAGGGGAAAAGGAAATCTTCAATCCCCGAAAAAAACCAACGACTTGCCAGAACAACTCAACTCTTACTGGCTGGCCTCCGCCCTTGCGGGAACAAACAACTCTTGCTTCCTAACAACACGAAACAGGGACCCTCTCGCTGGGCTGACCGCTGCGCTACTCTGACCAACTACACAACTCAGGAGCTAAGCTGACTCCTGCCAAATGGGAAACGATTTTCCCAGCAAGCAAACCCTGAAGGGCGGCGAACTCCATACACGCTCGCTGACTTGCTCAAACCCAAAGCAACAGCAACCAACTCTCTTGGAAGCAACACCTAACAGAAATCTCAACCAATCGGACCACCAATCCGAAACAAACAGCACTTGCTCAGCTACCGAGGGAGGGGTCAACTCCCAAAACTTTCTAACTAGGAACAAGACCTCAGGGCAACGCCCTCCAACTAGAACCGAACTAGCTCTCGAAACAACAAAAGAACCAAATCTTGGCCAAACACTCACAAGAGGCAGAACAACCCTTACTGCAGCCTCTAGAACACCATCCAAGAATCCGCTTAACTGGACAAACAACTGCTTCCAAGCAGCCAACAAACTTTTCCTTCTTGCTAACACCTCTGCCATCAACTCCAAAACCAGGGGAGTAAGCTGACAATTCCCCGAAGGAAACGGCTCTTACAAGCAGACAACCGAAGGACAGAGAGCTCCACATACGCTCACTGTCTTGCTCCACTAGAGCAACAACATCTAATCTCGCGGGGCAACAACAGGGGTCCACCACGGACTGAACCTCCAAATGCCAAACGGGGCAACTCAACATCTTGAAACAGGAACAAAACCAACAGGGCATAAACCACTCGCCCCACGAGCAAAACTAACCTCTAGCAACTCCAATCCACACCTTGGTCGACACCACACCGGAACCAATCCGGACTTTACTCCAAACAAACACTGGCTTGCTAGTCTACCAAGACTGCTAGCAACTCCACCGAGGCTACAAACTACACGCCTCCAGCTAGCCAACTAAAACTCACTAGCTGGGCCTGACAGAGCTCTAGAGAGGCTCTCCACAACCTAGGGTTCCCCGACAACCCTCGACACACACACTGCCGGCATACGGTCTAACAGACAACTGCCTGAACAAACAACTCCATTTTCCAGCATCACAACCATGCTGGCCAACTCCAACTCCTTGGGAACCAAGAGGACCCGAAACGCTACAGAATGCGTCATCCTCCTACTCAAGCATCGGCCACCACATAACCTCTACCCAAGGAAAGATCCAAACAACTCTCTTAGCCATGACGATCAGAAACCACGCGGCTCAGCTACCACCTCTCTTGTCCAGTTTCCAACTGAACTCCAACCAACGATCAACAAGAAGATCCGCCAACCAAGCTTAGGCCCAACTTAACAAATCTTGCCAAAGCAACAACCTGATACCACGAGCACGGTATCCTTACCACCTCAACCAAAGCCTTACAACAACCACCTAGAGTCCAACTTCTCCAGGAACTGAGCACGAGATCTCCAAAGCAACCCTACATGGATCTGAAACTCTCGCCACGGAACGAACCACACAAAACACACTTGCGTGCACAACTCCCAACCTTCCTTTAGAGATCCAAGACTAACAAGCGCTTTTCCAAAAAGCAACGCTAACTCCTGGCAGCGATACAAACAGTCCAAGGAACACCAAAAGTTCCATCTCCACACGATACTCGAAGCTGAGGCAACCTTGCTCTACCAAAGCATAACAATGCCAAACCGAACTTAATTTATACCAAGCCTCTACCAAGGGTGCTTACCCCTAAGGCATCAAAAACCTCTCGCAAGGCATCAGCTCATCTCGCCTGAAAAGCATCCAACTCACCTCAAAGACATCCAACTCATGGTCCCTCAGCTGGACCAAACTCGCATCTACAATGCTCAACTCTCCTCATATTAAGGCACTCGAAGGTAGTTGACCGCACTACCAACCACAAAGAAAATCTCTTGGCCTTAACACTTGCGCGAGACTCACGCGCACCAACACTTACCAACTGCCAACCTGCTGACTTACTCAACCTCCAGAAACACTGGGAAGAGGCTCCGGCTCCTCTCGAGCATCCTTTCGCTTGTAGTCCATCGACTACCACTGAACTAGCCCTCTGGCACGACCTATACAGGTGCCACTGCCATGAATGGATCCAAGGCTAAAGGAGTGCACTAAACTCCGAACGGCATAGAACCATCTGCTATGCCCAAGCCAAACTCAAGCCTCAACTAGACTTAGTGCCAAAACGGCACTCTAACCAATGCACCTCAAGTGCCACTACTACCAAAACCACATCTTACTACCAATGGGGCCAACAAGGTCACGACCTCAAGTGACACGAACTCTGGCTCGGCATACAAGGGCTCAACTCCAACAACCATGCCTAAGGCATCTCATCAAGCTAAAGGCTCACAGCCTACTCTTGCATCTCCTCATGATGCTCAACAAGCTCTGGCTGGATCTCTCAACATGCAGCAGCTAGCTCCACTCTAGGAGCTCACCAAAAGAAGAGTGCTCAACTCTACCAAACATCTGAGGAAAACACCAACGGATCCAATCCGAAGGGAACACTGCTCACTACACCCTTAACCACAGGGTTCCGGCTTACTGGCTGCAATCAACAACACTTTACAGGAGCACAAAAATGCCTCAACAACCTCCTCGAAGGCTGCCAACTCTGCAGCTACTCACTGGGCAATCAATCAATCTGCTAAGGCTCAAGATCAACACTTGAGCTGCCCAGGCTGGTCCACACGGGGACCTGCTCCACAAACATCCACATCAGCACAATCATAGCTAACTTCTCTCTTGGAGTGGCATTCCAAGGCAAAACACCTCCACCCTCTCACTAGGGGAAAAACAACAACTGGGCCACAATTGGCCTACGGGACTCCAAGCTCTGCCTCCCACGGGGACGATGTCCCAGGGCATCCGAATCAATCTGGATACCTCAACAAGCCACAACATACATCACACACTGCGGGAAATTGGCATGATGGCGCTCTAAACCCAAACCAACAACGAGTCAGAACCTGCTCGTCTCCGCTCCACAACACTACACAAGGCATACACTAGATGACCGGTATTGTAAATTCTTAACCCTTTTTCAACAACAAATAGTAAACTTAGGCGCACTGATGGTTGCTTGAGTCTTGATGATCATGGAAAAACGACCTACAACAAAAAGGTCGATCTACAGAATCTATGACTCTGAGCTCTGATACCAACTGTAACGACCCGACCCGAATGGGGTTCTAAATAGGCCGTCACCTCAATGCATGCATTCAAATCTACAGAAATTTTGCAAGATGGTGTTTGGATTCTAAGTAAAAACTAAAACATGAAAACATCCATTTAAAAATCAACATAAATTCCTGAAACCTGTCCCTGTTTCCAAGCACCTGTTCCAAGACAAATACATTTCCAAACATACTCTGATCAGAGATTTATTTAAAACGTACAAACTTTACAACAATGCTAGAATCCGGAAATACATTCAGAAAACACCCTAGGGCTCCGTGCCCAACTACATGCATTCAGAGGACATTTAAATCATAAACATAAATCTCGAGAGTTGAACAACGGGTTTCCATGATCACGGCTCCTCCTCAAACCATCCCGCCTCGCGCCATGGTTTCCTGAAAGATAAGTAAGGGTGAGTAACGAATTACTCAGTAAGAATCCCCAACCGGGGTACAATACGATATACATGGTCATCTCGATGAATGTATGCAAGCTATGAGTATAAACACAGAATAGAGCACATAGCTTAGCCCACACTTGGGCCTCGGATGCCAACTTAGGGTCTTAGTCCGGAATAATATCACCACACAGTCCAATACACAAGTCGCCCTATACGAGAAACAAGTCCCGGCCTCTCGGCTTCATCGTCGACGAAAGGTACATCGGCTCAAGATCCCGAGGAGCTCTCCGGTCGGCGCCAGAATGAGCGTAAGCATGCACCGCGTGCTACTGCAGACCATGAGGGGTGTCGGGTCCAGAGGCAAGCCGCCCATGTCCGATCCACCACGCCTAACTAAATCTTTGGATCGGTGTCACTGACATAGGGGTGTGAGACCTGGACACGTAAACTATGTCAGCCTGAACCACCGCACCTGGGGCCAAGGAACGGTCGTGGTAGGCTTACACCAGGAAGCCGTCCTTGCCTTAACAGGTGGCAATCAGGGGCTACGGCCGAACACGCTGAGGACGTGCCGACTATCGGGGACGAGGTGATGCCAAGTCATCATCCCGACGGTTGGGGCATTTAACGACCGCCACCCTCACCCAAGATTGCGGGGCCTACCGCTCGGGTTAGCTAATCCTCACGCGGGGTCTAGGGACGGAATGACTTGCTCGACGTCCCCGCCATGGATGCAAGGTACTTTATGCATCGGGCCGGATGATGCTATCTACCTGCACTTCTAACCTGCCCTAGCAAACAGCAAACAATTCCATAAAATCCAAAACGTGCTCAATAAGAATACAACGAGCCTAGCATGATACTACGAAGCAAAGAACAGATACGAGCATGCCAGAAAGGAACAACCTAGCATGGATTAACATGAGAATTAACCAGGAAAGTCATGCTTATCGGGAATTCAGATTAGAGCACTTATCACCAAACATGTCAATAAACACAAACAAGCATACAATCAGCAATCGCATAATATATCGCAGGGTCCACACAACTCCGGTAAGAAATCCTTACCTGGCTGGAAGACCTCTAAACACAAGAAACCTAAGCTGCGATCGAACCCGAGCTACCTATAACGAACCAAGCAAAACACATCAATAATCATAGAATAGCCCTAAATACACTAAAATAAATAGGGCTCAGCTCGGGAGCAACTCACGAGGCGCGACGGACACACGAACGAGCCAATTGCACGAACGGGGCAGCAACAGGGCCAGCTGGGCGCGCTGGGGCGCAGGAATGAGCGCGTGGGGCGCTGGGGCGTGGCGCTGGGCGCGACTGCGCGCTGGGGCACGGCTGGGGCGCACGGGCGCTGCGCGTGCGGCGTGGACACGGGCGAGGGCGAGCTCGGATCTGGGCGTCTGGTGCGACGACGCGCGATCTCGGCTGCTGGGCAACGCTCGAGCTGACGACTCAACCTGGGTTGCTGCGACAGGCAGATCTGGCGCGCGACGGACGGCTGCTGGCTGAGGCGGATCTGGGCGCGCGAGGGGCTGGGCTCGTGGATGCTCGAGCAGCCGGGTCGCTCGGTGACGACTGGTGTGGTGGGCGAGGCGACACGAGCAGTGGGCGGGCGCCGAGGTGGGTAATTTGGCGAGCCAAGGGGGCTGGGCTCGGGCTAGGAGGGGGGGTGCTCGGGGAGAGAGAGAGAGAGAGAGAAAATGAATTTGGGAAAAATAAAAGAAATAAAGGAATAAAAAGGAAAATGGGAAAATAAAAGGGAAAAATGGGATTTAAATTCCATTTTCCATCCTTATCCACTTAAAACCTCAAAATCCCATTCCCCGGCTTCCTCTTTCGAGGCCCGACCGAAGAAATCTTTTCCAATAAATCAAACTCACTTAAATCCAACTCCCTAAGCAACACTAAAGGCCCGGGCTCGAATCCCAAAGGAAGCACACAACCAACCATCACTTTGCAAAAAAATCCCAAAACACAACCGAACTTCCAAACGACTAGCCCAAACATCTCGGGACTCGCAGTCCAACCCAAACAAGCCACGGCAAAGGCAGGAGTCACCTCGAAGCCCTGAAAATCCACAAATCCTGCCCGGAAAGCCAAAGGACCAAAATACCCCCAAGGGTCAAAACCGCTCTAACGACCCAACCAACAACCGAAACTTGACCCGAAGGCACCTCGGCGGGATAGAAAATCGGGAACATTACACGGGGGCGGAGCACTATCTCGACGTCCCTGCCATGGATGCAAGGTACTTTATGCATCAGGCCCGGACGATGCTATCTACCTGCAACTCTAACCTGCCCTAGCAATCAGCAAACAATTCCATAAAATCCAATACGTGCTCAATAAGAATACAACGAGCCTAGCATGATACTACGAAGCAAGGAACAGATACGAGCATGCCAGAAAGGAACAACCTAGCATGGATTAACATGAGAATTAATCAGGAAAATCATGCTAACCGGGAATTCAGAAACGAGCACCTATTACTAAATATGTCAATAAACACAAATAAGCAATCAATCAGCAATCACATATAATATCGCAGGTCCACACAACTCCAAAGAAGAAATCCTTACCTTGGTGGGGACGATTTGACACGAAATCCTAAATTGCGAACGAACCCGAACTAGCTACCGAGAACCTATCAATCACAAAAAAATCACACAATAGGCCTAAATATAATAAAATAAGCGAGGCTCGGCTCACGGAGCAACTCACGAGGCGCGACGAACGCACGAACGAGCCGATTGCACGAACGGGGCAGCAATAGGGCTAGCTGGGCGCGCTGGGGCGTAGGAATGGGCGCGTGGGCGCGCTGGTTTCGCGCGCGAGGGCGCTGGATCCACGCGGACGGACGCGCGGGGCGATGCAGGGGCGCTGGCGATGCGACGCGACACGGAGCTGGGCGAGGACGAGCGCGCGGGCATGGGTCGATGCGCGACGTGGCTCGGCGGGCTGAGCAGCGACAGAGCACGCGATTTGGCGATGGAAAGGAAGCTCAAATTCGGCCGATTGGAGAGGATTCGACGAGCGATTGTTGTTGGTCGAACTCTCCTACGCGAGCTGCACAAAACCCATCCAGAAAATCACTTCAACACAGCCGAAAAAACAAAGTCCAGAAACAGGGGACTCGAATTGAAGGAGAGAAGAAGAAGAAGAAGAAAAGCTTACCTGCTGCCCGGAAATGGATCGACTTTCGAACTGGGGAAGGCGAACTCGATCGAATCAGAGTTGGAGAAGGAAAAAATCGCAGGAAATCACTGTCGGTTGATGAAGGAAATCGCGAAGAGAAGAAGGAGAGAAATGAAGGAGAAGCTTCGGGCGGCTCTGTTTTAAACCGAACGCACGAAAACACGGTTATATACAAGTTGGCGCGCTTAGAATCACAAGAGCGCTCAGTGGCTCGATTGGCAGCGACGCTCGCCTAGCTTTTCACGCGACCCTGGCTCGAATCTCACTCGATGCGCTATTTAATTCCCTATTTATTTCCACATTCTACCAAGCCCAAATGTCTTCACCAAACTTCCCGATCCCATTCAAATCAATTTCTGGGCCGTTACACCAACAAACCCTACACAGAGGAGTCAACTACTCTTAAATAGTTTGAGAACCAAATACCGAACTTGTGACTGTAGAATTGAAATAGATTAACATGAAACAAGATAACCAACTGTGCCACCAACCCTCGGTTATTAGTACTTCTTTTTTAAGAAAAAACGTTCAAATGTATAAACATTTTTCCAATATTATTTTAAGAGTGTCGAGAAAGATCAATTTTCTCAACACCTCTAAATATCATTGAAAATAATTTTACAAAAGCTTTACTTTTCTTTCCTCTCTCTTCTTTTATTTTTAAGACTAAATTATAATATTATGAGTATTTTGTGGCTTCAAACTTTAAAAAGATCCAAAAATACATATGAACTTTAAAAATGTTAAAGAAATACTCAAAAAAAAAATTAAAATTTGCATGAAATGCATTCAATTTTCGTTTAAAAAAGAGAAATTGTAGTAACTAGACCACATTGAAAAAGTATTTACAAATATAGACGACCAAGTTTTTTTTTGCAAAGTTAATTTTTTTTTATAAAAAATCGTAATTATTAATTTTTCCTTAATACCATTTTGCCCTTTCTCATATTTAATATTAAATTTTCGAATTAAATGCCTCATTTTGCATACTTTCCATCCTTTTAAAACATACCATATATAATTGTCAACTCTTTTAATGCAATGAGATTTAATTCCTTTTCTCATTTATCTCTTATCTTTCTTTCTATTCCATTTTTGTTTCACTTTTCTTCTTCCATTCTCCATTCCTCCATTTTTCGTTTCTCCAGCTTCATTCAATCTTTCTTTTCACATTTCGGCCACCACATAAATTGTCGTCGACCACAAAGTTCTGATCGGACGGTATAATCATATGTCTTTAGTTATCTCTTCTCAATAATTTTCATTTTTCACCGTATTTGTATTACGTTTTTGTTTCTTATCCATCATCATTTGTAGGTTGCTGCTCGTTCTAGTATAATCGTGATCCGATATGTTTCAGATGGTTTAGTATGGTATGTTTTATTTCTATTCTATTATTTATGTACATTTAACTCATTTAAATTCCAGTATCTAGAATGTCAAAAGTCATGTTTAGAAATGCAGTAAAATCATATGTAGAACACTAGTTTTTTCGTACTTTGATTTCCATATTCTAGTATAATTGATTGTATACACATCTACAAAACTGTACAATTGAGTATATACCGTATGTTCATACAGTGTTTTTAGGTTAGTTATACTGTACATCTTCTCCTTATAGGTTCATCAATCATTCCATTTTTATAATATCATTAATACTTTGTTTGCCATGTAGAGTATGATATGTTTTACTCATACTTTGTCATTTCTCTACATTTAATTTATTTATATTTTAGTATTTAGAATGTCAAAAATCATGTTTAGAATTGCAATAAAATGATATGTACAGTAGTTTCTTCGTACTTTGATTTCCATATTCTGATATAATTGATTGTATACACATCTACAAAACTGTACAATTGAGTATATACCGTATGTTCATACGATGTTTTTAGGTTAGTTATACTGTACATCTTCTCCTTATAGGTTTATCAATCATTCCATTTGTATAATACCATTAATACTGTTGTTTGCCATGTACAGTATGATATGTTTTACTCATACTCTGTCATTTCTCTACATTTAATTTATTTATATTTCAGTCTTTAAAATGTCACAAATCATGTTTAGAAATGCAATCAAATCATATGTAGAACAATAGTTTTTTCGTACTTTGATTCTCATATTCTGGTATAATTCACTATATACACATATCTGCAAAGCTGTATAATTGAGTATATATCGTATGCTCATACTATGTTTTTAGGTTAGTTATACTGTACATCTTCTCTCCTTATATGTTCATCAATCATTCCATTTGTATAATACCATAAATACAGTAGTTTGTCATGTACTATTATATTACCGTATAAACTATACAAAACTCTATATATTTTATTATACATACTGTATAACTTACACGGTACATTTATGATTTATTATTCATTTTATTCATGTCTAATACATTTTTCATACTCATATTACTATCCATTACATTTCTATTCTGTAATACGGTATTGTTTATATACATGTATATTATACGACTTATAATATAAGACAAGATCTTGTTTGAACATTTTGTAATACTATACAACATTTCTTTATAGGTTAAACAAGCATCTCAATTCCTATTGGACGTAGTGGTCGAGTGGGATGAAAATGAAGATGTACCATAATCATGAAGTAGTGAAGAACGTTGCATAAATATTAAGGAATGCATTCACCCAATGATGATTTTACATTACGATCTTTTTTTATGCCGACTTTCAATTTCAATTTTGTAACTCATAAGATCTTTTTTATTTACTACTGATCTCACTTTAAATAGTAATTTTGTGTGAAGTTTTATCCAACACTGTGAGTCTCTATCAATTCACAAATATTACGTATGTTATTTCCAAACGTTTTACTATACAGTATTGTACATTAAAAAATTTATACATTTAAAATTACTTGTTCATTTGTTGCAAACATATTAAATCACACTACAAGTATCCATATCAGCAAATTAAACATTTAAAAAAAAACATAAAGTTTTAAAATACAGTATGATACATGATATATTATGAGTGTACCGCATATACCAAGTTATTTAAATACTGTGTGGTTATCATACGGGTTCTGATTTCAATCAACAAAATTGAACGTTCAACAACTCATACGGTCTATTTATGAACAAAATTACCATAATCAAATAACATGTAAATTACTAACTATATTGTACATGTACATTACTAACCATACTGTATGTAAATGACAACTTTACCTCTAAGAATATTGTAAGGGACCGACCCGAATGAGGCACTAAATGGGCCCTTACCCCAATGCATGCATTCAAAGTAAAGGACATTTAAACAGACATGATTTCGGATTCCAATTAAAACAAAACATTCAAAATAACCCCTTTAAAAACTAGACAATTTCCCTAGAACCTGTCCCTGTTTCCAAGCACCTGTTCCAAGATAAATACATTTCCAAAGTATACTCAGATCAGAGATTTCTTAAAATCATTCAAAACATGTTTAAATATAATAATGCTAGAATCCACAAAATATTCAGAAAACATCCTAGGGCTCCGTGCCCGACTACATGCATTCAGGGGAAAATAAAACATGAAGAGTCATAACACAAAATCAGAGTTTGATGACTGAGCCCCATGATCACAGCTCCTCCTTCAGCCATCTTGTCTCGCAACTTGGTTACCTGTGGAAAAACCACAATAATAAGGGTGAGTAACGAATTACTCAGTAAGAATCCCCAACCGGGGTACAATACGATATACATGGTCATCTCGATGAGCGTATGCAAGCTATGAATATAAACACAGAATAGAGCACATAGCTTAGCCCACACTTGAGCCTCGGATGCCAATTTAAGGTCTTAGTCCGGAATAATATCACCACACAAGTCACACTATACGAGAAACAAGTCTCGGCCTCACCGCATCATCGTCGGACGAAAGGTACACCGGCTCACAATCCCGAGGAGCTCTCCGGTCGTCATTTGTAATGAGCGTAAGCATGCACCGCGTGCTCATCGCAGACTATGGGGGTTTGCAGTGCGAAGGCAAGTCGCCCATGTCCGATCACCACGCCTAACTAAATCTTTGGATCGGTGTCACCGACATAGGGGTGTGAGACACTGGACACGTAAACTATGTCGGCTGAACCACCGCACACAGGGCCAAAGGCGGTCGTGGTAGGCTTACACCAGAAGCCGTCCTTGCCTTAACAGGTGGCAATCAGGGGCTACTGCCAAACATGCTGCAAGGGACCGACCCGAATGGGGCACTAAATGGGCCCTTACCCCAATGCATGCAATCAAAGTAAAGGATATTTAAAACAAACATGATTTCGGATTCCAATTAAAACAAAACATTCAAAATAACCCCTTTAAAAACTAGACATTTTCCCTGAAACCTGTCCCTGTTTCCAAGCACCTGTTCCAGGATAAATACATTTCCAAAGTTTACTCTGATCAGAGATTTACTAAAAGCCATTCAAAACCTGTTCAGATACAACATCATTGGAATCCACAAATATTTACAAACATCCTAGGGCTCGTGTCTGCTACATGCATTCAGGGGAAAACAAAAACACACGAGAGTCATAATACAAAAATCAGAGTTGGAAGACTGGGCCCCATGATCACAGCTCCTCCTTCAGCCATCCTGTCTCGCAACTCGGTTACCTGTGGAAAAAACCACAATAATAAGGGTGAGCAACGAATCGCTCAGTAAGAATCCCCAACCGGGGTACAATACGATATACATGGTCATCTCGATGAGCGTATGCAAGCCATGAATATAAACACAGAAATGAGCACATAGCTTAGCCCACACTTGGGCCTCGGATGCCATCTCGGTGGCTTAGTCCGGAATAAAATCATCACACAGTCCAATACATAAGTCGCCCTATACGAGAAACAAGTCCCGGCCTCACCGCACATCTCATCGTCGACGAAAGGTACACCGCTCACAATCCCGAGGAGCTCTCGATCGGTATTTGTAATGAGCGTAAGCATGCACCGCGTGCTACTGCAGAACTATGGGGGTTGCAGTGGTCTCAAGGCAAGCTGCCCATATCCGGTCACCACCACGCCTAACTAAATCTTTGGATCGGTGTCACCGACATAGGGTGTGAGACACTGGACACGTAAACTATGTCACTGAACCACCGCACTTTGGGGCCAAGAAACGGTCGTGGTAGGCTTACACCAGGAAGCCGCCCTTACCTTAACAGTGGCAATCGGGGCTCTGGTGAACACGCCGAGGACGTGCCGACTATCGGGGACAAGGCAATGCCAAGTCATCATCCCGACGGTTGGGGCATTTAACGATCGCCACCCTCACCCAAGATTGCGGGGCCTACCGCTCGGGTTAGCAAATCCCTCACGGGGTCCGGGGGCGGAATGACTTGCTCGACGTCCCCGCCATGGATGCAAGGTACTTTATGCATCGGCCCGGATGATGCTATCTACCGCAACTCTAACTCGCCTTACGAGCAAGCAAACAAACAATTCCATAAAATCCAATACGTGCTCAATAAGAATACAACGAGCCTAGCATGATACTACAAAGCAAGGACAGATACGAGCATGCTGGAAGGGAACAACCTAGCATGGATTAACATGAGAATTAACCAAGAAATCATGCTAACTGGGAATTCAGATTGAAGCACCTAGCTACACATGTTAATAATCACAAACAAGCAATCATTCAACAATCACATATAATATCGCAGGTCCACACAACCCGGTAAGAAATCCTTACCTTGGTCGGGGACGGTTTGGCACGAAAACCTAAGTCACGAACAATCTCGATCTAGCTACCGGGAACCTATCAATCATCACAATAATCACACAATAGGCCTAAATACAATAAAATAAATGAGGCTCAGCTCGGGAGAAACTCACGAGGCACGACGAACGCACGAACGGGCCGATTGCACGAACGGGCAGAACGGAGTGGCCGGGCGCGGGCGCAGAAATGGGCGAGCTGGCGTCTTTGGCGCGCCAAGACGCTGGGCGCGGACGCATGGATGGCGCCGCCTTCGCGCGCTGCGGCGATGCAGTGCGCGCGCGGCGAAGCGCGCGAGGCTCGGTAGCGGCGCTGGCGCGCGCACGACTTCGGCGGCGGGGGCTCGGCGAGCGACGTTGCTATGGGGTTGGGCGAGGCGCGCGCGCGGTGTGCGGCGAGGCTCGGCGGCTGTGCCGCTACTGCGCACGCGAGCTCGGCGACTCTGTTCTGCGCGCGAACAGGGGAGAAGAAGAAACTTGAATTCGAGCGATCCGAGGGGATTCGACGAGCGATGCTTTGATGGCGAACTCCCCTACACTAGCTGCACAAAACCCATACCTCAAATCACCTCAACTCGGCCGGAAATGGCGAAGCCCGAAACAGGGGAGAAGAGCTCGAATTTTGGACGAGAAGAAGAAGAAAGAGATGTACCTGCTGCTCGGGGTGAGATCGACATCGAATTTGGGAGAGAAGCTCGGCCGAACAGAGCTGGAGAAGGAAGAAATCACAAGGACGAAGATCGGTCGGTCGGGGAGAAAGGGAGAAGGAAAATCGCGAGGAAGAAGAAGCTTCTCGGGCGGCCCTGCTTTAAACCAAAACACGCATCAAACAGGCATAAATAGAAGATCGCGCGTTTAGAAGCACAAGAGCGCTCAGAGGCTCGATTGGCAGCGACCCCTGCCTAGCACACGACACGGCCCTGGTTTGATTCCTGCTCGATGCGCTATTTAATTCCCTATTTATTTTTGCTCCTTCCCAAGCCCAAACGCCTTCACCAAAAATCCCGATCCTATTCAAATTGACTCGTAATTATTCCGGCAATTTTAAATTTCAAAACCGGCCCTGTCGGCCCGACCCAAAATTACCAAAATGCCCCTGGGCCTCCCGGGAAGACCGGGATGAATTTTCCGGGCCGTTACAATACTCCCCCCTTATAAGACTTTCGTCCTCGAAAGTCACTCAAGATTGCAACAGCTCGGGATCTCGCAATCTCATCTCATCCTCCCGCTCCCAAGTGGCTTCCTCACGAACTCGACTCCCCACCGAACCTTTACCAATTTGATTTCACGACACGCGGTGTCATTGACTCAAAAGCAAGAATCCCCACCGGCTTTTCCTCGAAGCTCAAATCCTCATTCACCGCAAAGGCTCAAAATCCACAATGTGCGCGGTCCCCGCGTCATCGCCTCAACATCGATACATGAAATACACGCGTGCGCCGGCGACAAACACGGAGGCAAGGCTAATCGATAAGCAACCTTGCCGATCCTCTCGAATCTCAAACGGACCAACAAAGCGGGGACTCGACTTTCCACGCTTGCCAAACCTCAAAACACCTCGCATCGGTGCGACCTTTAGGAATACATGCCGACCAACCTCAAACTCCAAATCCCGACGTCGAACATCGGCATAACTCTTCTTGTCATGCGCTCGAAAATTTGTCAACATACGAGCTCTAATCTTACGCACGGCACCATTGGTCAAGCTGCAGCAACTCGGGACCCAAAACAAAGCGGCGACCACCAACCTTTTCACAAGCACTAAAGACTCGCAACATTTACCTTACCATGCTTCAACAGAACTAAAAGAACTAGCGGTAGAGAAGCGCTATCCGAGGCGACCTCATAAAATCCAACACCGGTTTCCGCGCCTAACCACGAAACCCCAACTCTAACAAGCTCCAACGGATGCGGCTCAATCCTCCAAAATACCATCGGTCGGAGGGTGAAAGCACTACAGAGGCGCACTCGGCTCATAAGCCCGCCTTAACCACGCTCCGCCTAGAACAAACCTTTGTTGCCCCACCACGGTGACAACAACTCCACTAAATCGACTTGACTCTACTCCATAGAAATGGCAAGCAGACACGAGGCGAGGTGCGAGCTCTCACTCTTTGAAACCAATCCTCCAAGAATCTAATCTCACACAACAACCTCAACTAAGCGCGGTCCCCACCGGAAAACTTACAATCCAACAACTTGAGTGCTACGGCCTCGGACGCTCAAACCACCACAAACTGCATAGCTATGCCAATCCACACAACTCTAGCTTGACTCAAATCACTGGCTGGACAAGTCAGCCTGCCAACAACCGGGCCCCAGAGGGCTCCCTCCACCAAACTTACCTCCATGCAAGCAACGGAACGAAGCTTGCCTCAAATATGAAACACATCTCACAAGTCCAAATGATAGCACAGACAGGCCTAACCCTCTAGCCTAGGCTCAATGCACCTTCCCACCGAAACTCGCGCAACGAAACTCCACCACACGGTTAATACCAACTACCAAGAACCAGAATACCAATAATGGCCGGCAGAGCACAAGCTACACTAACCAGCAAGGATCCCTCAAAATGCCAAGACCCTAGTCCAACCACAATGGTGCAACCTCATCCACAACTGATACAAGGGGTTCTTCAACTACAAAGGTGCAACAACTTCCATGCCAACACACAAAACCTTAACCAACTAGGCCAAACACTCATAGGAGGCAGAACAACTCTTATTGCAACTTCCAGAACACCACTTAAGAGTCCGCTTAACTGGACAAACAACTGCTTTCAGGTGGCCAACAGACTTTCCACCTACTAGCACTGCTACCGCCAAGTCCAAGACCAAGGGATAATCCGACAATTCCAAAAAAAAAAGAAACAGATCCTTACAAGTAGACATCCGAAGAACAGGGAGCTCCACAAATGCTCGCTAACTTGCTCAGCTAAGCACAACATCCAATTCTCTCACTGAGGCAACAACAGGGGGTCCACCACAGACTGGACCGCCGACCACGAACAAGCAAAGACTCGCCCTCCAACTCCAAATGAGGGCACTCTCAAACTCTGGAAACATGAGAGACATCCTACAGGGCAAACCACTTACCCACGAACAAGGCTAACTCCTTGGCAACTCGAAAACCACACCTTGGCCAACATCAAACACCAACTTGCCACCACACATGAACCAAATCCGGACTTTACTCCAAACAAGCTCTGGCTTGCTAGCCCACCAAAACTGCCAGCAACTCACCCGAGGCTACAAACTACTCGACTCTGGCTTGCTAACTAAACTTACTACCTGGGTCTGACTGAGCTCTGGTGAGGCTCTCCACAACTAGGGTTCTTCGACACCCTCGACACACACTGTCGTCTAACGGCCTACAACCAATTGCCTGAACAAACAAAAACTCCATTTTCTAGCAACACATCCATGCTGGCCAACTCCAATTCCTTGGAAACCAAGAGGACCCGAAACGCTACCGAATGCGTCATCCTCCTACTCAAACATCAACCACAACATAACTCCTACCCAAGTAAGGATCCGAACAACTCTCTCAGTCATGACGATCAGCAAGTAGATCCGCCAACCTAGCTTAGGTCCATTTAACAATCTCACTTAAGCAACAACCTGCTACCACGAGCATGGTATCCTTACCACCTCACTAAGCCTTACAACATCCACTTGGAGTCCAACTTTTCCAAAAACTGAGCACCAGATCCCCAAAGCAAACCCTACATGGATCTGACTCTTTCGCACAGAACGAACCACACAACACACACTTGTGTGCACAACTCCCAACCTTCATTTAGCGATCCAAGTCTAACAAATGCTTTTCCCAAAAGCCACACTAGCTCCTGGCAGAGATCTGACCCGATCAACGGAACACCCAAAGTTCCATCTCCACACGATGCTCGAAGCTGTGGCAACCTTGCTCCACCAAAGCATAACCACGCCAAACCAACTTACTTTATACCAAGCCTCCACCAAGGGTGCTTACCCATAAGGCATCCAACTCCTCTCACAAGGCATCTTACTTACCTCGTAGACATCCAACTCATGGTCCCTCAACTGGACCCAACTTGCTTCTATGATGTTCAACTCTCCAGAGGTTTAGGCACTCGAAGGTAGTTGACCGCACTACCAACCACAAGGATCTCTTGGCCTTAACACTAGCGTGAGATGCACGCGCACTAACACTTACCAACCACCAACCCGCTTGACTTACTCAACCTCGGTAAGAACTTTGGGAAAAGGCTCGGCTCCTCTCGAACATCCTTTCGCTTGAAGTCTTTCGATTACCACTGAACTAGCCCTTTTTGCACGACCTACACAGGTGCAACTACCATAAATGGATCCAAGGCTAAATGAGTACGCTAAACTCCGAACGGCATAGAACCATCTGCTAAGCCCATGCCAAACTCGGGCTCGAACAGATTTAATGCCAAAGTGGCACACCAACCAATGCACCTCAAGTGCCACTACTACCAAATCCGCATCTTACTACAACGGGGCCAACAAGGTCACAACCTCAAGTGACACGAACTCTGGCTCGGCATACAAGGGCTCAACTCCAACAACCATGCCTAAGGCATCTCATCAAGCTGAAGGCTCACAGCCTACTCTTGCATCTCCACATGATGCTCAACAACTCTGGCCGGCTCTATCAACATGCAGCAACTAGCCCTACTCTAGGGCTTACCAAAAGAAGAGTGTTCAATTCTATCACACCACTGAGGAAACCACCAACGGATCCAGTCCGTAAGGAACACTACTTGCTGCACCCTTAACTACAGGGTTCCGGCTTACTGGCTACAACAACCACACTTTGCAGAAACACAAAGATACCTCATCAACCTCCTCGAAGGCTACCAGCTTTGCAACCATTCTCTGGGCAACCAAAAATCTAACAAGGCTCAAGATCAGCATTTGAGCTACCCAGGCTAGTCCATACGGGGACCTGCTCCACCAACATCCACATCAGCACAACCACAGCTACCTTCTCTCTTGGAGTGGAATTCCAAGGCGAAGCACCTCCACCCTCTCACTAGGGGAAAACCATCAATTGGGCCACAGTTGGCCTATGGGAGTCCAATCTCTACCTCCCTCTGGAACGATGTCCCAGGCATCCGAATCTACCTGGATACCACAACAAGCCACAACATACATCACACACTGCGGGAAGTTGGCATGATGGCGCTCTAAACCCAAACCAATAACGAGTCAGAACCTGCTCGTCTCCGCTCCACAACACTACACAAGGCATACACTAGATGACAGGTATTGTAAATTCTTAACCCTTTTTCAACAACAAATAGTAAACTTAGGCGTACCTGATGACTGTCGGAGTGCTGGTGATCATGGGAAAACGACCTACAACAACAGGTCATACTACGGAATTTATGACTCTAAGCTCTGATACCAACTGTAAGGGACCGACCCGAATGGGGCACTAAATGGGCCCTTACCCCAATGCATGCAATCAAAGTAAAGGATATTTAAAACAAACATGATTTGGATTCCAATTAAAACAAAACATTCAAAATAACCCCTTTAAAAACTAGACATTTTCCTGAAACTGTCCCTGTTTCCAAGCACTGTTCGGGATAAATACATTTCCAAAGTTTACTCGATCGAGAGATTTACTAAAAGCCATTCAAAACTGTTCGAGATACAACATCTTTGGAATCCACAAATATTTACAAACATCCTAGGGCTCGTGCGTCTACATGCATTCGGGGAAAACAAAAACACGAGAGTCATAATACAAAAATCGAGTTGGAAGACTGGGCCCCATGATCACGGCTCCTCCTTGACCATCTGTCTCGCAACTCGGTTACACATGGAAAAAACCACAATAATAAGGGTGAGCAACGAATCGCTCAGTAAGAATCCCCAACCGGGGTACAATACGATATACATGGTCATCTCGATGAGCGTATGCAAGCCATGAATATAAACACAGAAATGAGCACATAGCTTAGCCCACACTTGGGCCTCGGATGCCATCTCGGTGGCTTAGTCAGGAATAAAATCATCACACGATCCAATACATAAGTCGCCCTATACGAGAAACAAGTCCCGGCCTCGGCACTCTCACTGTCGACGAAAGGTACAGCGGCTCACAATCCCGAGGAGCTCTCGATCGTATTTGTAATGAGCGTAAGCATGCACCGCGCGTGCTCTGCGAACTATGGGGTTGCCGAGTGCGAAGGCAAAGCTGCCCATATCCGGTCACCACGCCTAACTAAATCTTTGGATCGGTGTCACTGACATAGGGGTGTGAGACCTGGACACGTAAACTATGTCAGCCTGAACCACCGCACCTGGGGCCAAGAAACGGTCGTGGTAGGCTTACACCAGGAAGCCGCCCTTACCTTAACAGGTGGCAATCAGGGGCTACGGCCGAAACACGCCGAGGACGTGCCGACTATCGAGGACAAGGCAATGCCAAGTCATCATCCCGACGGTTGGGGCATTTAACGATCGCCACCCTCACCCAAGATTGCGGGGCCTACCGCTCGGGTTAGCAAATCCCTCACGGGTCGGGGGCGGAATGACTTGCTCGGACGTCCCCCGCCATGGATGCAAGGTACTTTATGCATCGGCCCGGATGATGCTATCTACCGCAACTCTAAACCGCCCGAGCAAGCAAAGCAAACAATTCCATAAAATCCAATACGTGCTCAATAAGAATACAACGAGCCTAGCATGATACTACGAAGCAAGGAGCAGATACGAGCATGCGAGAAGGAACAACCTAGCATGGATTAACATGAGAATTAACCAAGAAATCATGCTAAGCGGGAATTCAGATTGAAGCACCTAGCTACACATGTTAATAATCACAAACAAGCAATCATTCAACAATCACATATAATATCGCGGGGTCCACACAACCCGGTAAGAAATCCTTACCTTGGTCGGGGACGGTTTGGTACGAAAACCTAAGTCACGAACAATCTCGATCTAGCTACAGGGAACCTATCAATCATCACAATAATCACACAATAGGCCTAAATACAATAAAATAAATGAGGCTCGGCTCGGGAGAAACTCACGAGGCACGCATTTAACGCACGAACGGGCCGATTACACGAACGGGCAAAGAACGGTTGGCCGGGCGCCACTGGGGCGCAGAAATGGGCGAGCTGGGCGTGGCTTTGGCGCGCACTGTTGCTGGGCGCGGACGCGCGCGCGGATGGGCGGCTGCTGCGCGCGCGCGGCGATCAGTGCGTCGCGGGCGAGCGGCGCGCGAGGTTCGGCTGGCTGGCGGCGCAGCGCGACTTCAGCGGCGAGGGGGCTCGAGCGACGCGTTGCGGGGCCGGGCGAGGCGCGCGCGCGGTGTGTGGCGAGGCTCGGCGGCTGGGCCGCTACTACGCACGCGAGCTCGGCGACTCTACGATTCATGCTGCGAGCAGGAGAAGAAGAAACTTGAATTCGAGCGATCCAGGGGATTCGACGAGCGATGCTTTGATGGCGAACTCCCTACACTAGCTGCACAAAACCCATACCTCAAATCACCTCAACTCGGCTGGAAATGGCGAAGCCCGAAACAGGGAGAAGAGCTCGAATTTTGGACGAGAAGAAGAAGAAAGAGATGTACTGCTTTGCTCGGGGTGAGATCGACATCGAATTTGGGAGAGAAGCTCGGCCGAACAGAATGGAGAAGGAAGAAATCACAAGGACGAAGATCGGTCGGTCGGGAGAAAGGGAGAAGGAAAATCGCGAGGAAGAAGAAGCTTCTCAAGGCGGCCCCGCTTTAAACCAAAACACGCATCAAACAGGCATAAATAGAAGATCGCGCGTTTAGAAGCACAAGAGCGCTCAGAGGCTCGATTGGCAGCGACCCCTGCCTAGCACACGACACGGCCCTGGTTTGATTCCTGCTCGACGCGCTATTTAATTCCCTATTTATTTTTGCTCCTTCCCAAGCCCAAACGCCTTCACCAAAAATCCCGATCCTATTCAAATTGACTCGTAATTATTCCGGCAATTTTAAATTTCAAAACCGGCCCTGTCGGCCCGACCCAAAATTACCAAAATGCCCCTGGGCCTCCCGGGAAGACCGGGATGAATTTTCCGGGCCGTTACAATACTCCCCCCTTATAAGACTTTCGTCCTCGAAAGTCACTCAAGATTGCAACAGCTCGGGATACTGCAATCTCATCTCATCCTCCCGCTCCCAAGTGGCTTCCTCTGAACTCTGACTCCCCCACTGAACCTTTACCAATTTGATTTCACGATTACGCAGTGTCATTGACTCAAAAGCAAGAATCCCCACTGGCTTTTCCTCGAAGCTCAAATCCTCATTCAGCTGCAAAGGCTCAAAATCCACAATGTGCTGGCGGGTCCGACGCATCGCCTCAACATCGATACATGAAATACACGCGTGCATCTGGCGACAAACACGGAGGCAAGGCTAATCGATAAGCAACCTTGCCGATCCTCTCCGAGAATCTCAAAGCGGACCAACAAAGCGGGGACTCGGCTTTCCACGCTTGCCAAACCTCAAAACACCTCGCATCGGTGCGACCTTTAGGAATACATGCCGACCAACCTCAAACTCCAAATCCCGACGTCGAACATCGGCATAACTCTTCTCATGCGCTCTGAATTTGTCAACATACGAGCTCTAATCTTACGCTGACGGCACCATTGGTCAAGCGCAGCAACTCGGGACCCAAAACAAAACCGGCGACCACCAACCTTTTCTCACGGCACTAAAGACCGCAACATTTACCTTACCATGCTTCAACAGAACTAAAAGAACTAGCGGAGAAGCGCTATCCGAGGCGACCTCATAAAATCCAACACCGGTTTCATTTGCCTAACCACGGAAACCCCAACTCACAACAAGCTCCAACGGATCGGCTCAATCCTCCAAAATACCATCGGTCGGAGGGTGAAAGCACTACAGAATCGCACTCGGCTCATAAGCCCCTTAACCACGCGCCGCCTAGAACAAACCTTTGTTGCCCCACCACGGTGACAACAACTCCACTGGCCCGACTTGACTCTACTCCATAGAAATGGCAAGCAGACACACGAGGCGAGGTGCGAGCTCTCACCACTGAAACCAATCCTCCAAGAATCTAATCTCACACAACAACCTCAACTAGCGCGGTCCCCACCCAGAAAACTTACAATCCAACAACTTGAGTGCTACGGCCTCGGACGCTCAAACCACCACAAACTGCATAGCTATGCCAATCCACACAACTCTAGCTTGACTCAAATCACTGGCTGGACAAGTCAGCCTGCCAACAACCGGGCCCCAGAGGGCTCCCTCCACCAAACTTACCTCCATGCAAGCAACGGAACGAAGCTTGCCTCAAATATGAAACACATCTCACAAGTCCAAATGATAGCACAGACAGGCCTAACCCTCTAGCCTAGGCTCAATGCACCTTCCCACCGAAACTTCGCAACGAAACTCCACCACCTGGTTAATACCAACTACCAAGAACCAGAATACCAATAATGGCCGGCAGAGCACAAGCTACACTAACCAGCAAGGATCCCTCAAAATGCCAAGACCCTAGTCCAACCACAATGGTGCAACCTCATCCACAACTGATACAAGGGGTTCTTCAACTACAAAGGTGCAACAACTTCCATGCCAACACACAAAACCTTAACCAACTAGGCCAAACACTCATAGGAGGCAGAACAACTCTTATTGCAACTTCCAGAACACCACTTAAGAGTCCGCTTAAACTGGACAAACAACTGCTTTCAGGTGGCCAACAGACTTTCCACCTACTAGCACTGCTACCGCCAAGTCCAAGACCAAGGGATAATCCGACAATTCCAAAAAGAAACAGATCCTTACAAGTAGACATCCGAAGAACAGGGAGCTCCACAAATGCTCGCTAACTTGCTCAGCTAAGCACAACATCCAATTCTCTCACTGAGGCAACAACAGGGGGTCCACCACAGACTGGACCGCCGACCACGAACAAGCAAAGACTTGCCCTCCAACTCCAAATGAGGGCACTCTCAAACTCTGGAAACATGAGAGACATCCTACAGGGCAAACCACTTACCCACGAACAAGGCTAACTCCTTGGCAACTCGAAAACCACACCTTGGCCAACATCAAACACCAACTTGCCACCACACATGAACCAAATCCGGACTTTACTCCAAACAAGCTCTGGCTTGCTAGCCCACCAAAACTGCCAGCAACTCACCCGAGGCTACAAACTACTCGACTCTGGCTTGCTAGCTAAACTTACTACCTAGGTCTGACTGAGCTCTGGTGAGGCTCTCCACAACTAGGGTTCTTCGACACCTCGACACACTGCTTGTCGTCTAACGGCCTACAACCAATTGCCTGAACAAACAAAAACTCCATTTTCTAGCAACACATCCATGCTGGCCAACTCCAATTCCTTGGAAACCAAGAGGACCCGAAACGCTACCGAATGCGTCATCCTCCTACTCAAACATCAACCACAACATAACTCCTACCCAAGTAAGGATCCGAACAACTCTCTCAGTCATGACGATCAGCAAGTAGATCCGCCAACCTAGCTTAGGTCCATTTAACAATCTCACTTAAGCAACAACCTGCTACCACGAGCATGGTATCCTTACCACCTCACTAAGCCTTACAACATCCACTTGGAGTCCAACTTTTCCAAAAGCGAGCACCGGATCCCCAAAGCAAACCCTACATGGATCTGACTCTTTCGCACAGAACGAACCACACAACACACACTTGTGTGCACAACTCCCAACCTTCATTTAGCGATCCAAGTCTAACAAATGCTTTTCCCAAAAGCCACACTAGCTCCTGGCAGAGATACAGCCAGTCAACGGAACACCCAAAGTTCCATCTCCACACGATGCTCGAAGCTGTGGCAACCTTGCTCCACCAAAGCATAACCACGCCAAACCAACTTACTTTATACCAAGCCTCCACCAAGGGTGCTTACCCATAAGGCATCCAACTCCTCTCACAAGGCATCTTACTTACCTCGTAGACATCCAACTCATGGTCCCTCAACTGGACCCAACTTGCTTCTATGATGTTCAACTCTCCAGAGGTTTAGGCACTCGAAGGTAGTTGACCGCACTACCAACCACAAGGATCTCTTGGCCTTAACACTAGCGTGAGATGCACGCGCACTAACACTTACCAACCACCAACCTGCTTGACTTACTCAACCTCCAGTAACACTGGGAAAAGGCTCCGGCTCCTCTCGAACATCCTTTCGCTTGAAGTCTTTCGATTACCACTGAACTAGCCCTTTTTGCACGACCTACACAGGTGCAACTACCATAAATGGATCCAAGGCTAAATGAGTACGCTAAACTCCGAACGGCATAGAACCATCTGCTAAGCCCATGCCAAACTCAGGCCTGAACCAGATTTAATGCCAAAGTGGCACACCAACCAATGCACCTCAAGTGCCACTACTACCAAATCCGCATCTTACTACAACGGGGCCAACAAGGTCACAACCTCAAGTGACACGAACTCTGGCTCGGCATACAAGGGCTCAACTCCAACAACCATGCCTAAGGCATCTCATCAGTCAAGGCTCACGACCTACTCTTGCATCTCCACATGATGCTCAACAACTCTGGCCGGCTCTATCAACATGCAGCAACTAGCCCTACTCTAGGGCTTACCAAAAGAAGAGTGTTCAATTCTATCACACCACTGAGGAAACCACCAACGGATCCAGTCCGTAAGGAACACTACTTGCGCACCCTTAACTACTGGGGTTCCGCCATCTGGCTACAACAACCACACTTTGCAGAAACACAAAGATACCTCATCAACCTCCTCGAAGGCTACCAGCTTTGCAACCATTCTCTGGGCAACCAAAAATCTAACAAGGCTCAAGATCAGCATTTGAGCTACCCAGGCTAGTCCATACGGGGACCTGCTCCACCAACATCCACATCAGCACAACCACAGCTACCTTCTCTCTTGGAGTGGAATTCCAAGGCGAAGCACCTCCACCCTCTCACTAGGGGAAAACCATCAATTGGGCCACAGTTGGCCTATGGGAGTCCAATCTCTACCTCCTCTCGAACGATGTCCCTGCATCCGAATCTACTGGATACCACAACAAGCCACAACATACATCACACACTGCGGGAAGTTGGCATGATGGCGCTCTAAACCCAAACCAATAACGAGTCAGAACCTGCTCGTCTCCGCTCCACAACACTACACAAGGCATACACTAGATGACAGGTATTGTAAATTCTTAACCCTTTTTCAACAACAAATAGTAAACTTAGGCGCACTGATGACCGCTTGAGTCTTTGGTGATCATGGGAAAACGACCTACAACAACAGGTCATACTACGGAATTTATGACTCTAAGCTCTGATACCAACTGTAAGGGACCGACCCGAATGGGGCACTAAATGGGCCCTTACCCCAATGCATGCAATCAAAGTAAAGGATATTTAAAACAAACATGATTTCGGATTCCAATTAAAACAAAACATTCAAAATAACCCCTTTAAAAACTAGACATTTTCCCTGAAACCTGTCCCTGTTTCCAAGCACCTGTTCCAGGATAAATACATTTCCAAAGTTTACTCTGATCAGAGATTTACTAAAAGCCATTCAAAACCTGTTCAGATACAACATCTTTGGAATCCACAAATATTTACAAACATCCTAGGGCTCGTGTGCCCGCTACATGCATTCAGGGGAAAACAAAAACACACGAGAGTCATAATACAAAAATCAGAGTTGGAAGACTGGGCCCCATGATCACAGCTCCTCCTTCAGCCATCCTGTCTCGCAACTCGGTTACCTGTGGAAAAACCACAATAATAAGGGTGAGCAACGAATCGCTCAAGAAGAATCCCCAACCAGGGGTACAATACGATATACATGGTCATCTCGATGAGCGTATGCAAGCCATGAATATAAACACAGAAATGAGCACATAGCTTAGCCCACACTTGGGCCTCGGATGCCATCTCGGTGGCTTAGTCCGGAATAAAATCATCACACGACCCAATACATAAGTCGCCTATACGAGAAACAAGTCCCGACCTCACCTGTCTCATCGCATCGACGAAAGGTACACCGGCTCACAATCCCGAGGAGCTCTCTCGGTCGGCTGTAATGAGCGTAAGCATGCACCGCGTGCTCTGCGAACTATGGGGGTTGCTGTGGTCCAAGGCAAAGTGCCCATATCCAGTCACCACGCCTAACTAAATCTTTGGATCGGTGTCACTGACATAGGGGTGTGAGACCTGGACACGTAAACTATGTCAGCCTGAACCACCGCACCTGGGGCCAAGAAACGGTCGTGGTAGGCTTACACCAGGAAGCCGCCCTTACCTTAACAGGTGGCAATCAGGGGCTACGGCCGAACACGCTGAGGACGTGCCGACTATCGGGGACAAGGCAATGCCAAGTCATCATCCCGACGGTTGGGGCATTTAACAGTCTGCCACCCTCACCCAAGATTGCAGGGCCTACCGCTCGGATTAGCAAATCCCTCACGGGGTCCAGGGACGGAATGACTTGCTCGACGTCCCTGCCATGGATGCAAGGTACTTTATGCATCAGGCCCGGATGATGCTATCTACCTGCAACTCTAACCTGCCCTGAGCAAACAGCAAACAATTCCATAAAATCCAATACGTGCTCAATAAGAATACAACGAGCCTAGCATGATACTACGAAGCAAGGAACAGATACGAGCATGCCAGAAGGGAACAACCTAGCATGGATTAACATGAGAATTAACCAAGAAATCATGCTAACCGGGAATTCAGATTGAAGCACCTAGCTACACATGTTAATAATCACAAACAAGCAATCATTCAACAATCACATATAATATCGCAGGGTCCACACAACCCCGGTAAGAAATCCTTACCTTGGTCGGGGACGGTTTGGCACGAAAACCTAAGTCACGAACAATCTCGATCTAGCTACCGGGAACCTATCAATCATCACAATAATCACACAATAGGCCTAAATACAATAAAATAAATGAGGCTCAGCTCGGGAGAAACTCACGAGGCACGACGAACGCACGAACGGGCCGATTGCACGAACGGGCAAAGAACGGGCTGGCCGGGCGACCGGGCGCAGAATGGGCGAGCTGGGCGTGGCTTTGGCGCGCAAGACGCTGGCGCGGACGCTGCGATGGATGCGCGATGGCGCGCTGCGCGATGCAGCGGTGCGTGCGCGGGCGAGCGGCGCGAGGCTCGGCTGGGCGCTGGCGCTGGCACGACTCGGCGAGCAGGGGCTCGAGCGACGCGTTGCGGGGCTGGGTGAGGCGCTCGCGCGGTGTGCGGCGAGGCTCGGCGGCTGGGCCACTACTGCGCACGCGAGCTCGGCGACTCTGTTCTGCGCGCGAACAGGGGAGAAGAAGAAACTTGAATTCGAGCGATCCGAGGGGATTCGACGAGCGATGCTTTGATGGCGAACTCCCTACACTAGTGCACAAAACCCATACCTCAAATCACCTCAACTCTATTTGGAAATGGCGAAGCCCGAAACAGGGGAGAAGAGCTCGAATTTTGGACGAGAAGAAGAAGAAAGAGATGTACCTGCTGCTCGGGGTGAGATCGACATCGAATTTGGGAGAGAAGCTCGGCCGAACAGAGCTGGAGAAGGAAGAAATCACAAGGACGAAGATCGGTCGGTCGGGGAGAAAGGGAGAAGGAAAATCGCGAGGAAGAAGAAGCTTCTCGGGCGGCCCTGCTTTAAACCAAAACACGCATCAAACAGGCATAAATAGAAGATCGCGCGTTTAGAAGCACAAGAGCGCTCAGAGGCTCGATTGGCAGCGACCCCTGCCTAGCACACGACACGGCCCTGGTTTGATTCCTGCTCGACGCGCTATTTAATTCCCTATTTATTTTTGCTCCTTCCCAAGCCCAAACGCCTTCACCAAAAATCCCGATCCTATTCAAATTGACTCGTAATTATTCCGGCAATTTTAAATTTCAAAACCGGCCCTGTCGGCCCGACCCAAAATTACCAAAATGCCCCTGGGCCTCCCGGGAAGATCGGGATGAATTTTCCGGGCCGTTACACATGCTGAGGACATGCCGGCTGCCAGGGATGAGGCAATGCCAATTCATCATCCCGACCGTTGGGGCATTTAACAGTCTGCCACCCTCACCCAAGATTGCAGGGCCTACCGGTAGGGTTAGCTAATCCCTCACGGGGTCTAGGGACGGAGCACTGTCTCGACGTCCCTGCCATGGATGCAAGGTACTTTATGCATAAGGCCTGGATGATGCTATCTACCTGCAACTCTAACCTGCCCTAGCAATCAGCAAACAAATCCATAAAATCCAATACGTGCTCAATAAGAATACAACGAGCCTAGCATGATACTACGAAGCAAGGAACAGATACGAGCATGCTAGAAAGGAACAACCTAGCATGGATTAACATGAGAATTAAATCAGGAAGATCATGCTAACCGGGAATTCAGAAACGAACACCTATTACTAAATATGTCAATAAACACAAACAAGCAATCAATCAGCAATCGCATAATATATCGCAGGGTCCACACAACTCTGGTAAGAAATCTTTACCTTGGTCGGGGACGATTTGACACGAAAACCTAGGTGGCGAACGAACCCGAACTAGCTATCGAGAACCTATCAATCACAACAAAAATCACACAATAGGCCTAAATATAATAAAATAAACAAGGCTCAGCTCGGGAGCAACTCACGAGGCGCGACGAATGCACGAACGGGGCAGCAACGGGGCTGGCTGGGCGTGCTGGGGCGCAGGAATGGGCGCATGGGCGCGCTGGGGCGCAGACGGGCGTTGGGCGCGGACACGGGGGCACAGTTGGGACGGCGCGCGGCGTGACACGGAGCTGGGCGAGGCGTGCGCGCTGGCACGAGGCGATGCGCGGCGCGGCTCGGCGGTAGGGGCTCTGTTTCTGGGCGCGAACAGGGGCGAAGGAGAAACCCGAAATCGAGCGATCCACAGGGATTCGACGAGCGATTCTTTGATGGTGAACTCCCCTACACTAACTGCACAAAACCCATACCTCAAATCACCTCGACTCGGCCGGAAAAAATGGAAATCAAAACAGGGAAGAAGGAGTCGGATTTGAAGGAGAGGAAGAAGAAGAAGAGAAGAGAAGAGGAAAGGACTTACCAGCTGCTCGGCATCAGCTTCGATTTGGAGAAGGAAATCCGGCGAATTTGAAGTCGGTGAGGGAGGAATTCGCGGTCGGTCGAAGGTTTGGTTCGCGAGGAAGAAGAAGAAAAATGGGGGAGAAGGCTTCAGGCTCCTCTGTTTTAAACCAAAACTCAGCTCAAACCAGCTTATATACAAGGTCGCGCGATTAAGTTAAGAAACATGCCTAGTGGCTCGACTGGCAGCGCCCTCCGCCTAGCACGCGACACGTCTTTGGCTCGAATCTTGCTCGACGCGCTATTTAATTCCCTATTTATTTTTACCTTTTTCCAAGCCCAAAAGTCTTCACCAAAATTCCCGATCCTATTCAAATCGACTCATAATTTTTCCGGCAATTAACAATTACCTAACCGGCCCTGTCGGCCCGACCAAAAATTACCAAAATGCCCCTGGGCCTCCCGGGAAGACCGGGATGAAAATTCCGGGCCGTTACAAATATACTGTCGCCACTTTCGTTAAACAATTAATGCACCATAAATTGGCAATTTTTGGTTTTCCATAATTAATGCACCCTAAAGTGTCAGTTTCTAGTATTCTACAATTAATGCACCCTAAATTGGTAGTTTCTAGTTTGAAATGTGAGATAGGATTTTCTTTTTTTTAAATTTCCTTTCCCAAATGAAAAACCAATAAATTAAGGGTAGTGTTGTAATTCGTTAATTTCGGAATTTATAAGATATTAAAATAAATTCTAATTTTGCTAATATTTTTGAAGATGCATATATTTGCAAATACTTTTCAAATAGAGTCTATTTATGAAAAAAAGCCCTTTAAAAAATACCCTTGTTTAATAAAACACTCTTGACTTTAAGGGCGTGTTTGGTGCAGGGATTAAGATTAAATTAATCGGTATTAAGTTAAACTGAGTATTAAGTTAAGCTGGGGATTAAGTTAATCTGTGTTTGGTGGACATATTAAATTAAGCAGGATTAAGTTAAGCTGAATGTTGTTTGGTAGAAGTATTAAGTTAAGCTGAGTTTTTTTTTGTTAATCATTTTTCATGCATTTTTTTTAAATATCTACCATTCAATTTATTTTTCATTGACAATAGATAAATGAAAAAATGCCGTTTATTTGAAATAATAACATGATATTCATTTAGTAAATACGTTCGATCAATATATATTTTATTATTTATTTAAATTTAATATCTATATTTAAATTTAAAAACAATATACTAAATTTTATATCCATTCAACAAATATAGGAAGACGTCTAAATTATATCAAAATCATTTTAATTTAATTACTTGATTACAAGGTTGGTACAAACTTAAAATTAAAAAAAATCAATTTAATTTATCTAGTACACCCTAAATTATAACATAATAATTTAATTTTTTTATAGTTGTTAAGATTTATAGTTAGAATTTAAATAGTATTTTAATTCAAAATAAAATTAACTAAATCCTATAAAATAAATCAAAATCTTTAAGATTATGATCAAACTAGATCTTTAATAATAAAATTAATATTATTTAAAATAATATTGTTACTAAATCATATCTTTCAAAACAAATTTTAAATCGATCTAAATTATTTTTTAAAAAAATTATTCGAGAGATTGGAATTTTTTGACATAGAAATTATCAATATATTAAAAATAATATATATTCTATAAGTCTATACTCTCTATTCAATGGTTCTTTATAAGTTTATACTCTCTATTGGATGGTTTTTATAATTTAATTTATTTTATTTTTATAAATAAGCTAATTAAAAATCATGGTTTTAATAAGTTTACATCCATTTCATAAGACAACTTTTTCTATTCAAGTTATTTCAATTCATTATTTTTAGAAATCAATTTTAGGCAAGTCCACAATTTTAATTGGACTATCTCTCTTTTATATTTTTTATGTCTGTCGGAGACAACGAACCACCACATACCTCCACATATTGATATAATATTGTCCACTTTGGAAATCATACCTCGTATCTTTGTTTTTAGGCACTTCTAAAAGGCCTCATATCAATAGAGGTGTTGTCCTCCTTATATACACAACTTTCTCTTATCTTAGTGATGTGGGACAATTTTATTTGTTCAACGATGTCATTTTACCTATGAAATTTATCTATATTTCATGCTTTTAATTAGTAGATTGGAGCATATAAAATTGATTTGAAACTGATAATGAAATATAAAGTTCATGGTAACAAAATTTCTATCAACATAATTTGAACCTTGTCCAAAATAATACAATATTGTTTTAAAAAATAATGAAAATATAATTGTTGTTTTATTTTGCTAAAATAATTGTTGCTTACACCACAGAAATAGAGTATAAAAAAAATTATTTTGTAGATATAAAATATAATTCCATAAATAAAAGACAAAAGAAAATAGAAAGAAAAAAATATGAAGAAAAATAAACAAATAGTAAATAATTAAAAAAAATGTGGTGCCACTATAGGGAATGGCATGTGAGAACAGTTAATTTGGTGTGGCCACGCACCCAAATGCCATTTTCATTTTCATTTTTTTTTTGTTTTATTGCTTTTATTTTTATTATTTTTTTTTCCCTTCTTCTCCCTTCCTTCCTCGATTTCTTTGTTCTGTTCTCACTTTTATACTCTTTGGATTGTTTTTTTTTCTTTTTGTTATTTAGCTTTTTATCTTTTGATTGTTTGTGTTTATTTTGGTTTTCTCCATTGCCAGAAAGAAATATGTGAAGAGGAGGAGAAAATATCATCAGATAAAAACTATGAAAAATGGATGTCAAAAAACTCAAAATTTAAAGTATAATGATATTAATGAAAGCCAACAACTTATTACAGACTTCAATCTAAAGAAGAAAAAAAAGAATGAAAAGGAAGGGAGGAAAGTGACGAAGGAAGAAGAAGGGAGAGAAGTAATCGGATGAGAGAGGAAATGTATGAAAAAAGTAGGCAGATTTACTTCGATTTCAACAGTAATTTACTGTTCAAATCCGTAGTAAATTAATACTAATTTTTGGTTTCCTTCATCCGTGAACCAAACACGTTTTTGTAGTGTTAACTTAATACGTATTAAATTAATGCTTAAAACAAACACGCCCTAAGAAAATATTGAAAAGCTTATTCTTGTAGTTAAGTTTTGAATGAAAAAGCCTTAAATTTTGTTTCAATAATATCATAATTGTGTTTTTTTGTTCAATAATATATGTGAGATGGAGATTTAAACCTATAACTTAATGATTACTAAGTTATTCAAGATGTTCATAAAAATATGATCACGTTAGCCACATTGAATTGTTTTCGTAAAAGATAATGTTTTGTACTTTTTTTACTGTGAATTATTTGTATGTTAATCTTAATTTTCATTCCTTTATTTTATTTTAATTGCATTCATCTTTTATTTATATTTCTAAATAAAATTCAGTAATTATATTCATAATTATTAAGTGAACTAAAACACCAATCCCTTGATAATTTATCAAAAAATAAAAAATTTCTAATAATTAATTAAGAAAGACAATGAGCAAGTGAAAATTGAAAATGATATGGCGAACTTATAATGAGAGATAACACATTCGAGGGATGTTTGGGAATCATTCTATGTAATAAATTTATTTATTTATCATAAAAAAAAAGATTTATTCATCGATTTAATTATTAAAGGCATTTTTTTTAGTTTATTATGCCTAAATCCAACCAAGAATCCACTTGAATAGGATGGGTCTAAGTTTTGCGATCGAGAATGCCTCAAACCACCCATATGATACCAAAACAAATGCACGCAATGGCATTCCATATGCCCTAGTTAACTTGCATTATGATAAGTACTAGTTAGTGTCCTAATTGATTGACATCCCCACCCTCTATGGATAATATGCATGCATGTTAAAACCACCCTAGTAGAGGCTAATGCTATCAATGTTAATGATCATCTTGACTAACGATAAGATATATAACGAAGACTTTTTGCGTACACATGGTTGTCATTCCCTAGCAAGTCACATAATATAAAGCAAACCAAGCATTAAGGGGTGATTGGATTTTGCAGCTGAAAAGAGGAGAAAAGAGAAAGCGAAAGTGGAGTGATTTGGAGGTATAAAATACTTGTTTGGATATTGGTGTTTTAGAGAGTAGATGTTGCAAAAATATTTATTTTTTATCAATTTTTTTTTTCAAACCATCATGAAGTGGCTTAAATGGTCGAAGAGGGCTTTTGGGTGCTTAAGGTGAAAAAAATATCAATTTTTAATGTAATATTGTATAATTGTACTAATTGATAAATTTAAAATATATTTTATATTAAATTATATGGTTAAAAATTAAAAAGGTTGGAGTAAAATTTGGTAAGATTAGATCAAACGTTTGATGCGATTTTAGAGGAGTGGAGGAGAGGTTATCAATTTTTTAAATGTAATATTGTATAATTGTACTAATTGATAAATTTATTATATTTTATATTATATTATATGGTTGAAAATTAAAAAGGTTGGTGTAAGATTCGATAAGATTAGATAAAAGGTTTGGTGGGATGTTGGAGGAGTGGTTAAGGAGGAGTTGAGGAGAGGTTGATGTACTAAAAACAAACATGAAGTTGGGAAATCACAACTTCTTCTCCTATCTCTCCTCTCCTCTCCTCAACATCAAAATCCAATCACCTTCTTACATTTGTAAATAACATAGAGTAATGGAAAATAAATAATAAAAACATCAAATTATTGCATAGAAATTATCCTCGAGTGTTTTCTTTAATCAACTTATGGTTTACTTGTCCATAACATTGTAAGAGATAAAAGCCTTGATGTACTAAAAACAAACATGAAGTTGGGAAATCACAACTCCTTCTCCTTTCTCTCCTCTCCTCTCCTCAACATCAAAATCTAATCACCTCCTTACATTTGTAAATAACATAGAGTAATGGAAAATAAATAATAAAAACATCAAATTATTGCCTAGAAATTATCCTTGAGTGTTTCCTTTAATCAACTTATGGTTTACTAAAGGCAATTGCTAAAGATAAAAGCCTTTTGACTAAATCACCTACAAAATACGTGAAAGGAAATTATACATAATGTCTGCATTTCATATACTTATTAAAAGATTCTTTTTTTTTTGTTTTTCACTTTAAATTAAGGGGATTTTGCATGTATAACAAAAAAAAGACAAAATATTTTCATCTATAGCACAAAATCAAAACTAATTCATTTGTAGCAAAAAATTCAAATTGAATTCTATCACTAGCTGAGTTCTATTAGTGATAGAATTCAATCTATGAAAGACTTCTTCTATCATCGCTTGAATTTTCTACTAGTGATAGAATTTCAAATTGAATTCTATCACTAGCTGAGTTCTATTAGTGATAGAATTCAATCTATGAAAGACTTCTTCTATCATCGCTTGAATTTTCTACTAGTGATAGAATTTCAAATTGTGTTCTATCACTAGTTGAATTTTATCGCTGATAGAAATTAATATGCTATAGATGAAATTATTTTAGAAATTGTGCTGCAAATGTAATACAAAAGATAAAATGTGCTGCTGATGGTAAATTTTCTTAAATTAATCTCTAATTTAAAATTTTGGGAGGAGAGATAATTATACTATCTCCAAAATGCCCTTGATTTAATTGGATTATTTAATGTATTAAATAATTAAAAAACATAATTAAATCTCTATTAAAATAGGTCAACATTTTAATTAAAAATATATTTTATCAAACAAGATCTGTATAAAATATCTAACATTTGTTATAAAATAATTATCAAATCATTCACAAATCACTAGGATTTGCCAAAATTTTCAAAAATTTCAAATCTCATTCTACTCATTGAGTTATCTGCTCCTCCAATCTCAATTACCTTATTTCTTTTCCTCTTTTCCTATCCCTTGATCCTTCTCATTATTTTCAATTACAATTGCATTTAATGGAGATTGAAATGACAGAACTTTATATTCAGAATTATAAGATTGGTCATCCGTTCTTTTCCGTTTTTCTTAGAGTTTCTTTCTTCCTCCAAACTTTTCTCTTCCAAATAAGGGTTTTAATTCTTTTATTTCATATTTTTATTTTCAATTTCATTGTACTCCAACTCACATGTCATCTCCTACATACGACCATATTTTTTTCAACTTCTATGCAATTTGATCTTTACCATACTACACTTCCATATAAGTATTAATGTTTTTTGTTTTCCAGATTGGTCGACATCAACGTCCCATTGGTCACACATGATTTGATGTAACAATGAGAGTATTCTCACTGTTGTGTAATCCTCCAGCCTACAATATTTCTTATTTTATACAGTTCCACGTGGAGCAAACACTGTCCACGAGTACGCACACAAGTGTAGCCACGTTTAACATGCATCCTTTTTTGTACACAAGAATTCTAGTAAAATTTGATTTTTGTTTTGCAGATTGATCATCATCAACGTTTCAATGGCCACACATGATTTGATGTAACAAGAAGAGTATTTCCACTTTCGTGTACCTCTCTAACATACAATCTCTCTAATTTTATACAGTTTCAGGTAGAGCAACCGCTATCCACAAGTATACACACGAGTGTAAGCATGTTTAACATGCATCCTTTAGCGTACATATAAGTACACAATTAATTCCAGTTTTTTTAATTTTTTTATTATTTTTTATTATTTTGCATATATCATCATCAATGTTCCAATGGTCAAACATGATTTGATGTAACAAGGAGAGTCTCCCCACCATCGTGTACTCCTCCAATCTACAATCTTTCACAATTTCAGGTGGAGAGAGTACGCACACAACTGTAAGCACGTTTAACATGCTTCCTTGGGTATACTATGTTTTTTTTTACTGCTCACTAAATTTTCGTTTAAGAATTTAGTATTAATTTATTACAATTTGTATAAAGATGTGTACCATATGTACCATCAAATTTATGTTGTTTTATTTTCCATATTTCAAATAAACCAATCTCAACAACTTTTTATTTTTAAAAAAATGATCAAATATTTTTTAATTATCAAATTTATTTTTGGGTGGTTAGAAATTTAGATTTTATATTATTTAAATATATAATTTTTTGTTGGTGGTTAAGAATGAATCTAAAATCTATTTTAATAATTCACATCAATTAAAAATATTAATAAGGGCATAATAGTCAATTGCAATCTAATTAATTATTTAATTATTTATAGAAAACTAGATTTAGACACTCGTTTAAAGTTTTTGAATTGAAGACATTTACTAAACAATTATCTAAAAAATAGACATTTCCTAGCTGTCCCATACGTAAATGTATGTAAAATCCCAACAAACAAAGTAAGAGTGGGAAGGAAAATATTGATCAAATTTAGTTTCTTCAATACTCTTACCTAAACTTTTCTCGTCTTTGAGAAAACCCAGAGACAAGCTTATTTCACAATATTTATCGAATAAATTTTGATGATAGGCATTATGAAAACTGCAACAACATTCGAAACAAAAACGGTAAAAGAACATGAGAGAAGAACATACAAAAATTTATATGGTTCACTAACGAAGATTTTTATTAATTTGGAGATGAGAATACAAATGTCGATAAATTAAGACTAGGGTTTTAAGAGAGTTTATATAGTGCACTCTCATAAAACCCTATTACAAATATGCCCAAACACATAGAAACTCATATGTGTAAGCACAAACTCAATTACCTATTTTGTCTAGGTTTCAGGCATTGCCTCCAAGCACCCACCATTATGGACCTTGACCCTATGACCCTGACTCGCTAACCAGAAAACGAGGTCCACGACTAAGTAATAGTCGGGCATCAAATAGTTCAAAGTATGCCTTAACAACGAGGATGATAATGGCAATGCATATCCATTCATGTAAGCGTGTGTTTGATGGGTCTGCGCATCTGCGTTATGAAATGCCGAATACTTTCAGTGCGAATTGATCCCACTTCACTCAAGTATACGTGATCTACAGCAAGTAATAAGTAAATTATTGATCTCCACAGGGACTGGAAATGTAAGGGACCGACCCGAATGGGGCACTAAATGGGCCCTTACCCCAATGCATGCATTCAAAGTAAAGGACGTTTAAACAGACATGATTTCAGATTCCAATTAAAACAAAAACATTCAAAATAACCCCTTTAAAAACTAGACAATTTCCCTGGAACCTGTCCCTGTTTCCAAGCGCCTGTTCCAAGATAAAAACATTTCCAAAGTTTACTCTGATCAGAGATTTACTAAAAACCATTCAAAACCTATTCAGATACAAAATGCTGGAATCCACAAAACATTTACAAAACATCCTAGGGCTCCGTGCCCGACTACATGCATTCAGGGGAAACAAAACATAAAGAGTCATAATACAAAAATCAGAGTTGGAAGACTGGGCCCCATGATCACAGCTCCTCCTTCAGCCATCCTGTCTCGCAACTTGGTTACCTGTGGAAAAAAAACCATAGTAATAAGGGTGAGCAACAAATTGCTCAATAAGAATCCCTAACCGGGGTACAATACGATAAACATGGTCATCTCGATGAACGTATGCAAGCTATGAATATAAACACAGAATAGAGCACATAGCTTAGCCCACACTTGGGCCTCGGATGCCAATTTAAGGTCTTAGTCCGGAATAATATCACCACACAGTCCAATATATAAGTCGCCCTATACTAGAAACAAGTCCCGGCCTCAGCCTGTCTACTGTCGACAAAAAATACACTGGCTCAAGATCCCGATGAGCTTTCCGGTCGGCGCTGTAATGAGCGTAAGCATGTACCGCGTGCTCTGCGCAGACTATGGGGTGCGGGTCCAGAGGCAAGCCGCCCATGTCCGATCCACCACGCCTAACTAAATCTCTAAATCGGTGTCACCGACATAGGGGTGTGAGACTCGAACACGTAAATCGTGTCGGCTGACCAACCTTTTTGAGGCTAAGGAAACGGGTCGTGGTAGGCTTACACCAGGAAGCCGTCCTTGCCTTAACAGGTGGCAATCAGGGGCTACGGCCGAACACGCTGAGGACGTGCCGACTGCTGGGGACGAGGCAATGCCAAGTCATCATCCCTATGGTTGGGGCATTTAACAGTCTGCCACCCTCACCCAAGATTGCAGGGCTTACCGGTAGGGTTAGCTAATCCCTCACGGGGTCCAAGGACGGAATGACTTGCTCGACGTCCCTGCCATGGATGCAAGGTACTTTATGCATCAGGCCCGGATGATGCTATCTACCTGCAACTCTAACCTGCCCTAGCAATCAGCAAACAAATCCATAAAATCCAATACGTGCTCAATAAGAATACAACGAGCCTAGCATGATACGACGAAGCAAGGAACATATACGAGCATGCTAGAAAGGAACAACCTAGCATGGATTAACATGAGAATTAAATCAGGAAAATCATGCTAATCGGGACTTCAGAATAGAATACCTAGCTACACATGTCAATAAACACAAACAAGCAATCAATCAGCAATCACATATAATATCGCAGGGTCCACACAACTCCGGTAAGAAATCCTTACCTTGGTCGGGGATGATTTGACACGAAAACCTAAATGGCGAACGAACCCGAACTAGCTATCGAGAACCTATCAATCACAACAAAAATCACACAATAGGCCTTAATATAATAAAACAAACAAGGCTCAGCTCGGGAGCAACTCACGAGGCACGACGAACGCACGAACGAGCCGATTGCACGAACGGGGCAGCAACGGGGCTGGCTGGGCGCGCTGGGGCGCAGAAATGGGCGCGTGGGCACGCGGACGGGCGTTGGGGCGCCAGCTGCGCGCGGACGAACAGGGCGTTGGCGATGCGGCTCGGCTGGGCGCGGGCCATGCTACGCGACACGGAGCTGGCGAGGACGCGCGCGCGGTGTGCGGCGAGGCTCGGCGCCACTGCGCAGCGACAGAGCACGAAAACAGGAGCGATGGAGAAAACCCAAAATCGAGCGATCCACGGGGATTCGACGAGCGATTCTTTGATGGTGAACTCCCCTACACTAGCTGCACAGAACCCATACCTCAAATCACCTCGACTCGGCCAGAAAAAATGGAAATCAAACAGGGAAGAAGAAGTCGGATTTGAAGGAGAGGAAGAAGAAGAAGAGAGGAAAAGCTTACCTGCTGCCAGGAAATGGATCGACCTTCGAACTTGGGAAGACGAACTCGATCGAATCGGAGCTGGAGAAGGAAGAAATCGCCGGAAATCGCTGTCGGTTGATGAAGGAGATCGCGAAGAGAAGAAGGAGAAAATGGAGAAGGAGCTTCGGCCGGCTCTGTTTTAAACCGAACGCACGAAGACAAGCTTATAACGATGCTGGCGCGTTTAGAAACACAAAGACGCCCAGTGGCTCGACTGGCAGCGCCTCTTACCTAGCTTGCAGCGCGTCCTTGGCTTGAATCTCACTCGACGCGCTATTTAATTCCCTATTTATTTTTACCTTTTTCCAAGCCCAAATGTCTTCACCAAAATTCCCGATCCTATTCAAATCGACTCATAATTTTTCCGGCAATTTACAATTTCAAAACCGGCCCTGTCGGCCCGACCCAAAATTACCAAAATGCCCCTGGGCCTCTCGGGAAGATCGGGATGAAAATTCTGGGCCGTTACAATATTCCCCCCTTATAAGACTTTCGTCCTCGAAAGTCACTTAAGATTGGAATAGCTCGGGATACTGCAATCTCATCTCATCCTCCCGCTCCCAAGGGGCTTCCTCTGAACTCTGACTCCTCCATTGAACCTTTACCAACCGGATTTCACGATTACGCAGTGTCTTTGTCTCAAAAGCAAGAATCCCCACTGGCTTCTCTTCGAAGCTCAAATCCTCATTCAGCTGCAAAGGCTCAAAATCAACAATGTGCGACGGGTCCGGCACGTCATCGCCTCAACATCCAAACATGAAAAACAACGTACGCTTCTGCCGAAAATGACGGAGGCAAGGCTAATCGATAAGCGACCCTGCCGATCCTCTCCAGAATCTCAAACGGACCAACAAAACGGGGACTCAGCTTTCCACGCTTGCCAAACCTCAAAACACCTCGCATCGGTGCGACCTTTAGGAATACATGTTGGCCAACCTCAAACTCCAAATCCCGGTGCGAACATCGGCATAACTCTTCTCGGTCGCTCCGAAATGTCAACATACGAGCTCTAATCTTCTCGCACGGCACCATTGGTCAACTGCAGTAACTCGGGACCCAAAACCTGTCTATCACCAACCTCTTCCCAGAACGCAAGAGATCGGCAATGCTTACCATACAAAGCCTCGAATGGAACCATCTGAATCGTCGACTGATAACTATTGTTATATGCAAACTCCATCGATCATGCATCCGGGTCCCAGCGCCGGAAATCCAACACACAAGCCCTCGAATCACGGTCCGACACAATCCTCACAGGCATACCGTGATAACAAATGATCTGCTCCAAAAACAACTGCGCCCACTGTTCCACGGTATAGGTGTCTCTACCGGGAATGAAGTGTGCGCTCTTAGTCAATCGATCGACTAACACCCAAATCTGAGAGAACTTCCTCGGAGTCCTCGGCAAACTAGAAATAAAGTCCATAGAGATCTCTTCCTATTTCCATCGAGGCACGCACGCGGTAGTGCAACAAACCTACTGGGTCTCTACAGGTGCCTTCACTTGGCGACAAGTGAGACATCGGTGAAAAACTCGCCACATCTCTCTTCATACCCATCCACCGGAAGGTGCGCTAAGATCTCGATACATCTTGGTACCCAGGGGTGCCAAGCAAACGGAGAACGGTGGGCCTCTGAGAGCAACTCTGCTCGCACTCCTGCAACATCCGGAACACACAACCGGCCTCTGTACGTCAGCCCACATGCGGTGAATATACAAAGTCAAAATCTCCACCAAGACTAACTCTCGTCACCCAATCTCTTAAGTGGGGGTCACCGGTGACTATCAATAATCATTGTCTAATCGATGCATTGGATCATCAATCGAGCTACTTTGGCAGCAACCTCACCCAACAACACTGCAACCTCAGCCCGTTCAAACTCTCGCTGCAATCTGGGCTGGGAACTCAACAACACCGCGGAGTGCGACGTTTTCCTACTCAGAGCATCAGCTACAACATTTGTTTTACCCGGATGGTACAAAATCTCGCAGTCATAATCTTTTACCAACTCTAACCATCTCCTCTCGCCTCATATTCAACTTCTTACGAGCAAACGGATACTTGAGGCTCGGTGATCGGTAAACATCTAGATCTCGCTCACCATACTGGTAATGCCTCCAAATCTTTTGGTGCAAACACCACTCCCGCCAACTCCATATCATGAGTCGGATAGTTCTCGCTCATATGGCTTGGTGACGGGAAGCATAAGCAATGACCTTCCGTCTTTGCATCAACACACAACCCAAACCGAACTTGGAAGCATCGCTGTAAACCACGAAACCACGCGCCCCCCGGATCGCCAACACTGGTCTTTGAAGTCAAAGCGCGCTTGAGCTCGACAAAGCTCTCATCACACTTATCTGTTCCAAATAAACTCGACACCCTTCCTCGTCAGACGAGTGAGGGGCGAGGCTATGGCGGAAAGATCCTTAACAAACCGACGGCAGCAAACTGCCAAACCCAGAAAGAAACGGCTCCTACGAGCAGACAATCGAAAGACAGAGAGCTCCACATACACTCACTGTCTTGCTCCACTAAAGCAACAATCAAAATCTCACGGGGTAGCAACAGGGGTCTACCACGGACTGAACCTCCAAATACCAACGGGGCAACTCTCAACTTTCCTGGAAACAGGAAGACAACCAACAGGGCACGAACCATTCGCCCCACGAGCAAACTGACTTCTAGCAATTCCAATCCACACCTTGGTCAACACCAAGCATCAACTTGTCACCATACCGGAACCAATCCGGGCTCTGCTCCAAACAAATATTAACTTGCTAGGCTACCAAGACTGCCAACAACTCACCCGAGGCTACAAACTACACGGCTTCAACTTGCCAACTGAACTCACTATCAGGGCCTGATTGAGCTCTAGAGAGGCTCTCCATAACCTAGGGTTCTCCGACAACCCTCGACACCCACTACCGACTAACGGACTAACAACCAACTGCCTGAACAAACAATTACTCCATTTTCCAGCAACACAACCATGCTGGCCAACTCCAACTCCTTGGGATCCAAGAGGACCCGAAACGCTACCGAATGCGTCATCCTCCTACTCAGACATCAACCACAACATAACTTCTACCCAAGGAAGGATCCGAACAACTCTCTCCGTCATGACGATCAACAAGAAGATCCGCCAACCAAGCTTAGGTCCACTTAACAAATCTTACCTAAGCAACATCCTGATACCACGAGCATGGTATCCTTACCCTCCTCACTAAATCCTTACAACCTCCACACCGAGTTTTTTTTTTTTTTTTTTTTTTTTTCCAAGAACTGAGCACCAGATCCCCAAAGCAAATCCTACATAGATCTGAACTCTCGCCACAGAACGAACCACACAAACACACTTGTGTGCACAACTCCCAACCTTCATTTAGCGATCCAAGACTAACAAATGCTTTTCCCAAAAGCCACACTAGCTCCTGGCAGAGATACAACCAATCAACGGAACACCCAAAGTTCCATCTCCGCACGATGCTCGAACCTGTGGCAACCTTGCTCTACCAAAGCATAACCAGGCCAAACCAAATTTACTTTACACCAAGCCTCTACCAAGGGTGCTTACCCATAAGGCATCCAACTCCTCTCACAAGGCATCCTACTCACCTCATAGGCATCCAACTCATGGTCCCTCAACTGGACCCAAACTTGCTTCTACGATGCTCAACTCTCCGGAGATTTAGGCACTCGAAGGTAGTTGACCGCACTACCAACCACAAAGATCTCTTGGCCTTAACACTAGCGTGAGATGCACGCGCACTAACACTTACCAACCAACAACCAGCTTGACTTACTCAACCTCCAGTAACACTGGGAAAAGGCTCCTTTCGAACATCCCTTCGCTTGAAATCTATCGATTACCACTAAACTAGCCCTTTTGCACGACCTCCACAGGTGCAACTACCATAAACGGATCCAAGGCTAAAGAAGTACGCTAAACTCCGAACGACATAGAACCATCTGCTATGCCCAAGCCAAACTCAGGCCTGAACCAGATTTAGTGCCAAAGCAGCACACCAACCAATGCACCTCAAGTGCCACTACTACCAAATCCACATCTCACTACCAACGGGGCCAACAAAGTCACAACCTCAAGTGACACGAACTCTGGCTCGACATACAAGGGCTCAACTCCAACAACCATGCCTAAGGCATCTCATCAAGCTGAAGGCTCATCGCCTACTCTTGCATCTCCACATGATGCTCAACAAACTCTGGCCGGCTCTCCCAACATGCAGCAGCTAGCCCTACTCTAGGGATTCACCAAAATAAGAGTGTTCGTCTCTATCAAACAACTGAGGAAACTACCAACGGATCCAGTCCGAAGGGAATACCGCTTCTTTGCACCCTAACTCTGTGGTTCCGCCATGGCTGCAAACAACAACACTTCACAGAAGCACTAAGATGCCTCAGCAACCTTCTCGAAGGCTACCAACTTTGCAACCACTCTCTGGGCAACCAAATAATCTATCAAGGCTCAAGATCAACACTTGAGCTACCCAGGCTAGTCCACACGGGGACCTGCTCCACAAACATCCACTTCAGCACAACCACAGCTAACTTCTCTCTTGGAGTGGCATTCCAAGGCAAAGCACCTCCACCCTCTCACTAGGGGAAAACCATCAATTGGGCCACAGTTGGCCTATGGGAGTCCAATCTCTACCTCCCTCTGGAACGATGTCCCAGGGCATCCGAATCTATTTGGATACCACAACAAGCCACAACATACATCACACACTCGCGCGGAAGTTGGCATGATGGCGCTCTAAACCCAAACCAATAACGAGTCGAAACCGCTCGTCTCCGCTCCACAACACTACACAAGGCATACACTGATGTGTGTATTGTAAATTCTTAACCCTTTTCTTACAACAAAAAGCAAACTTAGGCGCACTGATGACGTCGGAGTGCTAGTGATCATGGGAAAACGACCTACAACAAAAAGGTCAAACTACGAATTTATGACTCGAGCTCGATACCAAGCGTAAGAGGACCGACCCGAATGGGGCACTAAATGGGCCCTTACCCCAATGCATGCATTCAAAGTAAAGGACGTTTAAACAGACATGATTTCGGATTCCAATTAAAACAAAAACATTCAAAATAACCCCTTTAAAAACTAGACAATTTCCCTGGAACCTGTCCCTGTTTCCAAGCGCCTGTTCCAAGATAAAAACATTTCCAAAGTTTACTCGATCGAGATTTACTAAAAACCATTCAAAACCTATTCGGATACAAAATCTTTGGAATCCACAAAACATTTACAAAACATCCTAGGGCTCGTGTCTGATTGCATGCATGTGGGAAACAAAACATAAAGAGTCATAATACAAAAATCAGAGTTGGAAGACTGGGCCCCATGATCACAGCTCCTCCTTCAGCCATCCTGTCTCGCAATTTGGTTACCTGTGGAAACAAAACCACAGTAATAAGGGTGAGCAACGAATTGCTCAGTAAGAATCCCCAACCGGGGTACAATACGATATACATGGTCATCTCGATGAGCGTATGCAAGCTATGAATATAAACACAGAATAGAGCACATAGCTTAGCCCACACTTGGGCCTCGGATGCCAATTTAAGGTCTTAGTCCGGAATAATATCACCACACATCCAATACATAAGTCTCCTATACGAGAAACAAGTCCCGGCCTCGGCTGTCATCATGAGACAAAAATACACATCGCTCAAGATCCCGATGAGCTCTCCGGTCGGTCTTTGTAATGAGCGTAAGCATGTACCGCGTGCTACACGCGGACTATGGGGGTGCGGGTCTAGAGGCAAGCTGCCCATGTCCAGTCACCACGCCTAACTAAATCTCTGGATCGGTGTCACTGACATAGGGGTGTGAGACCTGGACACGTAAACTATGTCAGCCTGAACCACCGCACCTGGGGCCAAGGAACGGTCGTGGTAGGCTTACACCAGGAAGCCGTCCTTGCCTTAACAGGTGGCAATCGGGGCTACCGCCAAACATGCCGAGGACATGCCCACGCCAGGGACGAGGCAATGCCAAGTCATCATCCCGACCGTTGGGGCATTTAACAGTCTGCCACCCTCACCCAAGATTGCAGGGCCTACCGGTAGGGTTAGCTAATCCCTCACGGGGTCTAGGGACGGAGCACTGTCTCGACGTCCCTGCCATGGATGCAAGGTACTTTATGCATCAGGCCCGGATGATGCTATCTACCTGCAACTCTAACCTGCCCTAGCAAACAGCAAACAATTCCATAAAATCCAATACGTGCTCAATAAGAATACAACGAGCCTAGCATGATACTAATCGAGCCTCCGAATATTCAATAAGGGTGAGGATTAATTTACGCGGTAATTTTTCGTTTTATTCTTTTCAATATGTGTCTGATTCGTCTAAGGCAGGAATCCCATAATTTCAGCAATCTGTCTTTTAACTGTCTTGATAGTCAACTTCTTACTATATTTCCTTCCTTATTTGCTTGTGGTGCTTCTGGCTTTGATCTTTCGAGCGTAATTAGCTCGCATCCGCACCATTGATTCTTCTTATGGAAATGATCTACTAGCGTTGTTCCTATGAAAACAGAAGTCATCATAAGTTTTTGCGAAGCCTATGCTAAACGTGCTATATTAATCATTTTTAGCACTATAATCGATATTTAGCATTTATCTCCCCTAATAGGTGAGCATTAGCGAATTACACCTTTTTATTCCTAGTTTGGCCTCGCTTGTGATAATATTCAAATAATATTTGCGAATAATGATTGGAAGTTAGGCTGCAATCTTACTTTATTTTAGAGTCATCGGAGCTCAATTCTCTTTTAACGTGCATTTTACTAGTCTAAAATAATATTAAAAGGATTTTAATTCATTGTCTCTTAAATTTACTAGATACTTCTTTATTTGGATTCTAGGGCCTTCTAAGTGATATTGATACACTTAAGCATTTGAACTACATTGGGTACCCAAAACTTACCTTAAGTTTACTAAATGGGAGTAACCTTAACATACATGTTGTAGGAATCTGCATTTTAAAATACTCAATTTTTTTAAATAAACATGATATAAACCAGTAAATAACTTTTGCAGAAAGATAAAATTTCTTTATTTAAAACATTAATAGAATAAATTTTTAAAAACATGTTCAAGGTACCCATTTAAAACAGTAAAAACAAACTTAAACAATTCTAAGGGATTTCATTTTGGAAACAAGAATAAAATATAAAAGACATAATACGATGAGTTTGCACGGTCTTCTTCGACAACTCAATTAACCATTTCGATACAGTGCACCACCAAGAGGAGAACACAAATGGAAAGTGTGAGTTCGAAAACTCAGTAAGAATCCCGTAAATTAGGTACAACATGTACCATGCCAAGTATCAAGCATAGAACTATACAACAATTACATAAGAGTTAAAAAGCCTTACTATTGAATACTTAAATTAAGTGACTACAACAAAACTACTATCATTGGTAGGTATAAGTATCATGTGAAACACCCTAAACATACACAAGTATGCATGCATGGGATCCCCATACCAATAATAAAGCTCATACTAGGCTCACTATTAGGTATAAGTATCATGGGGAGCCCCATAATTACAATAGGTATAAGTATGCACCAAAGCACCCATAATAATGACCTTTATTCATCTATAAGTTCTGACCACGTCTAATCAGATTAGCCCATGTGCATATAAGAGTGAAGCCCTTCTATGACGTGCAATCAATAATAACAAGACCACATGGGCGGTAAAGTCTAGACTACATGCAAGTTCAATCTATCACAGGTTATCTTAATTATTCGGTTTAATATCTTACAGAGAGTAACAAGATAACCTACTAAGTCAACGTAGCCATATCAACCTCTTTATAAGCATTGTACATACAAGTTCAACCCTATTGTCTATCATTCATCTGGACATAATTTAACATGTTTTCCAAACAAAAACAATTCAAGAAAACAATAACAACCATACATGCATCACGGTTCATATAAACTGTTGAACAAACTTTAATGAAAATTTATCAGTTTTTTTTTAATGTAATTAGTTGGAATTTTATTAAGGAATTAATGAGTTTTCAATTTTTGAGCTAACTAAGGAATTAATGGATTCTTAATTGAGCAATTAGTGGGAAATGTTTTTGGTCCGAACATGGAGACCAAGTTGTAATAGAGCTATAAATAGGTGGCTTATTCCATTATGAAAAAGAGAGAGAAAAAGGTAGAGAGAAAGCAGGTGAAACTTGTAGAGAACTAAAAGATAAAGTGTTAAAAGAATTTATGTGCCTTATCTCTCCAATCACGAAGCAAAAAGCTTACACAGTTGTGTTATTTGTTTTCATTTACCTTTTGAGTATTCACAAATTAGTATCAGATCTACAATTTTCATCAAATTGGTATTAGAGCTGATGGTGAACATGACGGGTCAAATGCCGCTGCCACAATTGACGAAGGCGAATTACGAGAATTGGAGCATCCAGATTAATTTTATTCTCAAATCTCATGATGCATGGGAAGTAGCTGAAGAAGGTTTCGTAGAACCAAAGTATACGGTGAATTATACAAAGAATCAAACCAAAACGTTGAAAGAGACGCGTTCGAAGGATAAAATGACATTGTACATGCTGCTCCATGTAGTTGACGAATTGGGCTTTGAGAAGATTATGAGTGCAACTACTTCAAAAGAAGCATGGGAAACTTTAGAAAAAGTGTTCAAAGGAGCCGATCGAGACAAGCAAGTGCATCTTCAAACCCTTTGTGGCAATTTAGAGAGCATAAAGATGAAGGAGAAGCATATCTGACTACATCATGCGTGTGCAGACGGTGGTAACCATACTCAATCGCAATGGAGAAAAGTGGTGAGAATATTTTGTGATCATTGACGAATAATTTTGAGAATGTTGTGTGCTCAATAGAAGAGTCAAAGGACCTTGCGAACTTTTCGATTCTCTTTAGGCACACGCGCAGCGAAAGAACAAGAAAAAAGAGTTAATGCTAGAGCAATCGTTATAAACCAAGGCATCTCTCAAAGATGAAAAGGTATTAAATTCTAAAAAAATTCAGGGTAAAAGTGGTGGTCGTGGATTTGGTCGCAGTAGTCAAAGCAATAGTTATAATGCGAAAGGGTAGGCGAGTCAAGTGAATTGGTGGGAAAAGGACGCGGCCAAGGAAGTGATGGTCTATCGAATCAGTCCAACAACGAATGCTATAAATGTCACAAGTATGGTCATTATGTGAGTGATTGCAATTCTCGAAAATGTTACAATTGTGGAATAGTGAGGCTTTTTGCGAAAGATTGCAGCGTGAAAAAAAGGGTTGAAGAAACTACCAACTTGGCATTAGAATACGATGAGAATGAAGGTATTTTTTATGCCGCATAAAGAAGGGAGCAAGAAAAATGAAACTATATGGTATCTCGACTCAAGGGAAAGTAATCAAATGTGCAAACACAAGCATCTGTTCAAAGATATGTGAATGATTGAAGACGGTCATGAATCTTTTAGCAATGCGTCAAAAGTAAAGGTAAAAGGAAAAAGTATGGTTTCCTATCTATAGAAGGATGGCTTAATAGAGTCTATCCAAAAATTCTATTATGTACTAGATTTAAAGTTTTTTTTTTTTTTTGAGTTTAGGAGACTCAAAGAGAAGGGGTTTTCGATATTTTTATAAGATTGGTTGTAACAATTGAAGGATAAACGAGAACTTTTAGTCGCTCAAGTCGAGATGGGAAGAAATCGAATGTACAAACTGAATTTGGGAAGTGTATGAGAAAAGTGTTTGCAAGTGGATGTAGAAGATAAGGCATAGGTTTGGCATCTTTGCTTTGGATACCTACATCATGGTGGTCTAAAAGAGTTGGCGAAGAAGGATATGGTGTACGGGCTACCTAACATGGACTATAAAGGAAAATTTTGTGAAGAATCTGTGCTCAACAAGCATGCGAGAACTTCATTTAAGAAGAAAGAAGAATATCGAGCGATGCAACCGCTCGAGATGATTCACACTGATATATGCAAACCAATAACTCCTAGATCTTTCAGCAGTAAAAGACATTTCATTACTTTTATTGTTGATTTCTCAAGGAAAACTAGGGTGTATTTTTTGAAAGAAAACTTAGAAGCATTCAAGGAATTCAGAAGATTCAGAGTGAGGGTGAAGGAGGAAACTGGTAGACAGATCAAAGTTGTGTGATTTGATAGAGGTGGTGAATGTACTTCAACGGGTTTTATGGAGTATTGCAAAGAATAAGGCATAAGGCAATTTTTAACCGCACTATACAGTCCTTAACAAATTGGTGTGGCTTAGAGGAAAAACAGAACCATTCTTGATATGGTTCGAGCAATGCTGGAAAGCAAAAGGATCCATAAGAAATTTTGGGTAGAAGTAGTATGTGCACAGTTTATGTGCAAAATCGATGTCTAAATGTGAAGTTGGATGATTAGACACAGCAAGAGGCATAGAGCGGACAGAAACCGACAGTTTCACATCTTAGAATGTTTGGTAGTGTGGCTTATGCACATGTACCAGATCAACGAAGAATGAAGCTCAAAGACAAGAGCAAGAAGTATATTTTTATTGTCTATGATGAGAAAACAAAACCGTACAACCTCCATGACCTAACAAGCAAGAAGGTGATGGTGAGTCGCAATTTGCGAGTCAATGAAGAAAGTGAATGTGACTGGAACAATTTGGTGGAAGTTGGCATTGAAGTTGGAGAATCATCAATTGTTACATCAACTAGTATGCCAATTGAGTAAAAAAAATGACGATGAAGATGAACCGCAACAACCTAGAATGTGGAGTTTGCAAGATTTATATGATGCAATAAATGGGGTACATCTAGTATGTATTTTGGAATATGTAGAATGTATTCGCTTTGTGGAAGCAATGTGAGATGAGAAGTGGCAAGTGCAGTAATACATAAGAGTTGAGAGAATTATCGAATGCAAGTCAGCCGATTGGAGTGAAGTGGGTTATTAGGAAGAAGATGAATGCTCAAGGCAAAATAGAGCGTTAAAGGTGAGACTTATTGCAAAGGATACAAATAGAAAGCTAAAATTGAGTATGATGAAGTCTTTGCTCTCGTTGTAAGAATGGAGACAATCTGATTGCTCATTTCTCAAACGGCTCAATTCAAATGGCTGATTTTTCAAATTGATGTCAAAATAATATTCTTGAACTGTGTGTGCAACCACTTGGATATATGAAAAATTAGAGAAGAGACAAAAGTCCTAAAATTGAAGAAAGTGCTTTACGGGTTGAAGCAAACACCACGAGCATGGAATACTCACACTGATACGTATTTCAGGAGAATAGGTACAAGCAATGTCCCTACGAGCATGCGCTTTACACAAAGCAGAGTGGAGGTAATGCGATTTTTATTGCTCTTTATATTGATGACCTTATTTTCATGGGTAATAGTGATAAATGATAGAAGAGTTTAAGAGCATTTTAATGTGAGAGTTTGAGATGACATATTTGGCTTTGCTGAAGTTTTTTCAAAACTTGGAGTTTAAACAAGGAGAGACAGATATTTTTGTATTACATGAGCAATATGCGAAGAAGATCTTGAAAAAATTCAAAATGGCTAATTGCAACCCAATTTCAACACTAATGGAACCTAGTTTAAAACTCTCAAAGCTTGATGAATGAGAACTTGTCAATGTGACCAAAAATCTAAGTTTAGTGGGAAGCCTTCGCTATCTCACATGCACAAGGCCAAATCTCCCTTTTAAGTGTTGGCATTGTTAGTCAGTTCATGAAGGAGCCGGTTTATTTACATTGGAAAGCGTTGAAGTGAATTTGGCAATACATCCAAGGAACATTGTCACTTGGGATGTTTTATTCAAAAGCAAAAGAGTGCAATTTGATTGATTACTCTGAGAGTGATTAGTGAGGAGACCTAGATGATCGAAAAAGTACATCAAAGAAATAACCAATTGTGACGCTTTTGACATGCGAAGTTGAATATGTTGCAACTTCTTGGTGCGTATGTCATGCAATATGGCTCAAGAATTGGTTAAGCAAGATGGAGCTAAAGAAACTTGGTGCAATTGTGATTCAAGTTGACAACAGATCAACAATTGAGTTAGCAAAGAAATCCAGTGAATCATGCAAGAAGCAAACATATTGATGTTCATTTTCAATTTATCCGAGATCATGTGAAGGAAGGAAGCGTAGAATTGAAGCATGTTGCGAGTCAAGATCAAGTTGCAGATATTTTCACAAAACCATTACCGAAGGTTTTGTTCGCCAAATTCAAGAAGATGATTAGCATGGCAGATGGTAGAAACATTTAAGTTTATGAGGGAGTTTTGTTAAATAAACTTTAATGCAAATTGATCATTTTTTATAAGTAATTAGTTGGCATTTTATTAAGGAATTAATGAGTTGTCAATATAGGAGTTAATTAAAGAATTAATGGATCTTTAATTGAGCAATTAGTGGGAAACATTTTTAGTAAGAACTTAGAGACCAAGTTGTAATAGTGCTATAAATACATGACTTATTTCATTATGAAAAAGAGAGAAAGAAAAAGGTATAGAGAAAGAAAAAGAAACTTGTAGAGAAAAAAGTAGAGAAATAAAAGATAAAATGTTTAGAGAATTTGTGTTCTTTGTCTCTCCAATCACGAAGCGAAAAGCTTACGCGGTTGTGTTATTTTTTTTTATTCACCTTATGAGTTGTCAAAAATTGGTATCATAGCAATAGTGTTTCATCATAAACATGCTAAGGTCTAAAAAACACTATAAAACTCATAACACACCTTCATCTCACTCAAGCTATGCTAAACTCAAATATTAACCTAATTAAAGGATAACTAGTAAGAATCCAAGCATAAAACTAGTGGAAAATAACTCAATGGCTTAGATATTACCAAATGCAATAAAGAGATATTTTTAGTTGCAACACATGACTTGAGATAGCAATGCATGGGCCTACGATGGCAGTGGGTGTGCGTGTTAGCATATACGGCAGACTGCGACTACGCACATTACGTTCTTGGTAGCATAGAACTATGCGCAATGGGTGTGCACTAGGGATAAGGATGTTTGATGTGCACTAAGCATGAATGGCATAGGTTGGGACATAACACCGTGAAGGTGTGTCGCTTACACTATCTAACTAGTAGATCAAACATGATGTGCTTGGATCTGGACATAAATTATACTAGAAGGTAGTATGTAGTATGGATTTTGTGTAGGCGATGATGCTACATGTAGTTAGAAGTGGGTATGGTGATTGGCACTATAAGAAACAGGGATAGAGCGTGCACGCATAGTGGCGAGTGATGCGTGAACAACATAGCAATGGTGCACAGTCCATATGGTGGGCTATGTAGCTGGCCTAAGCATAAGCATGCTACATTGGATACGTGTAGATCTAGCTACATGTGTACGAGGTGGTTTTCTGGCACTGTGGTGAGCGACTAAGGTTGGTGAAGCTATATGGCATGGAGTGCTCGATACATAACTTTGGTAAGAGACATCGTCTCTTAGAAGGTTATCATGGGCGTAAGGGAAGCTCGTTTGAACAATGCTTCTCCATTTTCAGGACTTCACTTAAGTAGCATCACACCCACCTAACAAGACCTTGTCAAACGATCTACCATTTACTACTCTAACTATCTTAACAAGTTCCTTGAAAGTGTAACCAACTATTTCGAACTAAGAGTCTTTTTATTTAAACAAGAGTCTTCGAATGACTGGTCAGTTTTCAATAGAAGTTATAGTCATATACCTTTGGAAAATCTCACCCTAATATTAATCCTTGTTAAACATCTTTTGAAAAATGATGTTCCTAGGCTACCACTAGGCCTTTTAGGATCTCACCCTATGAGTTCATGATGAAGATCGCAAGATTAGTTTTTATAGGCCTTTCTCCCACTAACTATTTTAAAATAGGGTTTCCTTCTATTCAAAACGAAGTAGGCTAAACTTGTTCAACTGGGTCTCAATGGTTCCATTTTAACTATTATGATTGTTGGAATGATTTTGATGTGAATTACAAAGTTTTTACTTCTAAAAATAATCACTGTATGAGCATGCTTAATGAACATCCACAATTTTGAACCATTTTAACTTCCATGTTGCGCTCTCAAGTAGGGTTGAACTGTCAACTTTCAACTTAAATACCTCTTACTTAACAAAACTTTCCTTAGGCAGAGTTTTCTTCTAACCAATCATCATTTAGTTATTTTATCTTTAATTAACTAATAACTAAGGATCATTAAAATAGTATTGAAAGGGTTGGTGACATGTTAGTTTCATTGTTTGGTGGTATTCTAGTTCAACACCATGGTCATGAGTTTGATACTAAAAATTGGTATTTGGCTCTCATTTAGTTAAGAGCATTAGTGTCCTTTATGTAAAGTTTGTTGTCATCCTCCTTCAATATTTCATAAAAAATAAGATTAGTTAATTAATATTTAATCTTATTAATGTGTAATTCACTTCCTTATGGATTCTAGGTTCTAGCTTAACTCATTTTAAAACAAATTAGCATAAACATTTTGTGTTCGTTAAAACATCAAAATGAAAAAAAAAAAAAACTCAAGTTTATTTTTAAAAGGTAACTAATTTATTATCAAGGATCTATATATTGAATATGCACTATAAATTATTGTATCTAAGTCCTAATTTAAATATCTACCAAAATAGAACATTATATTTCCAAATATTTTGTATGCATGAACATACTTGGGTAGGGTGAGACTTTAATCGACATGACATACGTTAAGCATATTTTGACATGTTCCTATAAATTTAAAAAATTAAATTAAGTTTATGGTCATTCTATGATTGTATCAACGATTGCAAGTCTATCTAATTGTTGTCTAAATTGTGAAATGAAGGTTAACAAAATTCAACACGATCAAAACGTGTTTAAAACATTATTTTCATCATCCTCTACTACAACCATGTCACTAATAATATGACAAGTATTTCAAGTCAATTCTCGAATAATTTGTCGACTATATATATGGTGTGACTTTAGCAGATGGATCAATACATTTTTTTTTTTTTGTGGTTCTAGCACCACTAACGTCGCCCCATCTCTCTTTTTGACATCTGGTCTTCATTAAGTTTAGTTGTCCTTTGACTTCATCTCTATTAACAAACTCATTTGTTACCTTTGTTATTCTTCATTATATCCTAGTTATTGTTTGTATCAGAGTCTTAATCTTAATGACATTATTAGGAAATGAAATAAATTTAAAGGATTGTATCTTTATAGTGTCAAGTATTAAAATATGTTGCTTGTTCAAAATTTATTTCTCACTTTGTTATTCATTGTCTTCTCAGACACCTGTCTCTTAGAATGTTAAAAAGGCTTTATCCTTAGTTTAGTCATTTTTCTTTGTTAAATTATTACTCGTGTCAGCATGCAAGTTTCATTGTCTGAGCTTCACCTTGAAAGTTAATAAACTATCGAGTTATCCCTTTCAGTTAGTCAATTATGATATTTGGGGTCTTTGTCCGGCTGTGTCCAAAATAGAATTTTGATACATTATTTACTTTTGTGATTACTCTCGTATGACGTGGTTGTACTTTATATAAAATGTTTTATGTTTCTTTCTTATCTTTCTTGATGAAATTTAAACCAAGTTTGGCATTTCTATTAAAATTTTAAGAAGTGATAATGTAGGTTAACATTTATAAAAAAACACTTAGGTTATGTATCTACAAACATGGGACTATTCATCAGTCATCTTGTGCTTAAACTTCATCTTAAAATAAAGTTGACTAAAGAAAAAAAAAATAGGCATCTTCTCGAGGCTATAAGAGCACTATCATTTCATATAAATGTTTCAAAGATTCATATGGGTTGAAAACAACTCAACAGCTTGGTTTATGATTAATTAGATATCTTATTCTATTCTTTAGGGTAAAGTTCTCGATAATGTTCTTTTTCCCGATGAAACCTTTGATTCTTATAAGCTAAAAATATTTTGTCGTACTTATTTTGTTTTAGATGTTTGTCTACAATTATCAAAATTGGATCCCAAATCCTTAAGGTGAATTTTCCTAGGATCTTGTGATGTTACTTTTTACAGAATACACCTTTCACTCTATTAATTAATGCCCAGTACAATTTAGGAAAAGAAGGAAAATGATCTTTTATATACACAATTGTAACGTTCTTGTCCTTTATCTTTTTCATGATCCACCCATTATTTCTTTCTTCTCTACACAACAACAACCTCATGGAAAATGCCTTTTTTCTAGAAGATTTTTTGTTATTAGATCTTAAAACAAGTAACAACCTTCTCATTTCTCTCCCTAAAGGTGAACGTGCTTGCACTTTCTCTATTTCTTCTAATGATTCTTATGCCCAATTTTGTTAATCTACATATTCTTTCATTCTATCCCTTGGTTTTGCATCGATTAGTAAAAATATTCATGAAGCCTTTTCTCACACTGGTGGGCGTAATGCGTTGATGGAAAAATTCAAGAGTAATGACAGTTTGATATTAGTTTCTCTTCTTGGTGGTAAGAAGGTTGTTAGATGTAAATGAGTGTTTGTAGTTATGGTTAATCATGATGGTTCAGTAGCTCAATTAAATGCTAGCCTTGTTGCTAAAGGTTATGTTTAGATGTCAAGATTGATTGTTTTGCCACATTTAGTCATTTTTCTAACTCTCTTCTGTCAGGTTATTTCATATCTATTGCGACTTCTCAAGGTTGGTATTTACATTAACTTGATAATAAAAATGCCTTCTTTCATGGTGATCTTCTAAAAGAAGTATGTAAATACCCACCTAGATTTGTTGCTTAGCAAGGAAGGGGTAAAATACATCACCTTTTTAAAAAAAATATGTATTATAAAATAGTCCACAACATGTTTTGTGAAATTTCATCAAGTACTTGAGCAGTTCGAAATGTAGAAAAGAAAATTATATCTTTGTCTTATATCGATGATCTAGCAGGGTATTATTCTACTAGTTGTATATGTTAATGATGTTGTCAATATTAAAAGTGATACGGTATAGAGTCTCTTAAGTATTTTCTCCATAATCAGTTTTATACTAAAGACTTGGGTTTGTTAAAACTTTTTTAGAAATTAAAGTCATGAGAAGTTAGAAATGTATTTTCAATCGTAGAGAAAATATGTGCTTGTTTTGCTATTAGAGGCGAAAAATTATAAGCTAAGTTATGTAATTCATCAATGATGCCTAGTGTGCAAATTACAAAAATAAGAGAATGATTTCAAGATCTTGAGAGTTATAGAAGATTGGTTGAAAAGCTAAACTAACTCGCAATGACACGTCTATAGACATAGCATTCACTAACCATTGTGAGTTAATTTATGCCTTACCTACTATGGATCATTGGACAAAAGTGCAATAGATTCTGTGTTATTTGAAGGATGCACCAATACGCGACATCTTGTATAATGATCATGGTCATATAAGGATGGAGTGATTCTCTAATGCTGATTGGGTAGGATCAAGAGATAATAAAAGATCAACGTCTAGATATTGTGTTTTTGTAGGGGATAATTTTATATCTCGGAAGAGTAAGAAACAAAATGCCATCTTGTGATCAAATGCTAAATTAGAATAGCGAGCTATGACACAGTTAGTATGTTAAAAATATGAATACATCAACTAATGATTAAATCAGGCTTCAAAATTTCAACTCCAATAAACTTATAGTGTGACAAACAAGGTGTTATTCATATTGCACCCAATTTGATATTCATTAGCAAACTAAGTATATTAAGATTGATTACCTCTTGTCAACAAAGAGCAATTGCTCAACAGTATTAGTGTATAACCAATGACCAAGAGGTTTTGGGTTTGAATCCACCACCCCCAATCGTTGTAATCTCAAAAAAAAAAAAAATCATTACCAAAGTTGCAATGGAGTATCGAAGGGGAGTGTTGATTAAAAACATGCACAGTTATGTGGATGTGGATATGACGGGTGATATAGGTATGACGTCAATCTTTTCTTAATGAACTTGTCTTGAAATTGAGTAAGGGACTTTACATTATAACATTCAAATGCTATAAATTTTGCAAAGAATCGAGTGTTTCATTTTATAACGAAACACGTACATGAAAGATATTGTTTTATCATATCAACTTTAGAGGATTAATGGGTAGTGTTTAAAAAGATTCCAGAAAGTCAAAATTCAGTCGATACGTTTACCAAGACCGTTCCTACTGTTAAAATGAAGTTGTGTGCAACTTCAATTGAAATTCTCTACGAGTAGAGAGAAGTTGCTACCGTTGCAGAAAAAACATAACATGTTACTTGTTTTATCTTCAAATGGAAGATTGTTAAGTAAATAAAATGAAAACAAGTTGGTCCATGTTGGCCCATTTTTTTTCTTCTTTTATGTTTTGTTTGCCCTACAACAGGGGTATGCGACAAATTTAAAAAGAAATAAATTGTATTATTGTGATTGTTGTATTGTTAGATTTTAATCAGATAAAAAAGTTGCAGTCGTTATGTATTACAAAGTTGAGAAGAAAATATCTATGATTTTTCTTTTCATGGTTCTTAGTGGAAAAGACTGTAAGGTATTTTTGTTGGTGTGTTTTGGGGAGTAGTTTTTTTCTCCATTAAAAGAGTTTGTGAATTTCTTGTACAGTAATTCGTGATTCTTTTTTTCAAGAGAAAATATAGAAATCATTCGAGATAAGAGAATATATATTTGCTCTCAAATAAATGGGAGCAAATTACCAATTTCCAAATGATTAAATTATTATGTAACTGATCTTTTCGGTATCTAATTTTCTGATTAAAATTATAATATTTAGCCAATTAAACATATTCATACTAATTTTAATATATTTTTTAATTCAATAAGATGAAAGACTTATAAGTTTTAATTCCAAATAAAGAGGTGAGGATTTAAATCTATGGCATCTTGATAAAATGAACACTCATATTAGTTGAGTTATTGTAAGGGACCGACCCGAATGGGGCACTAAATGGGCCCTTACCCCAATGCATGCATTCAAAGTAAAGGACATTTAAACAGACATGATTTCGGATTCCAATTAAAACAAAACATTCAAAATAACCCTTTTTAAAAATTAGACAATTTCCCTAGAACCTGTCCCTGTTTCCAAGCACCTGTTCCAAGATAAATACAGTTCCAAAGTTTACTCTGATCAGAGATTTACTAAAAACCATTCAAAACCTGTTCAGATACAAAATGCTGGAATCCACAAAACATTTACAAAACATCCTAGGGCTCCGTGTGCCGCCACATGCATTGGGGGAAAATAAAACATAAAGAGTCATAACACAAAATCGAGTTTGATGATCGAGCCCCATGATCACAGCTCCTCCTTCACCATCCTGTCTCGCAACTCGGTTACCTGTGGAAAAACCACAATAATAAGGGTGAGCAACGAATTGCTCAGTAAGAATCCCCAACCGGGGTACAATACGATATACATGGTCATCTCGATGAATGCATGCAAGCTATGAATATAAACACGAGTAGAGCACATAGCTTAGCCCCACACTGGGCCTCGGATGCCAACTCGTGGTCTTAGTCCGGAATAATATCACCACACGATTCAATACACAAGTCGCCCTATACGAGAAACAAGTCCGGCCTCGGCTGCTCTCATCGTCGACAAAAAGGTACACCGGCTCAAGATCCCGATGAGCTCTCGGTCGGCGCCTGTAATGAGCGTAAGCATGTACCGCGTGCTACTGCGGACCATGGGGTTTGCCGGAGTGCGAAGGCAAAGCCGCCCATGTCCGGCCACCACGCCTAACTAAATCTTTGGATCGGTGTCACGCGACATAGGGTGTGAGACACGGACACGTAAACTATGTCACTGAACCACCGCTTTGGGGCCAAGGCGGTCGTGGTAGGCTTTCACCAGAAGCCGCCCTTGCCTTAACAGTGGCAATCGGGGGCTCCGCCAAACATGCCGAGGACATGCCGCTGCCGCCGGACGAGGCAATGCCAAGTCATCATCCCGACCGTTGGGGCATTTAACAGTCTGCCACCCTCACCCAAGATTGCAAGGCCTACCGGTAGGGTTAGCTAATCCCTCACGGGGTCCAGGGACGGAATGACTTGTTCGACGTCCCTGCCATGGATGCAAGGTACTTTATGCATCAGGCCCGGATGATGCTATCTACCTGCACTTCTAACCTGCCCTAGCAAACAACAAACAATTCCATAAAATCCAATACGTGCTCAATAAGAATACAACGAGCCTAGCATGATACTACGAAGCAAGGAACAGATACGAGCATGCTATAAGGGAACAACCTAGCATGGATTAACATGAGAATTAGTTAGGAAAAACATGCTAATCGGGAATTCAGAATTGAGTACCTAGCTATACATGTCAATAAACAAAAACAAGCAATCAATCAGCAATCGCATAATATATCGCAGGGCCCACACAACTCCGGTAAGAAATCCTTACCTTGGTCGGGGACGATTTGACACGAAATCCTAAGTGGCGAACGAAACCGAACTAGCTACCGAGAACCTACCAATCACAACAAAAATCACACAATAGGCCTAAATATAATAAAATAAACAAGGCTCAACTCGGGAGCAACTCACGAGGTGCGACGAACGCACGAACGGGCCGATTGCACGAACGGGCAAAGAACGGGGCTATTTGGCGCTGGCTGGGCGCAAATGGGCGCGAGCCGCGCATGACGAACAGGCGCGGCGACGCGAGGCTCGGCTGGGCGCTGGCGAGGACGCGCGCGCGCGGACGCGAGCGGAGCTGGGCGACACAGGGGCGCTCGGGCGCGGCGACACACGGCGGCTGGGCTGCGACAACGAGCTGGCTTCCGCGCGAAGGGCTGGCGAGCTCGGCGGGCTGGGCTGCGACAGAGCACGCGAACAGGGCCGAACAGGGGCGATGAAGAAGACCCGAATTCGAGCGATCCACGGGGATTCGATGAGCGATGCTTTGATGGCGAACTCCCCTACACTAGCTGCACAAAACCCATACCTCAAATCGCCTCGACTCAGCCGGAAAACTCGAAATCGGAACAGGGGAGACGGAAACGCGAAGGAGAAGAAGAGAAGGAGAAACTTACCAGCTGCTCACGATTTTGCTTCAGATTTGGGAGAGGAACTCGGTCGAATTGGAGATGGAGAAAGAAGAAATCGCGAAGGAAAAGTGAGTCGGTCGGAGGAGAATTTCGCGAAGGAAGAAGAAGAGATGGGGAAGAAGCTCGGGCGATTTTGGCTTTTAAATCCGAAGGCACGAAACAAGGGATATGTATTAGATCGCGCGTTTAGAAGCACAAGAGCGCTCAGCGGCTCGATTGGCAGCGCCCCCTGCCTAGCACGCGACACGTCCTTGGCTCGAATCTCACTCAATGTGCTATTTAATTCCCTATTTATTTTTACCTTTTTCCAAGCCCAAAAGTCTTCACCAAAATTCCCGATCCTATTCAAATCGACTCATAATTTTTTCGGCAATTAACAAATACAAAACCGACCCTGCCGGCCCGACCAAAATTACCAAAATGCCCCTGGGCCTCCCGGGAAGACCGGGATGAAATTTCCGGGCCGTTACAGTTATACTCTAATAAAATTAATAAAAAGTAGGTTAAAATACCATTTTGGTCCCTCGACTTTACTATTTGTTACATTTTGGTCCCTCAAGTTTGAAATGTTCAATTTTAGTCCCTCGACTATTGCATTTGTCCAATTTTAGTCTTTCAACTTTCAATTGTCCAAATTTAGTCTCTCAACTTTTGATTAAACTTAAAAATAGTCCCTACAATCATTTAATTTTCACTCACTTCCATCTTTCTCCCTCCTATCCCATGTTTCTCTCTCTCAAATCCACCATTGTTTTTCTCTCCCCCTTTCTTATTTAATCTTCTTTCAAATTTGTTGATATCCAGGTTAAATGGATGATAATAACATGAATTAATTTCATATGCCCTACTATGGAATTTCTAAAGCTAACAAGGTGCTTTGGGGTTAAGAAATTGGAGGAATCTCCTGTTCTTAACCATTAGATTTTGATAAATCTCTATTTTTGTGTTGAACTTCACCTCTAAAACTCACATTCAACAAAAGAGTCCAGTGTGCGCTTAAGCTGAATATTTTGTGTACAAAGTTTTGGTGCCCGAAAAAAAAAACAGAACAAATTCTCACCAATGTCTGAATTCTTCGATTTCTTTTTTTTTTTTTAGTTATTGCTTCACTACCACCTTCTCACCAACGTCCACCCATACTTGCAATCTCAAAATCCTCTTAATATCAACAAATTTGAAAAAAGATTAAATAAGAAAGGGGGAGAGAAAAGCAATGGTGGATTTGAGAGAGAGAAACATGGGATAGGAAGGAGAAAGATGGAAGTGAGTGAAAATTAAATGATTGTAGGGACTATTTTTAAGTTTAATCAAAAGTTGAGGGACTAAATTTGGACAATTGAAAGCTAAAGGACTAAAATTACTATATGGCTTACTATATGGCTTAAGAGGAAAATCATTTTTGGACGATTTTACCTAAGTCATATTCTAAATTACAAACATGACATCTATTGGAATATAAAAAAAATAATAAATGTAAATAATGTAGAAGATATTTACATTATCATTTAGATTTCCATCTGTAGAAGATAAGGTAGTTTTATCAAATCTCATAGATTTTATGATTAAGTTATAAGAGATTTCAACAATGAAATGAAGATATATTCAATATCATTTAAATTTTTATCATCTTTATAACCTAGAAAATAAGATATTTTTACCAAATCTCATCCTATAAATAGTTCTCTGCATTTTTTTTATTTGCTTGGATTTACTTTTCTTTGTTTTTTTTTATAATAATAAGTTATCTTATTTTGGTTGGATTACTCACCTTAATTTTCATCTAAAATTTCTTTGTTGCAATCATTTTTGTAGGGATCTTTTTTGCATAATTGTTTCCTTTCAAAAGAAGACTTGGAGATGTTGAAAAAAATGTTTGAAGACCGAATCTAAAGTGCATGAATTCTTTAGTTTCAAAGTTTGTAAGAATGATTTCCTACTATTACTATATATATATATATATATATGGTTATCTATATTTTGTTTACAAAAACATTTGAAACTTTATCTTTTGCTTGGATTACCTTTCTTGGTTTCTTTTTGTTTTATAATAAAAAATTTAGTTATCTTATTTTCGTTATGTGGTGCGCGACAGGATGCCTGAAGGAGGAGCTGTGATCATGGGGCCCAGTCTTCCAACTCTGATTTTTGTATTATGACTCTCGTGTGTTTTTGTTTTCCCCTGAATGCATGTAGCCGGGCACGAAGCCCTAGGATGTTTGTAAATATTTGTGGATTCCAGCATGTTGTATCTAAACAGGTTTTGAATGGCTTTTAGTAAATCTCTGATCAGAGTAAACTTTGGAAATTTATTTATCCTGGAACAGGTGCTTGGAAACAGGGACAGGTTTCAGGGAAAATGTCTAGTTTTTAAAGAGGTTATTTTGAATGTTTTGTTTTAATTGGAATCCGAAATCATGTCTGTTTAAATGTCCTTTACTTTGAATGCATGCATTGGGATAAGGGCCCATTTAGTGCCCCATTCGGGTCGGTCCCTTACAGTTGCTCTAACTTTCATCCAACTTTTCTTTTGTTGCAATAATTTTTGTATGGATCTTTTGTTGTTCAGACTTGGAGACGTGGAAATTTTTTTTTGAAGAATGATAAAATTATCATTTGAGGTTAAAGATAAGTTCATAAATGTATACTAATAATAAATATATTTAGCTTATTTATATTTATAATTATAATAATGATATAACTCTTATAAATTTTATAATTCAATAATAATTGGTCTATTAATAGATAAATTGAGAAAAAGCTAAAGAGTATCGATTTTAAAAAATCAGAGATAAAATTTAATTTTAATGCGATAAATTTTATTAAGTTTATTTTTAAATAATAACACCTATTAGTTTTTAAGCTCAAAATAAAATATTAACGGTTTTTAACATAAATATGAATTCTAATAAATTTAATTAACATGAAAAAATAATTATAAAACTCAATATTATATTGAAATTATTATTTGATGATTTAAATTTAGTGCAAAAATGTAGGTAACAATTTATAATTATATTTATACAATCTATTATTTAAAAAATTATCACGAACACCGTGTTAAAATTCTAGTAGTTAAAAATTGAGAGTTGTGTCAAAAACTCGCTTGTTTGTAGTTTTTGTGCGGAGGAGTTAGACTCAAAACCTTATTTGGATGTAGATTTAAAAACGAGTATTATTTTTAGTAGTTAAAAAAGAAATGATTAAAAATGAGTTATTTTTTAAAGTAAAAATGAGGAGTTAATACAAACTCGTTTGGATGTACATTTTCGACGAGAAAAATGTGCCAAACAAACAGCCTCTAGGGTGATTGGATTTTGGAGTAACTAGAGGAAATAATGTAGAAGAGAAAGAGAACTTGAATGATTTGAAAAGATGAAATATTTGTTTGAAAATTGATGTTTTGGAAAGGAAAGGTTAGAAAAACTTTTTGAGGGAAGAAACTCTGATTTCCTGTTATATTCCATTCTGATCATACATATAAATACAACCTAACAAAAACAAACTACAAGATTTTTCTATAAAACCTCACCTAACTAATCTAATGAAAGAATTAAATAAAAAATTAATAAATTACTAAACTAACCCTAACTTTTCAATACTCCCCTCTGCTAGATTGTATATATTATACAAACCTAGCTTGCTATTCATGTCTTCAAAGTTAGGTCTTGGTAACGGTTTAGTGAGGATGCCTGCCACCTGCTGCTTGGTTGGAACATAAACTAGTTTAATCAGTTTACTATTAACCTTTTCAAAGAAGAAGGGTTTGTTTCATAACGATCTCGTTTCTTGCTTCTTAGTTCCTGTTTCTTTGTTGTTCCTAGATTTTTTAGAATAAGAAATAAGAATATGTTTGATAACTATTTATGCTTATTTTTTTAAAAAATAAGAAACATAATTTTTTTTCTACTTTGTAGTTTAAAATTATTTTTTATAATTTTTAAAATTTTAATACATGTAGTTTTAAAATATATAATATGCATTAAAAAAATTTATTATAAAAAGTTTTCAAAAAAAATAAAAATGATATGAGTTAATATAAATAAATATCTTGTAAAATAAAATACAAATAAGTTTTAATTCAAATTAAACAACAAATTTAAAATATTATTTCTCTCTAAATCTTTCATATGAAATATGCCGACTCAAATATATGACGATTATATTTCAAAACTAATTCACAACTGCACCACTGACACTCCGTACTAATTCAATTATATATTGTTCAACAAATAGTATACATATTAAAATTACAATAAGAACAAATATAAATTTAAGCAGAAACCAGGATTTGAACCTGATTTGCTAATATTAAGTTGGCTCCAAAACCAATAAGCCCTACTTCTTTTTAAATTAGAATTGGTCGCGTTTAATTTATATACGTAAGTCAGCTTCAAGTTTAAAAAAAGGGAAATAGTAATAAATGTCTAAAATTAGAAACTATCCCAAGAAAATGTCTATTCATTTTTTATTTTAAATTTTTGTCTAAATCAAAATTAAGTGAAGAGAGATAATATTTACATTCTCATAGTGTCCCTATTTTACATTTTTTAATATTTAAAAAATATAATAAAATAACAACTCCTATTGTCAACCATCCCCTAACTTTAAGGAATAAAAAAAAAACATATGTTGGAAACTTTCCCTTAATTTGAGGAATATATCTAATACCCATTTATATATATATATATATATATATATATATATATACTTTTTAATTTCTTTTGCTCTTTTATACTCTCAATATTTAGTCCCACCAATTTTTTAATCAAACAAATAATATCTATATCATTCAACACTCAATCTCGACCATTGATTTTTATTTTTTTATCCTTTTATTCGTTTTGCAGCACTCTATCTCACACTTGCCACATTTTTCAGTCTTAGATTGATCTCACTCCCACTTTCGATCGTAATTTGTTGGTTCTCACTTTCATTCAGCTAAGATATTCACAAGGTTTTGTTTTGTTTTTTTTTCCTTTGATTCTTTGTTAATGGAAGCAACGCCAATTACAATTGCTTTAACAAAATTTGAGATGATCCAAATGTATATTCCAATGACAACACAATATGTTTTGACATCGTTCACAGATCCAACGATATCTCAACTTTTATCCATCATCACTGCACGTCTTGAATTGGATGGAAGAGTATCTAGTCTTTTTCATTACAAATATAAGAATAACAAAGCAAAGGGCATACTGGTAACAAAAGATAGAGGCGTGGGATGAATATTAAATAGGGTTGCAAACAGTGTGTACACGACTGATGCATTCTAGCTGAAATCACGACAGTATATATTGGTACACATGGAATATATCCAGGAACAAGAGATGCAAAAAAGAGGGAACAATACATGTAAATAAACCTACATAGTAGCATACACCTACATCACCAAGAAGATAGAGACGTGCAGTGGATGTTCAATGGGTTTGCAAACGGGTGTGTACAGTGACTGATGCAAAAAAGAGGGAACAATACATGTAAATAAACCTACATAGTAGCATACACCTACATCACCAAGAAGATAGAGACGTGCAGTGGATGTTCAATGGGTTTGCAAACGGGTGTGTGCAGTCGGTGTGCACGTCTTGAATTGGATGGAAGAGTATCTAGTCTTTTTCATTACAAATATAAGAATAACAAAGCAAAGGGCATACTGGTAACAAAAGATAGAGGCGTGGGATGAATATTAAATAGGGTTGCAAACAGTGTGTACACGACTGATGCATTCTAGCTGAAATCACGACAGTATATATTGGTACACATGGAATATATCCAGGAACAAGAGATGCAAAAAAGAGGGAACAATACATGTAAATAAACCTACATAGTAGCATACACCTACATCACCAAGAAGATAGAGACGTGCAGTGGATGTTCAATGGGTTTGCAAACGGGTGTGTACAGTGACTGATGTGTTCCAGCTAAAATTACAGCAGTATATATTGGTACACATGAGTATATAACCACGAACATGAGATGAAAAAATAAAAGGAAACAAATAAATGCACACCGACTGATATGATTGAATACGGTTACGAACAGTCATGTATAAATCCATGTGCATTCTCTAATCCAAGTTTGACGCAGATATTATTATGTGAAGCCGTACTGACAGTTACACAAGGTCAAAGGATGCAGTTGCCTCAGGTGAGTTTTTCTTTATTTTTTGTTTTCTCTTTTTAAATACACTCAGCGACCAACAAACTTTCTGTGGGGGCTTCTTATGTAGTGTTATGTATGCTTATATGCAGTAAAAAAATTTAATGTTGGTTAAAAAATCAAATTTAAATCGGTATATTTCAGCTTTTTAAAAAATTTGTTTGTTTAAATCAATTTTTAGATTTGGTGGAAGTTTGTTGAAAAATATTTCATCTTTAAATATATTAGTAGATTTCTTTTTAGATTTGGTGAAATTCTATTGAGGATTTTTGTTTAGATTTGGTGAAATTTTGTTTGAATGGTTGTTATAAAAAGTCAATATTTTGAATAATACGTAAAAAAAAGAAACTGATTTAAATTCCGGGGGTACAACGGTCTATTTTATATTTAGTTATTTAAAATTTATTTTTGAATTAAAGAATAGACATTTATTTAAAGTCTAAAAAAGTGTAGACATCTCCTTGAAATAGTTTCTAATTTCAGACATTTACCTAGTTTTCCCTTAAAGAAAGAAATGGAACTAGAGAAACTAGTTTTGGGAGTTTCTTATTTTTTTACATAATTTAAGAAACGTTTTTTTTTTAATTAGGGAACAAGAATCGGGAACAGTTACCAAACATGCCCGTTTTCCAAAAAACAAACAACAGAAACGAGAAACAAGAAATGAGAACTTTATCAAACGAGCCCGAAGTGTCAATCAATTTCAACATGCTTCGTCCTATCATGATGAAGAGGATTCTTGGCAATACTTATGCAGCTTGATTATCGCACATCACTTGAATCGATGTTGGACACTCTTGTTTTAACTCATTAAGGACTCTTTTTACCTAGATGCCTTCGCATATGCCTTGAGACAGAGCTCGATATTCGGCTTCAACTCTACTTCTAGCAACCACTAGTTGTTTTTTACTTCTCCAGGTAACAAGATTGCCCCATACAAATGAGCAATGCCTAGAGGTTGATCTTCTTTCTGTAGTATCACCTACCCAATCCGCATCTGAGTATATCTCTACATCTTTCTTATCAGTTCGTTTGACGGGTAACCCTTTCTCAGGAGTCATCTTCAGATATCTGAGGATTCTATACACCACTTCCATATGTTCGTTATGACGAACACTTTGGAGGAATGTGCACACCAGCAAAAATCTTTCAGTCCGACTACTTCTGGCCTAGTATATTTTAGGATGTGCATCACGACGCGAAAACGTGCGATGAATGTCAAAGAAAATGGAATATAGGAAAGAGAGATTAAATGCTTTTAAATTCGATTCTAGAGGTCGAATTATTTGACATCTGAAGAATTAATTTCATGGGACCATTTCCCCTTTTGCACGAGAATTCGTACATATTGGTTGCGGTTGACTATGTTTCTAAATGGATAGAAGTGATTGCCACACCTTTCAACGATGCTAAAACTGTCATCTGATTTTTGCAGAAATACATTTTCACAAGGTTTGGTACACTGCGAGCACTAATTAGTGATGAGGGAACACATTTCATAAACAAAGCAATGACTTATGTGCTGCAGAAATATAACATCAAGCATCACATTGCAACATCTTATCATCTGCAAACCAATGACCAAGTAGAATTCTCCAATCGGGAAATCAAAAGTATCCTTGAAAAAGTTGATGGACCGAATAGAAAAGAATAGTCTTTATGACTGGATGATTCGCCTTGGGCCTATCGTACCATATTCAAGACTCACTGAATATGTCACCATACAAGATAGTTTATGGATAATCGTGTCATTTGCTTGTTGAATTGGAGCATTAAGCTTTTTTGGCGCTGAAAAAGCTAAATCTAGATCTTTAGAAAGTTAATTCTTCCAGAATGATGCATGTGCTTGACTTGGAGAAGCACAGATACTTTGCATATAATAATGCAAAGTTATACAAGGAGAAGAAAAAAAATGGCATGATCGTAGATTGATCAAGAAAACATTTGAGGTAGGTCAGTAGGTACTTTTTTTTAACTCATGATTTTTTTTGTTTCCAAGAAAGCTCAGATTCAACTGGTTTGGACCATTCTGCATTACACAGGTTAAATCAGGTGGAGCGATCTGGTTAAAAAACAAGGTCAACAGATATGAGTTTGCTGTTAATGGATAAAAATTGAAGTATTACTATAATTAGGATATTCAATGCAAAGTATCTTCATTATCGTTAACTGAAGAATGAGTGCACGAGTTTACGTTTGGAGCAAAGTGTATCGGTACATTTATTTTGTTGCTCCAATCATGCTAAGTTATAACTTTTTGTATCTGCTTACTTAAGAAGTAGTCAAATATTTTTCTTTTTATTTATTTATTTCAGTTTCTTATCTTTTATTTTCATTTTAGTTAGGAAAAGTAGTTTGTTTCTACTTATGGTTATTGAGAAGGTCGAAATCCTATAAGATGCGATGCAGGGAATTAAAATTTAATCATATCATTGCAATTATTACGGCGAGATATTGGGCAGCCAGATTAAAGGTTTTCTAATCCAGCGGTTAGCGTTACATGCAAAACCGCCTTAACCGAAACGTCAACTAATGCAAATGCGGCGTTTGACTACTTCAGATATTCTATCCCCTCGCCTCGCTATTTCAATGACCGTTCATCGTACTTCCCCCTTCATTCATCCATAACCATCGAAACCTTGAACCTCTCTTCCTCTATACTAAAAAACCAATTTACTCACCATGGTGCGAAAACTAGCAACAAAATGTTGAAGACTGTGGAACATAAGGAGAGAAGGACAAAGTGAGGTTGACCCCAACCAAGAACCTGAGCCAGCCAACGATGCACAAGCCATCGAGGAAGGTGACCAGTCGTGAGCTAGCACTCCCAAGCGTAGGCAAACCATTGCATCACCAGTAAAGGCAGAGGAGCGCACGTAAGAAGGAAAATCTTTGAAAGCTTCTAGAGAAGAAAGAATGGTCACATCGACACCACGGTGGGCCCCGCCATTGGTACTGATTGACAATTCTGATGGATACTTCAAAGGTTTAACACCTTCAATGGACAAGTGAGACTTGGAGGAGTTTAATCAAAATATGGAGGAGTTTGTGCGAGAAATAGAATCCGAGCGTAGAGAAAATGCAAACGCGGGCATCTCTTAACTTATTGAGGTGGCTGATGAGGCTGAGGAGGAAGAACGACCACATCAGGACGGAAAAGCATCGATGGTGGAAGAGCATCTAGGTAGGTGTAGAATAACAATGTTGGCATCGTAGGACCTTTTCCAATGCCAATCTAGGGATGAAGAAGATGAAGGCTTTGCCACGCATAGAAGAACAAGGCTAACATGCTTAGGAAAAGTACCACGCCTTGAGGAAAAATGGCATTTAAGCGCTTAAAGGCTGCCGCAAATGCAGTAGAACCGGGGCCATCCACACACCCCCATATGTCTACCCGCCCACTAGGCACAAAAGCAAAGTTGGTGCGCTGCATCTGGTGGCTATCCAAGAGTCTGGGCACGTACCTAGAGTCGTGCGCGAAAAAGTCATGCACGTACCTAGTTTCCATCTTTATCGCATTACTCTTCCTCTATGCTTATTATGTTTTTCCTGAAGTATATTAATAAAATCATTTTCTCCATTTTATTCTCTGCTTAGATAATCTTTTTTTACCTATGCAATGATGATTTCTCACTTTTTAATCTTGTGCATTTTAAAAAAAAAAAAAACATTGCCTAAGTACGCTGAAACTTAATCTACCACAAGACAGTCGATTGCTAGTATTATAATGAGGTTGTTTAGGGACTAATTCCTTTTAAACTTGGGACAATTGCACACTTTTTTGGGAGGAATCCAAAATCTTGAAATAGGGAAATTGAATCCAATGCGATGTTAAATCATGTGACAACAACAGTTTAGAAAAGACACCAAGTCACACACAAGAAAAATAAGGAAAGAATCAAGTGAGAAAGCAATTGTTAACTAACCAGACACTACGAGACAATCTGCAGAAATCACGAGATTTATACCTTAAAGATACGACGAGATTGGCAATCAATCAGTATGAATCTACTGTGCTAATTCGGCTACTAACCCAAACCAAGGAGATTCGAGAAGATTCAAAAAGAGATTATAAAAAGAAACCATTTGAACGAGAGAGGGAGAGAGAAACCACGACTGTGTTCTTTTCTTGTGTTGTTTTACTTTGCTTTACAAACTCATTTTGGCATTTAAATAATACCTGTTTCAGCATGTCTATATGTACGTTGTTATCCTTGTTTCTTTTCTGCACTATGAACTAATCTCTCAACGGGTAAGTTTTGGGAAATATAGAATAGCTCACACATGTGCTACATAGATCTATGGAGGAAATAACTAAAGCATGTTAACTAGGTTTTCCTTCTATTAAGAGATATAGTTATTCTATTTTGAATGTTATTAGCTGTTGATTTATACTAATTTTATTCTAATTAATTCCTTCCTTAATTGTATGATTCTATATGTAATTGTTTCCTTATTGTAAATAATGCCTTATTTGGAGAATAGAGTTTCTCCTATAAAAGAAAGGTCACTGTAGCATTTTGAAATATCGATTAATGAAATAAAACTTATTTCTATTCTTTCTAAATCGACATGGTATTAGAGCATAAAATATTTTAAAACCCTAGTCGAATTCTAAACACAGTCACAACCCTAGCCACCATTTATCAAAGGTTTATCCTACTTGTGACTAGTGTATTCAAATTCGTACCTGGGCATTAAAATCTGCTGTTTCATAACTTTCTCTTTTCATTTGAGGATCTGGTGGGTATCGTTTTTGTCATCAAAGTTCTTTCCTGTTGGGTTCTTTAGAATTTTCCACATCGCTGCCTTCTGTGTTGCTCGAGCGAGAAAGAAAGGCGGCCCACAAATCTCAAACCTGTGAACACGCGATCCAGATATACCCACGAACGGATCCGAAGAGAGATTTGAGAACTTGTGCGACCTAGATCTTGCAGCAACCCGCGAACCCGTTTGTGCGAACGTGTGACTCGTGAAATTTTCATGATTTTTAATTTGGCGATCTCTTCTGATTTGACGATTCTACAGCTATTTTTTGTGTGTTTTTTAAATGATTTTTTTCACCCTTATTTTAATTAATTTATTTTAGATTTACTCTCTGATTTTAATTGATTTTATCATTATATATTAAAAAAAGTTTACTAAATTTATTGCATTTGTTTTCTACATAAATTTTTTCAAAATTACACCATAACTAGTGATTTTTTTTTTCTTTTTTCCCTTTCAACTTGTTTCGATTGTTCGTGACCAAAATTAGGCCGGTGACCCAGATACTGTAACGACCCGGAAATTTCATCCCGGTCTTCCCGGGAGCCGGTTTTGTATTTGTTAATTGCCAGAAAAATTATGAGTCAATTTGAATGGGATCGGGAATTTTGGTGAAGGCATTTGGGCTGGGAAGAATGTGGAAATAAATAAGGAATTAAATAGCGCGTCGAGTGAGATTCGAGCCAAGGACGTGTCGCATGCTAGGCAGGGGTCGCTGCCAGCCGAGACACTGGGCGTGTTTGTTAATCTTCGCGCGCGACCTTGTATATAGCCGTGTTTTCGTGCCTTCGGGTTTAAAGCCAGAGCCGCCCGAAGCTTCTCCCCCATTCTTCTTCTTCTCCTTCGCGACATTTCCTCGACCGACCGAGCTTCGTGATCGCGAATTCGTCCTTCTTCAGCTCCAATTCGACCGGGTCCCTCTCCCAAATTCGAAGTCAATCTCCTCCGAGCCGTTTGGTGAGTTCTTCTTCTCCTCTCCGTCCAAAATCCGATTCCTTTCCCCTGTTTGGGCCTCGCCATTTCCGGCCGAGTCGAGGTGATTTGAGGTGTGGGTGTTGTGCAGCTAGTATAGGGGAGTTCTTCATCAACGAATCGGCAGTCGAATCCTCTCCAATCGCTCGAATTCGAGCTCGTTCTTCTCCAACGCCCAGATCGCCTTTGTTCGCCCCTCGTTCGTCGAGCTCGCGGATCGCCTCGCCCGGATCGCGCACGCGCTTGCTGCACAGGTTCTTCGCGTCGCGCGATCGCGGCCCGCCCGCCGAGCCACGCTGCGCATCCTCGCCAGATCTCGCGATCGCGCTTCGCGCGCGCCCGTATGAAGCCGCATCGCTCGCGCTCCCGCGTCCGTGCCCAACGCCCTGTTCGTCCGCGCGCAGCTCGCGCCCACTCCTGCGCCCCAGCGCGCCCAGCCAGCTTCGTTGCTGCCCCGTTCGTGCAATCGGCCCGTTCGTGCGTTCGTCGCGCCTCGTGAGTTGCTCCCGAGCTGAGCTTTGTTTGTTTTATTATATTTAGGCCTATTGTGTGATTTTTGTTGTGATTGATAGGTTCTCGGCAGCTAGTTCGGGTTCGTTTGCCATTTAGGTTTTCGTGTCAAATCGTCCCCGACCAAGGTAAGGATTTCTTACCGGAGTTGTGTGGACCCTGCGATATATTATGCGATTGCTGATTGACTGCTTGTTTATGTTTATTGACATGTATAGCTAGGTACTCAATTCTGAATTCCCGATTAGCATGTTGTTCCTGATTAATTCTCATGTTAATCCATGCTAGGTTGTTCCTTTCTAGCATGCTCGTATTTGTTCCTTGCTTCGTAGTATCATGCTAGGCTCGTTGTATTCTTATTGAGCACGTATTGGATTTTATGGAATTGTTTCTTTGTTTGCTAGGGCGAGTTAGAGTTGCGGGTAGATAGCATCATCCGAGCCCGATGCATAAAGTACCTTGCATCCATGGCGGGGACGCGAGGCAGTGCTCGTCCCTGGACCCCGTGAGGATTAGCTAACCCTACCGGTAGGCCCCGCAATCTTGGGTGAGGGTGGCGATCGTTAAATGCCCCAACGGTCGGGATGATGACTTGGCATTGCCTCGCCCCGGCGGCCGGCATGTCCTCGGCATGTTTGGCAAGAGCCCCGATTGCCACTGTTAAGGCAAGGGCGGCTTCTCGGTGTAAGCCTACCACGACCGTTCCTTGGCCCAAAGTGCGGTGGTTCAGGTGACATAGTTTACGTGTCAGTCTTACACCCCTATGTCGGTGACACCGATCCAAAGATTTAGTTAGGCGGCGTGGTGATGGACATGGCGGCTTGCCTCTAGACCCGGCACCCCCATAGTCGCGCAGAGCACGCGGTACATGCTTACGCTCATTACAGCAAAGCGCCCGACCGGAGAGCTCATCGGGATCTTGAGCGGTGTACCTTTCGTCGACGATGAGACAGCCGAGGCCGGGACTTGTTTCTCGTATAGGCGACTTGTGTATTGGGGTGTGTGGTGATATTATTCGGACTAAGACCTTAAATTGGCATCCGAGGCCCAAGTGTGGGCTAAGCTATGTGCTCTATTACGTGTTTATATTCATAGCTTGCATACGCTCATCGAGATGACCATGTATATCGTATTGTACCCCGGTTGGGGATTCTTCTTGAGTAATTCGTTACTCACCCTCATCGTGGTTTTTCCACAGGTAACCAAGTTGCGAGAGAGGATGGTCAGGAGGAGGAGCTGTGATCATGGGGCCAGTCTTCCAACTCGATTTTTGTATTATGACTCTTTATGTTTTGTTTCCCCGAATGCATGTGGCGGGCACTGAGCCCCTAGGATGTTTTGTAAATGTTTTGTGGATTCCGGCATTTTGTATCTGAACAGGTTTTGAATGGTTTTTAGTAAATCTCTGATCAGAGTAAACTTTGGAAATGTATTTATCTTGGAACAGGTGCTTGGAAACAGGGACAGGTTCCAGGGAAATTGTCTAGTTTTTAAAGGGGTTATTTTGAACATTTTTGTTTTAATTGGAATCCGAAATCATGTCTGTTTAAACGTCCTTTACTTTGAATGCATGCATTGGGGTAATGGCCCATTTAGTGCCCCATTCGGGTCGGTCCCTTACAGATACACTTCAACCAAATCTGTATCGATTATTGTCCCAATTGAAAATCTTCGTTAAAGGTTAAGTTGTCACATAGTTTGGCTCGCTGTGTTGCTCGGTAACTTTGACAGTCGATTCATTTATTTGTTGTTTGGTTTTCACAACTAGAATTCTTGGATATTTGGTGTATTTTTTTAAAAGATGACAGACTATCAAAATTTGATGCCTACAGTCTCTGGCTCACGTAATGATCAGTTCTTCTCTGCCACAAATATTATTAGTGCCCTTGTTGCTGACAATAGGTCTCTGAATCAAGAGCACATTCATCAAGTTCTGAAACTGCTAAATATCACATCATCTGGTAATTGTTGTGTTTCCTTGGCACAATCAGGTAATTATCCATGGGTCGTACCTTGTCTTAATTCATCTCCATGGATCATCGATTCTAGGGCATCTGATCATATGACTACTTCTTCCTAGTTTTTTACCTCATATATTCCTTTATATTCTAAAGAAAAAAAATTAGAATTGCCGATGGAAGTTTCACTTCTATTGTAGAAAAATGAACTATTTTCTTAAATTTAACCTTAACTTTAAAATTTGTTCTTCATGTCCCTAAATTAGCTTGCAACCTGTTATCTGTCAGTAAAATTTCCAAAGATGCTAATTGTCGCGTTACTTTCTTTCCTACTTATTGTGTTTTTCATTATCAAGAGTTAGGGGAGATGATTGGACGTGCTAGAATGTTGGACAATCTCTATTATTTCGAAGAGGAACCATCCGGTAATAGAAAAGTTCAAGGTTTAAGTAGTGTTAGTTCTTCTCTTGTTAAAGAAACTATTTTACTTTGGTATCGTAGACTTGGTCATCCTATTTTTTCGTATTTAAAATATTTATTCTCAGACTTATTTAAAGGAATTGATTGTTCAACTTTTCATATGTGTCAAAACCTTACAAAGCCTCCAAACCTTTTTACTTAATTCATAGTGATGTTTGAGGTCCATCTAAAATTTGTACTCGTAGTGGAAAACGATGGTTTGTTACATTCATTGATGATCATACTCGTTTGACTTGAGTTTATTTGTTAACAAAAAAATCTGAGGTTCAAGATATTTTCATTCACTTTTATAATATGATTGAAAATCAACTTCAAACAAAAATAAGCAATTTACACACTGATAATGGGACTGAATATTTTAATGAAATTTTAGACACATTTTTTAAATATAAGGGGATATCTCACCAATCTACATGTAGAGATACTCCTCAACAAAATGGAATTTTAGAAAGGAAAAATAGACATATAATGGAGGCTACACGTGCACATATGATTTCTATGCATGTTCTCACTTAATTATGGGGTGACACAGTCCTTACCACTGCTTACCTTATAAACAAAATGCCTTCTAAAATATTGTCATTTAAAACCCCTCTTAGCATCTTTAAAATTTCTTTCCCACTATTAGATTGTACTTAGATTTACCAACTAGAATTTTTTGGTGTACTACTTATGTTCATCTTCCTTATTTTACTCGGTCAAAACTTGAACCTCGTGCAACAAAATTCATTTTTTGGGTTATTCCTCAAATAAAAAGAGGGTATCGGTGCTTTGATCCTTTAAACAAAAAATATTTTGAAAGTATGGATGTCACATGTATGGAGCATGAATCATTTTTTAAACCAAATTTGCTTAAGAGGGAGAATTCTAACCTTGAAGAAAATATTTGGGAAACTCCTCTCCAAATTATTAGTCCGAACAATGTATGTTCTAGTCTTTCTATGCCAAATGTATAATGTTCTACTTCAGGGGGAGAGATACTATTGGTTGATCTCCCTACTCCTGTTCCTGAGCTTCAGGTTTATACTAGCAGGGCATCTATTCAACATAGTAGAGATTAGACAGTGTACTTGTCACCGCATCAATCCAATTACCTGACAAATGATACTGAAAATTCAGGTAACCCCTCTTCTTCCAATGACGTTAATATCAATTTTATTCTAATAACCTTGATCTTGATATTCCCATAGCACAAAGAAAGGGAGTTTGTAATTGTACGAAATACCCAATTGCCAACTATCTATCATATCATAGGTTGTGTGAAAACCATAAAGCATTCACGTCTATGATTAATGACCTCTTTATTTCAAGGAATGTACAAGAAGCCCATAATGATTTGAACTGGAACTTAGCAGTTATAGAAGAGATGAATGCGCTCAAACAAAATTATACTTGGGAAATGGTAGAAAGACTGAAGAATAAGAAGACTGTGGGATGTAAATGGGTATTCACTATAAAGTGTAATGAAAACGATAGCATTAAACGATATAAAGCCAGACTCATTGCTAAATATTTTACTCAAACTTATGGCATTGACTACCAAGAAACATTCGCTCCTATTGCTAAGATTAACTCGATTCGAGTTCTACCTTCTATTACAGTAAACTTCGAGTGGCCACTTTATCAATCAGATGTGAAGAATGCATTCCTTAATGGTGATCTTGAGGAGGGAAGTGTTTATGAATTTGCCACCTTGATTTGAAGTAAATCTTAGAGTTGATAAAGTCTGCAAATTAAAAAAGGCATTATATGGTCTCAAACAGTCTCTGAGAGCGTGGTTTGAACGCTTCAGGAAAGTAATGAGAAGTTATGGATTTCTTTAGAGTCAAACAGATCATACCATCTTCTACAATTATACTGGTAATAATAAGATCGTTGTTCTTATAGTATATGTATATGACATAATTCTTACAGGCAAGGATGAAGATGAGATGTACGAACTAAAGAAGAGACTAGCAAATGAATTCCAAATCAAAGACTTAGGAATGTTAAAGTACTTCTTAGGGATGGAATTTGCCAGTTCAAAGCAAGGTATCCTTGTTAATCAAAGAAAATACATTCTTGACTTATTGGAAGAGATGGGATTACTTAGGTGCAGAACATTAGAAACTCCTATTGAGCCAAATATAAAACTGCAAGGAGCAATTGAGGAAGAGGTGAAAGATAAAGAGCGTTATCAAAGACTTATGGGAGGACTTATTTATCTATCTCACACTAGACCAGACATTGCATTTGCAGTAAGTATGGTAAGTCAATTTATGCATGCTCTAGACCCTAATCATTTTGAAGCAGTCTACAAAATTTTGAGATACTTGAAAGGAACTCTAGGAAAATGCATACTATTTAAAAAACATGAAATTTCAATATTGAAATTTATACCGATGCTGACTGGGTGGGTAACACTATAGATAGAAGGTCAACTTCAGGTTATTACTCATTTGTTGGAGGAAATCTGGTTACCTTGAGAAGTAAAAAACAGAGTGTGGTATCTAGAAGTAGTGTTGAAGCAGAATTTAGAGCATTAGCTCATGGTATTTGTGAAGGTATATGGATAAAAAGGCTTCTATAGGAACAGAAAATTACTCATGCCACACCTTATGCGAGTCTATTTTGAAAACAAAGCTGCTATCTACATTGCTTATAATCTAGTTCTCCATGATAGAACATAGCATATTGAAGTCGACAAGCATTTTATAAGAGAAAAGATTGACATTGGAGTAATTTGCATTCCATACTTACCAACTACCGAACAAATTGTTGATGTTTTGACCAAAGGACTCCGTAAGTTACGCTTTGACAGAATGATTGACAAGTTGGCTTTGAAGGACATCTTTACACCAGCTTGAGGGGGAGTGTTGATCTATTCTAATTTTATTCTTTTTAATTCCTTCCTTAATTGTATGATTCTAGATGTAATTGTTTGGGGATTTTGCATGTATAACAAAAAAAGATAAAATATTTTCATTTATAGCATAAAATCAAAACTAATTCATTTGTAGCAAAAAAATTCAAATTGAATTCTATCACTAGCTGAATCTATTAGTAATAGAATTCCATCAATGAAGACTTCTTCTATCACCGCTTGAATTTTCTATTAGTGATAGAATTTCAAATTGAGTTCTATCACTGATAGAAATTAATATGCTATAAATGAGATTATTTTAAAAATCGTGCTGCAAATATAATACAAAAGGTAAAATGTGCTGCTGATGGTAAATTCTCTAATTGTTTCCTTATTGTAAATTTATTCCTTATTTGGAGAATAGAGTTTCTCCTATAAAAAAAAGGTCATTATAACATTTTGAAATATCGATTAATGAAATAGAACTTATTTCTATTCTTTCTAAATCGACACTAGGAATAATGATATTTCTATTTGGAATTCCAGGTTAGGACATTCCTCTAGCTCTAGGCTATTAGCCTTAAAACATATTTTGTCTTTAGATTCAAATTGCATTCAATATTCTTGTTGTGATGTATATACCCTTTGGCAAAACAGAAGAGATTGGTTTTTCAATCAAATAATAATAGAACTACAAACTTGTTTGATTGAGTACACATTGATGTCTGGGGACCATTTCGTACTCTTACTTACACTGGTCATAAATTTTTTCTAACCGTGATTAAAGATTATAGTAGGCACACTTGGGTTTTTATGTTGCACAAGAAATCTGATGTAGCTCAAATCATTCCACAATTTGTTAAATTGGTTGAAATAAAATTTGGGGTTACCATCACATGTTTTCGATCTGACAATGCTAAAGAGTTTATTTTCTCTCAGTATTTTAAGTCTTATGGCATTTTACATCAATAAGTTTTTGGCGTCATTGTCAGGGACTAAAATATTAGTTTTAGTTTAAAATTTCTTTTAGAGTGGTACTTAATTATATTATGAAGGCTAAACAAAGTTTGTTGTAACTTTCAGGTAATATTGCACAAAAGCCAATATCTAGTGGATCCAAAGCCAGAGCAGACTTTTCATAGGCGACTAAGAGCAAACAAAGTTAGGATGGACAGTCTGAATTCAGGTATGAACATTCCACCTCTCAAGGATGTTAATGCTTAGGGTAATCTGTTGAACACAACTCTTACGTGGGAAACACCAACACTTTTTATTAAGACTACTTTAGAAGAGATTACAAGACAATTGTTTAGGACACGCACTACACAATCACGCTAGGACTCTTACAAGACACTTTGTAGGACACTACAATACTTGGATACAACATATGGTGAGGTGGAGGAGTATTTATAGTATGGGCTAGACAATGTGGACCACACATTTGTCTAGAGTAATCCTAAAAATATCTAGATATTTTACACTTTCTAGGACATTCTTTAAATGTCCACATAAAACTAACATTCTAAATACTTTTACAATTTATTAAGAAACTTCTAGAATATTGGGCTTCTACTCTAATTAATATTCTTCATGATGATTGGACTTTTATAATTTTTGGGCTAAACTTCAATGTGCTAGTGATGACTTTTAACACTCTCCCTCAGCACTAGCTCCTATTCTTCGTACCGTGTTAAGCTGACAACGAAAGCCCTCACATTTGCCAGTATTCAGCCCTTTCGTGAATAAGTCCTCCACTTGGTTATCTGTCTTGATTTGCCGCATCTCGATTTCTTCTTTTTGAACTTTCTCTCTAATAAAATGATAGTGCACCTCTACATGCTTTGTTCTAGCATGAAACACTCGATTCTCTGCTAAGCAAATTGCTAATTGGTTGTTGCAATGAAGTGGTATTGCATAGTCAACTTTCTGGTGTAAATCCTCCATTAAGAGTGTCAACCATGTACTTTCTTGAGCTGCTGCAGCCGCTGCTCTGTACTCCGCTTCTGTAGTTGATAATGATACTGTTGGTTGTCTTTTGCTACACCAAGAAATTTTTCCCGAACCAAGCTTGAACACATATCCAGTGGTTGATCTTCGAGTGTCATGGTCTCCTGCGTAGTCAGCATCACAATATCCAACTAGTTTGCAATTTTCACCTTTTTTGTATAAAAGACCATAGTCGATCATACCTTTGACATATCTTAGGATCCGTCGTGCCGCATCCAAATGAGGCTTTTTTGGATTTTGCATATACCGACTCATGACTCCAACTGCATAAGAGATGTCCGGTTGAGTTAAAGTTAGGTAGTTAAGACTACCTACAAGTTGTCGATACATTGTTCCACTGTCCAAGTCTTTGCCTTTATGAGCACAAATCTTAGCATTTGGCTCTATCGGCTTTGAGACTGACTTACACTCCATCATGTCGAACTTTTCAGTATATCTCTCATATATTTTTGTTGACAGACAGATAAACCTTCCTTTGTTCGATCAACTTCTAGGCCCAAGAAGTGTTTAAGTTCTCCAAGCTCTTTCATATGGAAGCGCACTGATAAATTTTCTCTTGTTTGGCAAATTTCTCTTTCATCGTCTCCGGTGATGATTAGGTCGTCCACATAGACCACACACAACTGCCAATTTTTCTTCTCTTCCTTTGATGAACAAGCTTGAATCTGCACGTGCAACTAAATAACCACTTCGAGTAAGAAATTCTCCAATCTTACCATACCAAGCTCTAGGTGCTTGTTTTAATCCATAGAGAGCTTTTCTCAACTTGCACACAGAATTGAGATTGGCTTCTTTCTCAAATCCCATTGGTTGGTTCATATAGATCTCTCGATCCAATTCCCCGTGCAAGAAAGCATTTTTCATATCCATTTGCCACAACTTCCATTCTTTACTTGCTGCAAGTGCTAGGTGGACTCGCATGGTAGCAATTTTTGCTACTGGACTAAATGTTTCATCATAGTCTAGTCCATATTGTTGAAAAAACCCTCGAGCTACAAGGCGAGCCTTGTATCTTTCGATTGATCCATCCGGGCGTCGCTTTATTTTGTAAACCCACATGCAGGAAATGGGTTTGACATATCTTGGTCTTAGTACCAGCTCCCATGTTTGATTTTGCTCCAAATCTGTAATTTCTTCCTCCATCGCCTTTTGCCAAACTGAGTTTTCTGATGCTTATTCATACGTCTCCGGCTCTTTAACACCATCTTCGACAATAGCTACATTGACATATTTAGGATTTGGCTTTCGGATTCTTTCTGACCGTCTAAGTTGTGGAAGTGGCATTTCTTTTTCACCAGGTTCGCTTGATTGAGTTGCGGCTTGATCACCAACATCAGTGTCGTTTGGATCTTCAGGCACATCATCACTTGACCATATGTGTGCAGTTTGCTCTCCCGTCTTTCGTTGAAGAATTTCTTCAATGTTGTTTGAGTCGGGTAAAACTTTCTTTTCTGAGGACCACCATAAAGATGCTTCTTCAAACATTACATCTCTCAAGGTGTAACAGCTCCCACTTGTTGGATTTTCCAATATTTTAATGTCTTCATAGACCTTCATATCTTCATGCACAATCGTCGTGTTGGTTATTGTACGTACTACGTGACTCTCGTGGTAGTCTTTTTTGTCTTGGAGTTTCCTTTGATCGTCGCTCATGTGGTTTGAGCATCCCAAATTGATGATCCAGTCATTATCGTAATCTACATGCTCTCCCACCATTGCCATTAGTGCTTGCTCATCTTCTTCGAAGGCATGTAGCATCTCAGCATCTCATTCATCTTCCATCTCATTTTTTGAATTTGCTGCATTGCTTTCAACATGTTTTTTCTTCGACCAACAGTCCTTGGACATGTGGCCCTTTTTGCCACAGTTGTAGCAATTTCCTTCGAACCTCTTTCCTTGAGAACTCTTATTTTCATTCTTTTGAGCTCTCCAAGGTTGTGTGGTTCCTTGATGACTTTTTCCTTTGTCAGCATTTACACCCTTAGATGATTGCTTAAATTTGCTCCGGCTTTTGCTTGTGTAGAGTGCTTCTTCTTCACTCTTTAGCGTGATGCCTCTCATTTGCATAGCCATGGCTTGGCTGGCTAGCAAATTTTTGAACTCTATAAGTGATGGTTGGGTAGGCCATCCTTGTACAGCAATGATGAAGCTTCTATACTCCAGTCGCAATCCGTGGATGATGATCCTCTTTATCCGAGCTTCTCCGATGGCAGACTTTGGATCTAGTTCAGTAATCTCCCGACAGATCGACTTGACCTTGTGGAAGTATTCTCCAGAAGTTGTAGCCTCGTATCATTTTTCTTTGAGAAGAGCATCGCAAACGTGTCCATGCTTCTTTAGGTGTTTTGTTGTCCCGAATGTGCTCAAACATCTCTTCTTCGATGGTGGTCTTCAAGGCAAACATTGCTTTGCCTGCTTTGATTTTCCATTTCCACAAAGCGCCATTAGCATCCTCCTCTGGCGGTGTAGTTTCGCTCCCGCCAACGACCTCTCATAGGTCTTGTCCTTGTAAGTAGGACATCATGCATGTTGGCCACGTGTAGTTGTTATTGTTGAGCTTTTTGATTCCTCCGACGACTTGGAGATCACCCATCGTGTTGGCAGTACCTCAGTAATACCAAACAAGCTAGTTTTCCTCACTAAACTTCCAGAGCCACAGACTACTCACGACACGAAGAAACTCACTCACTAACAATCTCAAGAAATCGTTTCTGGTGTGGAAGATCAGTCAAAGCTGCAACCACAGAGCATACTAAGAATTTCAAGAGATCCGACAACCTATCACAACTTGGCTCTGATACCAGATTGTTGAACACAACTCTTACGTGGGAAACACCGACACTTTTTATTAAGACCACTTTAGAAGAGATTACAAGACAATTGTTTAGGACACGTACTACAAAATCACACTAGGACTCTTACAAGACACTTTGTAGGACACAACAACACTTGTTCTTTCTTGGATACAAAATATGGTGAGGTGGAGGAGTATTTATAGTATGGGCTAGACAATGTGGACCACACATTTGTCTAGAGTAATTCTAAAAATATCTAGATATTTTACACTTTCTAGGACATTCTTTAAATGTCCACATAAAACTAACATTCTAAGCACTTCTACAATTTAAAAAGAAACTTCTAGAATATTCGGCTTCTACTCTAATTAATATTCTTCATGATGATTGGGCTTTTATAATTTTTGGACTAAACTTCAATGGGCTAGTGATGACTTTTAACATAATCAAGGTATAGGAAACCATGAACCAAATGTGTAGGTTGGAAACACAATTTTTTTGGAGCCAAATGCTAACCCTATCCTAATAGCAAATGAAAAGGAAAGAGCCATTGGAATATATGCTAATCCTTATCTGGAAGAATTTCAAGGAAGAACCAGCATGTCTGACTTTAGAGTAAAAGCTTTTGAGCTTAAATCAACCATGTTCCAAATGCTTCAACAATAGGTCAATTCCACGGATTATTAGTTGGAGTCCTTCATCATCATCTTTAAGCCTTTATGAATATATGTGATTCATTTAAAATTTATGATGTGTCAAGATATTATTGGAGACTTAGTTTATTTTCCTATTCTCTAAGAGACCAGGCTAGGGCATGGTTAGACACATTATCGGAAGATACAATAAATTAATGGAATAATATTGTCGAAAGGTTTCTAGTTAAGTTTTTTCATCCCACTAGAACTGTAAAAATTAGGAATGAAATAATGAACCTTTGAACAAAAGGATGAAGAATCAATAAAAAAAAGCTTGGGAACAATTTAATCTTAGTTAAGCAAATGCCCACAGCATGAAATACCTTTTTGTGTGCAACTAGAGCATTTTTATTATGAATATCAAGAAAATTCCAAGTTAGTCGTTGATGCTTCAACAAATGGAGCACTGTTGTAGAAAACTTATAATCAAGCCTATGAAATTCTTGAGCGAATCTCACAGAAAAATTATCAATGAGGGACTTCTAGAAACAAAAAAACAACAATAGAAAAAATAGAGATTGATGGTCTAACAACCTTGCATACTCAAATGTTTTCAATAGCTAGTATGCTCAAAGGATTACAAGGAAGCAACATTGTCAATGTTTCTGTTATGCAAAATTCAAGCAATAAGTAAAATATTTTAGGGCATGTTTGGGTAGGGTGAGTTGAGAAGGGATGAGTTGAGAAAGGAAGGAAAGAGAAGGGAAATGAGAGTAAGTTTATGTTTGGTGGGAAGGGATAAAAAGATAAGAGATAATAAATAAGTGTTTGGTGGGATGGGATGGGAAGGGAAGATATGTAATTTTTTTTATTTCATTTATTTATAAAAGTAGATATTTAGTAGCTTTTTTAATATAATAATAATTAAATATATAATTTATATTTATTGATCAAATATATTTTAAAATTTATTCAATTAATTTACAATTTAAAATTGAGTAGATTATCAAATAAAAAATTTAAATAATTTAAATAATTAGACTTCATATTTAAAATAATAATAATTAAAAATGATTTGATGTAAATAAATTTTATATAAAAAAATTAAATCAAAACTTAATTAATTTAGTTATATAAATATACTTATTTAAAGAATATATATAAATGTATGTAATTAATTTATAATTATTATATGTCACTAAAACGTTTTAAAATTATTTATATTTTGTGCCTATGTCTTTAAAAAGTGAGATTTTAATTTTTTTTATAAATATACTTATTTAAAGAATATATATAAATGTATGTAATTAATTTATAATTATTATATGTCACTAAAACGTTTTAAAATTATTTATATTTTGTGCCTATGTATTTAGAATAACCCGGCGCATGGAGCTTATAAATATACAAAGTAAATGTCTTTAAAGAAAAACAAATCAAGAAAACTAAAAGTAAAGTAAGAAAAAAAAACTCCTAACTAAGGAAAACAAAAGAAAACTTATAATATTGCTTAAAAAACCGTATAATATGGATTTCGAAGTATATTAAAAAGGAAATAATTGATATAAAAAAAGGAAAATAATTTTTAAAAGTTAGCAAATTTAATTATTTTAAGTAATTGTACATCAATTTTTATATAAATATATATATGTGTGTGTGTATATCTTTTACACAAATATATGGGGAAAATAATATATTAATATGTGATATAAAATGAATTATATATATATATATATATATATATATATATATATATATTATCGGAAAAAATCAAATACATAAGCTATCACAAATATTATTTACAACATGATATTTAAAAAAGATATAGTACTATATAAAAAAAAGGTAAATGTTGCATTAAAATATCTTTAAAAAATTACGTAAAAATAATATAAATATAAATAATCGAGTATATTGTTGTTTCTAAAAAAATAAATAAATATTTGAATTGGTTATAAATATCAACTTTTAATCTTTAAAAGGCAACTCATGTTCAAATTCTAATTTTGACAAATTTATTTTAAATTATTGATATAAGAATATATTAGAAACTAATAAAGAATAAAAAAATTAAGGAAAATTAATAAAGAAAAATGTTTATTTAGAAACTTAACAAAAAGAAATTTGAGGAAACCAATTATGGAAATTACAAAAAAAAATTGATAGAGGTTTGAAATTAAAAGCAAAACTGAAATACGAAAGTGAGAATATTATGGAAAGTTAAAAAAAAAAAAAAAAAAACAGGCGCAAGCTCCCTGCGCCGGGTTATTCGAGCGCGTGGTGCCCACGCGCCGTATTAAGCACCCATTTCTTCCTTGTGGGCCAAACGCCGGGAAGGAGCACTTCCCTTCCCTTCCCAACTCCTTCTCGGTTGGCCAAACGTGCCCTTAATGAGTTTAGATTGGAGTGTTGCTCGATATGTGGAGACAATAATTACAATTTTTGGCCATATAATCCTATTTTAGTTATGTATGTTGGAAATGCATAGAACATTAGGCAGAATAATCCATATTCCAACGCATATAACCCTGGTTGGAGAAATTATCCTAATTTTGCGTGGAGTGATAAAAAAAAATCTGTTATAATGAGCAAGGACAACAACAAGGAGCAGTAGCTCAACCATTAATCCAATCAAAATTCACAACTCAATCAAGGATACAATTTGTTTAGAAATTATAAACAAATAAAAAAAATTAGAGATGTTAATTCAAAATTTTTAATGTCATTAATGAACAACTAATCATACAAAGTAAAAAAGACCAAAATTCCCTTGGAAAGATTTGTCCAACAGATGTTAAAAACAAATTCAATACAACATTCAACTAAAAACGCTCAACAATGAAAAATGCAACAAGTTGAATTCCTACAAACTCCATGGAGTTATATTAAAGATTAATTGTTTTGATAACTTCAACGGCTTCAACAATTTACTAAAGATCTTAAAGGATTTGGCAAGAGAGTTATGAATATGGAGTTAGCAATACCAATAAGTTATTAAAGATATTTGTAACACCTACTTTTCTCATATATAAATATGACTCTACAATTCTTAGAAGAGGGGAATTTGGGTGCAGCCAGGGCTGCACCCCACCCATGAAGTCACACACACATTTTAATATTTTTTTATTAAAAAAAAAAGAAGAGAAAAGTGGGCTGAGATGTGTGGCATCAAATGTGTCACATATGTTGACTTCATGGGTGGGGTGCAGCCCTGGCTGCACCCAAATTCCCCACTTCTTGGAACATCAAGCTATTTTTCATATAAAAAAGTAAAGTTTGAGGGAGTGTGAAAAAGATGCACTGTATTTGAGATCTACATACTTTGAAGAAAGCAAAATCATACAATAATATGGTTACCTCAAGTGAACGTCGACGCTCTTGTCGAACCACTATAATTTTGAGTGTTAATTCTTCTTTTTTACTTCTATTTTTTATTTTAAAGTTTACAGATTGCCTCAACTTCCAAGGTAGCGTCGAGACACTACAAATGAAGAAAATCTATGGAAGTAAAAGCAAGCTCGATGCTGTGGTTTTTTTTTTTGCCCTTGACGTTGATAGTGTTACCCACATTTTGCATATTATGAGGTTGAAAGATCAATACTTAGGGACCAAATACCAACATAGAGCTCTGATACCATATTGGATAATATGTATAGTCCACACATATCATGTAAAGATGTACCGCATATTGCAACATGCTTTTCTTCATTTAAAATTAAAATATAAGAAAACAACTAATTTTTCTACAAACATAGTTGCCACTAATTATTTAAAACTAGAAACAATTCCAAATGAAGCCCTAAACATCACACACATGTTCTATCTCAAACTCATATCGATCATAGATCAAATCCTTATATAAGGTATATATTTGATTTGATATTACAATTTGATAGCTACAATTCTATAGAAGGAACATAAAGTTCTAGATGTGTTTATTATTATAGTATTAGTCCAACATCTAGAATTGAAGTACAAGTTTTTATGTGAATCTCAGAGCTGAGCAAGATGGCTAATATCATAAGGGTAAGTGTCAGTGGGAAGTTGGGCATTAAAGGATCTGTTTGATAATACCATGAATGAAGCTTCAGTTGGATGGACTTTATCCCAAAAGGTGTATTCAGTCCTATTTGCACATACTTTTCCAAAAGGATTACATACGACTTGGTTAGGTAGAACTTCACAACATGGAACATCTAAAATTACCTCATCACCTGCATGTTTTTAATTTTTGTTCATAATAATATTAAGAGAAAAAATGTATATAATGAAGTATTTTCTCACCAACTAATGTAAATGGACGAATCTTAAGAAGTAAAAATTGATGGATGAGAATATCAAGAAATTTAAACAAATAAACAATTCATTAAGTTTCTAAACGTTTAGACTGTATTAGTATATATCCTATAATACTAGGGGCTTTTGCATGTATATTACAAAATTGCTAAAATATTCTATGAATAGCACAATAATGAAAATATTTGCACATATAACAAAAAATGTAAATTGATTGACTTTTATATTAATAGAGACTACAAAATCAATTATTAATAAATAAAGTAAATTCATAAATTTTCATTAGATTCTATCAATAAGGACTTATAGAATCAATTATTGACAAAATTGATAGACTTCTCTCATTAGAGAATGACTATCAAAGTCTTGAATAAAAAAGGCTAAATAGAGATTTTAAAAAATATAGGCAGAATTTGCTATAAACGAATTATTTTTAAAAAGTTGCTATAATTGTAAACTATGGTAAAAAAAATTGTTATATAGTGCAAATTCCCTCAAATTTTGGTATATTTTAAAATTTTGAAATTTTGAAATTCATAGAATTTATTTAATTTTTTTTATTATTCACCAAAAGTTTCCTATCCTTAAAAATCTCCTTGATCAAAGTAATATATATAGCTAAGATTAATTTTTTAATTTTTTTTTAAATGACATAACTTAAAAGTAGCTGACAACAACGATAATGAAAATTTACCATCAACAACACATTCTACCTCTTATATTATATTTGGAGCACAATTTCTAAAATAATTCATTTATAGCACATTAATTTCTATCACTAATAGAAAATTCAAGCAGTGATAAAATGAGTCTATCATTGATTGAATTCTATCACTAATAGAACTCAACCAGCGATATACCTCAATTTAGATTTTCTGCTACACATGAATTAGTTTTGATTTTGTGTTCAAAATGAAATATTTTACTATTTTTTGCTATACATGCAAAATCCCCTGTGAAAAATTTGTTCATTAAAATATACAATTAGCACTACCCATGACTTCTTAATCATTTGTTATACACGTGACAAATGATTGTATGAATTATAACATACTAGATTTGTTATTAATTTCATATTAAGATTGAGTTTTTTTTTTATAATAGATTTTTTTATACTAGAAAATATAAACTTTTCATCATAAAATTTTAAATATTTTAATTTATGTATTTTTTTTATAAAACTAAAAATATTTCTATCTAAAATAAACAAGAAACAAGAAATGATCAAACAAGTTAGTTTTTGTTTTTTTTAGGAAACAAGAAATATAAACAATATCAGATATATTCTTTCTTTCTTATTCTAATATAATAATAAACAAGAAATAAGAACTAACAACTAAGAAATAAGAAATAAGACATAAGAAATAAGAACGTTACCAAAAATGTCCTTTAAAAAACAAAATTCTTTTTTGTTCAACCCCGATATGAAATCATGTATCAAATGGGACTCTTAATATATCAAAAATAAAATGTGTGCTACCTTGATTTGAAATAGCACTAGTTGAAATTGAGAATACGTCAATGAAGCTAAATTTGGCCTGAGTGGAGTTAGCAGAGAAATTTGCATTGAGATCTTGAACAAGAGACTTGAGGCCAATGTTGAAAAGTTGAACATCATTGTTGATTTTCTCCACACATGGAGATCCTTGGCTGTCAAAATTAGCCATTGCATATGGAGTACACCCTAGAGCCCCTACTCCATAGACAGCAAACTTCCTAGCTCCTAGTTTATATAAAGTCTACAACATATTTTTTTAACAATATCAATACAATTTTATATATAACCTTGAAATATATATATATATTTGAAACCATAAATTCATTAAGTACTAAAAAACCATATAGGGAACTAAATGAGTTGGTAATGTATTGATTATTTAGATAGGTGTGGTACTCCATTTTAACTCCACGGTTATGAGTTTGATCTTAAAAATCGATATTTAGCTCTTATAAAAATCTAAAAGGTGGTTTCATTATCAATTACAAATGAAACCTTCATTTCTCCATTATGATGGTCTATTAAGAAAATATGTTTTCAAAAGAATATGTTATTCAAATGTTTATGAGATTATGAGTTTCATTGTTTATGAGAAATAAGTTTCATTTCTCTTGAATTTATGTTTGTTTAAGTTAACTTTGATGGAAGGTTAAATTTATGTTAAATGAAGTTCAACATTGGTCCTCCCTCTACCTATAAATAAGAACACATTTGTCCATCTCAAATGTGTGAAAGTGAAAGAGAAAGAAGCATTAAGAAAGCTTGAAAAACACATTCAAGCTTATAGGCAAGGAGGGAGAAACCCTATTGAAAGCAATTGTGAGAAAGCTTCAATATCAACACTCAGTCGTTGTGTTGAATCAAAAGGTTCTTGAATCACAATGTCGGGAGGTATATTTTAGTCTTAATTAGATTCAATTACATTTCGTAATAATCATGTTATTCAAGATCTTAGGATTCATGTTATGCATAAAATATCTAACATGTGGTATCAGAGCCATGTTTAGAATGCATGATTATTCATAATATTATTTTATATAAATTAAATCAAATCAACATATATAGATTAATCACAAACTTCGTTTTGTAGTAAATCTCAATCCAACTATTATGACCTAAATGTATGTTTTATAATTTCACAATTTTACTTTGGGCACGTTCATTTGATCGGGAAAATGCATTTGAATTATGCAATTTTGGCACGAAGGTTTGTTTATGATTATGTGTAATTTAAAATTTATAATATTATGAAGACTAAAAGAAATTTGAAAACTTATAAAGACATATGATTCATAAAGGGCTAAACACCATATAGTTGGATCATATATTATCTTTTTATGTTTAAGATTTCTTTATTATTATTATTATTATTATCAATTTTGGATTTAAAAAAATAACTTAATTGTTAATGTTTATGTGGTTTAGTGTTCTCTAATGATATTATTATTATTATTTTAAGATCACATAATTAATCAAGATAATTATTATTAGATTATTGTTATGACTTATTGATGTTACAAACAACAAGTTTATTCCATAAATTTCAACTTTGGTTTTCTTATAAACATTATCTTTATGTGAACAATGCATATTGATCAAATACATGAACCAATATTCGTCCACAGACGAATTGATCATATATTTAAGCAATAATAAAGTAAATTGTTCAATAGATATGTTCATTAAGATATAATAATCAAAGATGGTATAAATGTATATAATTTTAGGTGACTACCTACAGAAGAACCTATAATTATGTTGTTTACATACTAAAATATTACATATTTTTAAGCCTAAATCCTTAAATCTATATTTGCAGTTAACATACCAACTACTCTTAATTCAATGGCTACGTCTATTATAAAACTCAACGGAACCAACTTCTCATAATGGAAAGAGCAAGTTGAGTTTTCCTTGGGATTACTTGAATTGGACATGACTCTCCTTAAAGAGAAGCGAACTCCACTCACTAATGAAAGTACTCCTGAGGAAACAAGCTTCATAATGATTGGGATCGATCTAATAAACTAAACCTTATGTTTTTACGAATGGTAATAGATACCAATATCAAAACCTTCCTACCTAAAACTGAGAGTGCAAAAGAATATTTGCAAGCCATTGAAGATCAGTTCAAGACTGCAGATAAATCCCTTGCTGGGAAACTTATGGCAGATCTTGTAACCATGAAGTTTGATGGTTCTCGCTCAATGAATGCTCATGTAATTGAAATGATCAACATTAATACTAAACTTCAGAATTTGGGATTGATTATGGATGATGCATTTCTCATCCAATTCATCCTTACTAGTTTACCTCCTCAGTATGAACCATTCAAAATTCATTATAACACTATTACGAAAAAAGTGGAGTTTGAATGAATTAACTAACAAATTGGTTCAAGAGGAGTCTAGACAAGGTCAAGGCATTAAAGTTGCTCATTTCACTCAAGGAGTTGGAAAACAATTTGGGAAAAAGAATAATTCAACCCATAAAAGGGGACCGCCCAAATTTGATGAATCTTCTCAATCATCCAAGAAGAAAAAGAAAGATGATGCTTGCAAGTTCTGCAAGAAACCTGGACATTACCAGGCAGATTGTGCTAAGCGTAAAACTTGGTTAAAAAAGAAAGGTAACCCTATGGGTTTCGTAAGTCATTTCGAATCGAATCTTACTAATGTACCTTCTTCTACTTGGTGGATTGATACAGGTGCTAATGTTCATGTTTCGAATTCTATGCAGGGATTCATTACGATCCAAACCACAAATCCAAGTGAACATTTCATTTTTATGGGAAATAAAGACAAAGCTCTAGTTGAAGCTATTGGAACTTTTCGTCTTATTTTAGATAGCGGTTATCAGTTAGACTTATGTCAAACTCTTTATGTACCGTCTATTTCCCATAATTTGATTTCAGTAAGCGCACTTGATAAATTTGGATATTCTTTTGAATTAGGAAATAGTAATTTCACTTTGTTTAAAAGTTCTAGTCTTATTGGTTCTGGAATTTTAGTTGATGGACTTTATAAACTTCATCTTAAACATCAAGATGTTGAAATCCATTTCACCTTGCATGATAAAGAAACTAAAGCTAAGTCAGGTAAAAAAGGACTCTTACTCCATGTGGCATAAAATACAGGGTCATATATCTAGTGAAAGAATCAAACGATTAGTAAAAGATGGTGTCCTTCCAGACTTAAACTTTACTAATATTGCAACTAGTTACTCCAAGAGTAAATTACGGGTTAACTAATTCCAAAAGAAGATTGAACAGTACATCTGTTCAGACTTCCCCAATGCATTTTGGGAAAGAAAACACCATGTCGTTTCTCTACCCTATACAAAGGACTTTTCGGAAGAAGCAATTCCAACTAAGTCAAGACCGATTCAAATGAATGCTAATCTTCTTGCTATCTGCAAGAAAGAAATTAGTGATTTGCTGCAGAAAAAGCTGATCAGGCCGTCCAAAAGCCCATGGTCTTGTGCAGCATTCTACGTCAACAACCAAGCCGAGAAGGAACGCGGTGTCCCCAGGCTGGTAATTAACTACAAACCTTTAAACAAAGTTTTTGGAATGGATTCGATATCCAATTCCAAATAAAACCGATTTAATGAAGCGCATTTCAAGTGCAAAATTTTTTCAAAATTCGATCTCAAATCAGGTTTTTGGCAGATCCAAATTGCCGAAAAAGATCGATACAAAACCGCTTTCAATGTCCCCTTTGGACAATACGAATGGAACGTCATGGCTTTCGGCTTAAAAAACACTCCATCTGAATTTCAAAAAATCATGAATGATATTTTCAATGGTTTTCAAGAGTTTTCAATAGTTTACATTGACGATGTTTTGATTTTCTCGCAAAATATCGATCAACATTTTAAACACCTTCAAACGTTTTACAATGTTATAAAGAAAAATGGCCTAGTTGTATCGGCCAAGAAAATCAAACTATTTTAAACCCAAATCCGTTTTCTCGGATTTGATATCAATTTGGGCCTTATAAAGCCCATCCACCGGTCCATTGAATTTGCCTCTAAATTCCGGAACCAAATCATAGACAAGACCCAACTACAAAGGTTTTTGGGCTGTCTCAATTATGTGGCCGAATTTCTTCAGGATATCAGGCCCATTTGCAAACCTCTTTTTGAGAGACTAAAAAAGAATCCAAAGCCTTGGACCGACAAGCATACTGCTGTCGTCCAAAAAATCAAGGCTTTAGTCAAATCAATACCCTGATTAAGTTTGCTTAATGACAAAGCAATCCTCATAGTGGAGACTGACGCATCCGACATCGGATATGGAGGAATCCTAAACAGTGTATTGATAAAAAGGAGTCAATAGTGCGATTCCACTCTAGTGCGATTCCACTCTGGCGTATGGAATGACGCACAAAGAAATTACTCCACAATAAAAAAAGAAATCCTTGCGATTGTACTGTGTGTACAGAAATTTCAAGGTGAATTAATCAATAAACGATTTTTAATCAAAACAGATTCCAGAGCATCTAAGTTCATTTTAGAAAAAGATGTAAAAAATCTGGTTTCTAAACAAATTTTTGCTCGATGGCAAGCTATTTTATCATGCTTTAACATCGAGGTTCTGCCTATAAAAGGGACGGAAAACGCCCTTGCAGATTACCTCTCTCAATCTACTCTTTCTCCTCCAATGGAAAGACGAGCTCGCGGTAGAGGCTGAGGTGCCTCTTCGTCCTCTTCAAGGCAACTTCATGCTGCTGAGCTGCCTTCAGCTGCTTCTTCAAAGAAATCTTCAGGTGCCAAGATGTCACCTGATTCATATGCTGATGACTCTGATTACACCTTAGTAACCAGAGCAAAAGGCCAGTCCAAAGCTGGGTCATCAACCCAGATCCCCGCTGTACATCCAGTACAGCCTACTCAAAATACGTCGCTGACGACGTTTGCCACCGCAGTCGTTCCCGACAGATTCATTCCTAAACCCGAAATCAAGGGTTATTTCAAAAAGAATACTCCTCATGGAGAATTCGTCATTGAACCAGAATTCGACGACCCCAACGTTTCAAAAATCGTCGAAAACATATTCCCAACTGCTTTTTCTTCATGCCAGAAACTCATAAAAAAACCCGTCGGTTTTATGAATTCATTTTAGTAGATACTAAATCTGCTGAAATTATTCATCATCCCGATCCAAAAGATCCAGAATGGATCGCATACTCAAAATTAAAATTTTTCAAAGTTCTCAATCCCACGGCATGGAACTAGAGTATCCATACCGAAAAATCATTCTCGAGGAAATTCACTCCTCAAACATATTCATATCGCGATTATGTTCGCGCTTGGTATCACGTATTGTTTTACCAAAATTTCAAACACTCATGGTTTATTCATTTCTACCCGAACGCACAGAAGGTTCATTTCCCTATGTGGTTCGTCAGCTGGTGGGCGGTGTTCGGTCTTTCTACCAACATCTTCCCCGTCCCGATTCAAGAATCTTTCTACTATTTTTCGAAGAACATCTTCAAAAATAGTTTTCCAATCACCATGACTTTCTCCATGTACTTTCAAATTCCATGGATCCTATCATAGAATTTCGAAGTCCGTGTATCCACTTTCACCAAGAGTTTGGTGAAAGTCATTTCAATCAAATGGTGGGATAACTTTAACACTTCCCACTCTAATATTCGATTCATGAAGGCTTGGTTCTCCAAGAATGGTCATCTACAAGACCTTTCTTCTCGAAGGAACCAAGAATTCCTTAACAAAAAAGCGCAGTTAGTCGCTGCCCTAGCTCAAACCTCATCTGAATCTGATATGTAGAAACGGTGAAGTGAGCTAGCTTCATTATGAGATTGAATACGTCTACGATCTCAACGAACCGTAATTGTTCCAAAACTATAACTACTCAAAGACCGAAATTGTCATTAAACTACCTTGTGACCGAAAAGTCGTTAAACTAGGACACTTCATAGACCGCAAAGTCATTAAACTATCATTAGACCGCAACGTCATTAAACTATCAAAGACTGTAATTGTCATTAAACTACGATGACTCAAATTATATTAAAATTACAAAGGATCACAATAGGTTCAATTAAAAAAGGGTCGTCATGGTCTACTAAAATTAAAAAAAAAAGTGTGTGTTTATGTTTTTCTCTTCTTTTTGTATATACATGTTAATTTTGTTATTGTAAATTCCTGTAAATAAACGAGAAAAAAGCCATTCAAGATGGAGACAAAAATTTGCAAAGTTCAACAGACCTAGAGCCTACTTCTGGCTTGGAAGATTCGACCTGTCGGCTAGTCATCTCAACTGTTTACAACTGTTTACTTTTGTCGTTTTGTAATAATTTAGATTCCTTTACTATTTGCTTTTACTGTTTGCTTTTTACTATTTGTCGTTTTGTAATAATGTCTTGTTACTGTTTGCTTTTACTGTTTACTTTTGTCAGTTTGTAATAATTAGTTTTACTTTTTGCTTTTTCAAAAGTGGTTTCGAGTTTAAGGGTCCAGTCTTGCCTCTCACTTCTTATCTTTTAGTTTTTCAATTTCAATTTTCGTTTCAATTTTAGTTTTTGATATCTATATCTTTCCTATATTTTTAGAAACCAAACCAAAATTTGGAAACAAAAAAATAAATTAATTTACCGTTAACCTTTCTAGGCAAGTTTTAGATATTTTATCCATGTGTTTAGATTAACTTTTTAAGACATTTAGTTATAGTCTTTTCTTTCGAAATCTAGGGTCTAATTTGTAACCATTAAGCACCACTTTCAAAATATTCAACTCTTTTTAGCATTTAAGGTTGATAAGATATATAAGAATAATTTAGTAATGAACAATGAATTAATAAGAACAATAGATTAATTAAAACAATGATTACAAAAAATCTAACCTTAAATTGTGAGAAGAGTTGTTGGACCAAAACTTTGGCATACTGTTGAGGAGAAAATTTGCGACTAGTTGAATAAAATAAAGGCAAAAAGTAGTTATTAAGGTAATCATTGGAACCCATCTCAACCATATATAGACAACTTTTAAGATGTGTTGCTGTTGCATTTTTGTTGTTTCCCAATAATCTTTGAATTTTTGAAATTGTATAATTATGATTCTTTAGTTGTTTGTCCAAGCTTATTACTTGTCCCTGCAAGCATAAACAAGAGTGTTTTAATTAAATCACTAAACACATTATTCTATTTTTATAATTATCTTCAAAACTGCCAACAAAAATACTACTCTAATGGCATTTGTACAAGGTTTGAGGCCAATTATTACTTGGAAAAATTCACTTTTGCCCGCAAATTAAAATAAGTGTTTATGCACTAATTAATTTTGTTAAATAAAAACCAAACTAAAATGGCCCTTAACATTTGTTTTCTCGTTTTAGTAACGGTTGTAAAATATGACTAAATATCCCCAAGTAATCACTAGGCTATTCAATTTTATAATTTTCTATCACTCCTATTTTTATATAAATGAATTCATTCTGAATTTCAATTCATTTAAATAGTGTCTAGAATGAGAAATGCATATTCAATTCATAAATTGTGTGCGACTCGACTTTCAGTTATATTAGTTTATGTTCAACGTAGTACAGTAGGCCAATCATAGATGCTTACAGCTTAGAGTGTGTATAGAGTTTTTTTCAATGATAAACATAGAAACTATGGTTATTGTTGAGAATCATATGTCTTTTAGGGCTACACTATTTAGAATTATATTAAAGGTTGTAAACAAGAGAAGAGTTGAGCCCTCATTTTGTTGTTTCATTGAGAACTTTCTAGTGATACCTTCTAGTGAGCCTAGTGGCATGCCTAATGAGATGTTTTTCTGCACACACACACAACCTGAGATCCAAATATTGTGTGTTCCCTAACTTGTGGTCTTCCCTGATATTGGTGAGGTAATCCAAGGTTACAGTATGTGTTTTGTTTTACATGGCTTGAGTACTCTTAATTGTGTTTATAGTTTGAGACTGGTGAGACCACTTGTGTATTGACAATGTATTATAGCTTAGATTTTAGTTCTCTTATGCCTTGGTTTTGTAGTCTTGCATGCTTTAGGGAGTTTTTTACTAAATATTTTATATTCATCATATACTATTTTCGTGCATATGATTCTGGATATACCCCGATGGTTGATTAAATAGTTGGATAGATCATAGACACTATGTCTATTTAATTCCACATTTCTGTTATATTTAGTCTTCTATGATGTAGACATTGTTGTATCGGATAAAACCCATGCAACACTATTTCAATAGTTAAATTATTAAATCTTATATATAAGGATAAATTGGTAAATTTTGTTATGATAAAAAAAGTGTGCAATCCAGTTGATGATAGATTTTTCAAAAAGAAAAATTAACTTTAATATAGTAAATTGAATAAAATTATAAAAAAAATAAGTACAGGGCATTGCATGTTTTGAGACTAGTACACAAATACATTCATTCACTAAATAAAAAAAGTGCCAATAAAAGTAATAATGGAGGGGCATTCATGTATATGATCGAGAATTTTGGATTCTAATCCAATCTTAAAAAATTATAGAATTAAATAAAACACCGAAAAGATAGGACATAAAGCAAAGTCAAACATTTTTTAAATATGAAAGTCAATCTTTTCTGTGTAATTGGATAAAAATTTCGTTTTTTATTTTTCGCACTACTTTTCTCACCATAAATTTACTCTTTCTTAAATTTTTTTCTGAATCGGTAGTAAATAAAAAATACATAATAAAATTATTTGGTTTGATGAAGATTTTTTTTTTTTTAGTTTGTAATTTTTTATTTTCTTGCTTAAGAAATAAAAATCATACCAGTTCAAAAAATAAATAAAAAAATAAAAATCATACTGTTTGAGTACCGTAGTTGATTTTATTTTTAAAAAAAAAAAAAATTAAAACCAAAACATATTTGTTGAAAATTTCAAAACAATTTTTATATTTTTATTAAAGTATAATAAAATTAATTTTATAATACTATTCATCTAATATATTATAAATATTTTTTGAACTTCAATATATTATAATTATACATTCGAACTATATTAATTCTTAAAATCAAATAAAACAACAATATATAATGAAGAATAATATTTACATGGTACCATCGTGATTAATGAATAATAAATTCATTGAAATGAAATTATAAAATTGTAAAAATAACAATATATTAATATTTAAGTTGTCATCCAATATTGAAAAGCAATTTAATCGACAATTGAGCCCATTTAATTGGAAAAGCAATTATTTACAAAATTTTAATATAAAAAAATTATTTTCAACCCTAATAAAAATAAAGTTGAAATATAAATTAGCACTAATTTTTAGATTTAATTTAATTTAGTTTGTAACATTATTGGATATAAACATAATATTTATAGGATAAAACGAGAATGTTTCGCCACACATATATATATATATATAGAAAGTAGCGTTCTTCAAAAAGTATATAGAAAGTAGCGTGATGGTTATGTTTATTTTTTTATTCTTTCTTGTTTCAAAAAAATTAAAATCAATACTTTTGTTGTTCATAAAGATTTGTTTGATAAGAATAAGCTTATAAATATTATATTACGTTTGAATTTTTCAAAATACAATGTAGATTTAGAAAACTAAAAACATTTAAGAATCATTCATACTAGTTTCGATAATTATTTGGATTTTAATATTTAAAAGGGTTACCATTCGGTTGTGCTTCAAAGAATTTTATGTGAATCTTCATTGAATTCTAAAAGTGAAGAGAAGTATTTTGAAATTAATTTTTTCATAATTTGATTTGGCTTTTAAATTTTTTTTTTTTTTTGAAATAAAGTAAGAAGAAACTTATATTGGAATAGTAATAGTAGATTTGAATTTTAAAAACAAAAAATAAAATCATTAAACAAGATGTTAATTTTTGTAATGAAAATTTGGCTTAAATACTCATTCATTTCTCTAAGAAGGTTAAAAATAACAAATCAGTATTTGGGTGGGTATATAATTACATTTTGTTCTGTCAACAACAATGATAGTTTAGTTGTATAGATATACACCTAATAACTAAGAGATCATGTGTTCAAATCTTTCACTCCTTAATTGTTGTCATCTCAAAAAAAAAAATTATATTGTTCTAAATTATTTTTTTATTTTATTTTTCTGATGTAGATGTTTTGTTCTAAATTAAATATATACCAGATGTTTTCCAGTTTCATTCCGAATTCCTGCTCCTCCAGAGGCATAATTTACACCTTGAAGAATCTCCCTACTCTTTGGGTTTGAGTACTGAATATTTGCAAATGGTGGGATATAATTGGAGAAGCCCAAGTATTTAGCTGCAAAATGAAAAAATTAACAATAATTTTTTTCAATGATATCTAATATATTTGTTTAAGAGTTATACTATTGTAAGAGCTCAATTAATATTTTTTCCTTCTAATCTTTCTTCTTCTTGGTTCATAAACAAAAAGAAAGAAAAGGAATAAAAATAAAAAAGAAAATGATAGGAGAGAAACTAAGATGAAAAGTAATTTTTTTTTAGTTCTCATTAGATAATTATTTGGTTTTTCGTTTTTCGTCTTTAAAATGGGAACTTGTATTTACTTAAGTTCCCATATAGTTTTATGTTCTTTTATAAAAGTATAAAAATTCTAACCAAATTTCGTAAGCCAAATAAGTACCAAAATAAGTATTTGAGGGGGTGATTGGATTTTAGAGTTGAAAAGAAGAGGAGATAAAATGGAAGAGTCAGAGGAAGTTGAGTAATTTAGAAATATGAAGTAGTTGTTTGGAGATCGGGGGTGATTTGATTTTGGAGTTGAAAAGAGTAGATGAGAGAAAGTGGAAGAGGAAGAGGAAGTGGAGTGATTTAGAGATATGATGTACTCGTTTCGAGATTGAGGTTTTGGGGAGGAGATGTTGTAAAAAATATTTATTTTATATTATCTTTTTAATGTAATCCTTGCATATTTATATTACTTAATAAATTTAGTATATTTATTTTATATTATGTGGTTAAAAATTAGAGAAAATTCTGATATGATATTTTATAAACTTAAATAAAAGATATTTTATATAATATTATATCGTTGAAAATTAGACAAATGTTTGATGTAATATTTAAATATTAAATAAAAGATTTAATGTGATGTTGGGAGAGAACTTGAGAAGGAGTTGAGGAGAGGTGATATCCTAAAAACAAACTCCCCTCAAAACTCTTTTTTTACCCTTTCTTAAATGTTTTTTATATAATATTTTAACCTATTATTTTTTCTCTCTATTTTCATAAAAGTGTCTTTCTATAAATTGAAATGGATAGGCCTTTAGGTTTAACTTTTAGTTTGTTTAAAAAAAAAAACTTCTGATGACCGTGGAGTTGAAATGAATTAACACCAGACAAGATAACCAACTGCGCCACTGACCCTCGGTAACTTCTAATTAGTTTTTAGTATAATTATCTCTATCAAAACTCTACTATGACATAGTTGGGATTACATTCTGCTTTTATGGTAAAATAGTACCGGCAAAATTTAGATGGAATGGACGCTAGGCTGGAAATAAATGATGGCTTTTATATCTCTCTATATAAATCAAATGGAAGGAATTTAGATATAGAATTGTAGAAAGATTATTTTGAGTGATAAGAAATTTGAGTTTTAACAATCACTCATTTACACACGGTTGTTTATAGATGAATTATAGTTAATAATTCATTTTTAAAGAAGGGTTGACAACAGAGGCTTGTTTGGATTTGATTAGATTATTTTGAGGAGTTAGAAATAAATTAATATAAATGAATGATTAGGTATGAACCAATAAAATTGAATTATTAGAAATAAATTATTAGAAATATAATTAAAAATGAATTATTAGAAATGAGTTATTATTTTAATTATTTGCGAAAATTTGTTTAAATATGATTGTCGTACAGAAGTAACTTCATTTGTAGTAATAGTATGTTTAGAAATACATCAAACAAATCACGAAAACAAATGTGTTGACTTTTGAAGTTTTAATAAACCAAATTAATAGGAATATGAACGGTTAAAAAGGTATTTCTTATTAAAAATGATCCATAGATAAAATATTTATTAAAATTAAAAAATGTACCTGTTAAAATTATTGTTCACACATATATGGTTTTTGTAAGAATAAGAAATTAAAAGTCAAATTTTACACATCATCTACTTGAATGATGTTGTAAATTATGTCACGTATCTTCTCTTTTATCTTTTTTTTTCAGATTAATTTAGAACAAAATTTCCAATTTATTTTTTTTTGGAACAAATTATCAATGTCTGCAAAATTCCAAAAGGTGCATAATAAAAACATAACTCAAAATTATTCTAAGCAAACAAAAAACAAAAAAAAAACTTACTCAAACTTGAAGGGTAGCTACTTAACATAATTTCCTTTTTTTTAATGTTCTTTCAAACTGGTTTGTATAAAATGAAGAAAATATGCATAAACTAGCAAAAATTATTATCAGTACTAAGCTTAAAAAATGAAAATGAAATATGATGAAAGTAAAGAAAAGGAAAGAACAACAAACCAATGAAATCAGGGAGGTTTTGACCATTTGTAAATCTTCCTGTGGGTCCTTTTGGGAAGTCCAAGCCATAAGGTTCATAATTTACCTTTCCTAGAGTTAAAAGATTATTGTTGTTTCCATTATCTGACAAAGAGTCACCAAAGATGAAGAAACAAGGAACTTGAGGTTCTCCAACAACCCTATACTGACATTGACAAACTAAGACAACATAAATCATCAAGAAATACTTGAAATAGATCTTCATGTTGAAGTAAAAAGAAAATAACAGATATGAGAAAATAAAATGAGACAACATGTGGGTTTTATAGAACATAATTGGAACCAATTCTTATCTTATTGTGAACTAGTTAGGGTTTGGTAAGTACTTTTTTTGTTAATACGACAACATTTAGGGTGTGAGAAAATAAAATGAGACAACATGTGGGTTTTATAGAACATAATTGGAGCCAATTCTTATCTTATTTATTGTGACCTAGTTAGGGTTTGGTAAGTACTTTTTTTGTTAATACGACAACATTTAGGGTGGAAGATTTAAACCTATAACCTCTTAGTTATTTAGTGATACATCATATATAGAAATAAACTTCTTAGTCACTAGATTATACATCATATCACTAATATTTTTCTCTTGTAACCACCTAGTCTTATTTTATTTTTGGTTTAATTAGACTGTTTTTATAGTTTTATTTTTTGTTTCATTAGATTTTTTATTGTGTATAATTTTTTGTTTAAAAAAAACTGTCTTTAAGATATGACTTCTTATTTGCTTTTTGATTACGTATATATATAAATTAAAAAATAATTTTCTAATTTGAATCTTGGTTTACAAGGTTTACAAATTATTTGTATTGGATACTCCAACTCCAATATTTTCATATGAATGATTTGGATCAAATCGTTTGCAATGATTATAAAGTGGATCGTATCCATAATTTTTGCCAAATAAGACATCCATCTTATCTATATACTATAAACTCTTTTAGTTATTTATATGAATATAATTCTTCTATATACTGTGGACTCTTTTGGTTATTTATATGAATATAATTCTTTTGTATATCAACTACATACGGTTTAAGATGACATCATTTTTTTCTTTTTAATTGATAATATTTTTGCAATTACTATAATTACAAAGTATTAGGACTTAAATTCCAACATCATAAATCCTTTCAATGTGATTTATGAATTTTGTAATGTATTGACGACAACTCAATTGACTCATACCCAAGGACGACCGAAGTCATCCCAGACAAGATGGACATTTTGGCCTTACCCTTATGTGAAGGGATCTTTGTAAAAAATACTTACTAGCCAACCAATTTAGCATTGCAACATAAATGGCCAATTGAACACAAGGACTCAATGAACAATCTTGAGTTACTGCATAGGAATTAGAATACTAGCCTATGAAAGAACTAGATTAGAGATTTGGAGATAAGAACAAACAGTACTAATGGAACAAAAAGAAAGAAAGAGAAAGAAATGAAGAGGTTGGCAAGATAACCATTTTATTTTTCTTTGTGGTGAGCATTTCAAGTGCATCCTCGCCTATTTGTCTTGAGATTCAATAATCATGCAAGCATGTTTTTAATGCATATGTTACTGCCCTTGTTCGAATAGAATGTAACAACCTCGTGAGCTTCTTACCCCTTATAAAATTGAACATTATAGATTATTTAGATCTAAATTAACTTCGGAGAGCTCGGAGTATTGTCAGTCCATACCTATCTAATTTGATCATGTTGGGAATACAAACAAAGTGATAACAATCCTACATTAGTTAAACAATGGGTAGATCATGAGTTTATAATGGAAGACAAACATCTCCATTGGTATGAGGCTTTTTGATAAAATAAAAAAAAAGCCATGAGGGTCTAGGCCAAAGTGGAATATATCATACCAATGTGAAGATCCATGTTAGATTTATCGTCCCTTAACAATCTAGTCTCAAAGCCGTACTTTGATAGGGTTTATTTTTCTGCAATTGTTTTTCAACAACCAAATTGAAGATGCCTAAAGTAAACGAAAAAGTTGAAAAATTTATCGAAGGGAGGAGTTTCGATCTGTGGCAGATTAAGATGCAAGCTTTGCCAAGTGGAAGGATGCGAAATTCGACGAAGATGAGAAGTTGATCAGCCTAGAAAAAAAAAGGTTCATTCGACAATCATGTTGTGTCTTGCTAATGATGTCATCGCCGAGGTCGCAAATTAAGTGAAGGCTGCAGATTTGTGGTTGAAGGTCGAGAGTCTGCACATGACAAAAGCTTTAACCAAGAAGTTTCTTTTGAAGCAATGATTATTCATCCTCCCTATGTTTAAAGGTACACTTCATAAAAATGATCTAGATAAATTGAATACAATATCAATGGATCTACGTAATATTGAGTTTAAAATAGATGATAAAGATGGCGCTCTAATTTTTTTGGTTTCTTTGCTGCTGTTGTATGAAAATTTTGTAGATTTGTTTAGTTATGCAAGGATAGGCTTGCCTCTAAATGAAATAAAGAATCTTCTTCTTACTAGAGAAGACTGCCATAGGGTCGTTGGTACAATAGAAGGTGGAACGTCTCTATTGACTACAAGAAGCAAAGGTTATAGAATGCCTGGAAAGAAAAATCCAAAGGAATATTCTCCAAACACTAAAGGTTTAAAGACATATAATTCCAGGGCCAACGATATTTACGCTTACTACTAGAAAAAGAAGCATTGGAAGCTTTGATTGTCCTCGTAGTAACAGCTATCAACCTGATAAAACAGAAGGTTATGCAACTTTAACAGAGGTTGGTGGTAGCTCAGAAGAAGATCTGGCCCTAGCTAGAAATGATCACACATATTATTAAGGCATATGGGTCCTCGATTCAAGAGCGTCTTATCATGTGTGTCTGAAGAAAGAGTGATTTTCAACATATGAGCAGATTAATGGAGGTAATGTGTCAATGACAAACAATCTACTTTGCAAGGTAGTTGAAATTGGCTCAATTAGGATACAGATGCACGACGAATTTATTATAATTTGAATGATATGAGGCATGTTCTATCAATGACAAAGAGCTTGATATCTCTCAGCACGCTAGACAATTAATGTTTCAGTTTCAAAGGTGAAGGTGGAGTTATGTATATATAAAAATATTCAAATGTTCTTCTAAAAGGTAAAATACGTGGAACTCTATATTTTCTTGCAGGTTCAACGTTGACAAGTTTAGCTGCAATGACAACGTTTGTAGTTTAGAAAGAGGACATGAAAAAATTATGGCATATGAGACTTGGTCCCATGAGTGAAAAAGTGAATGTAGATCTTGTCATAAAGCAATCTTCTATGTGCACACAGAGTATGGGATCTCGGGTTTTGTGAAACGTGTATATTTTGGAAACAACGTCTGATCAAGTTTTCAAAATAACTTCATTGTACCAAGGGTACATTGATTATATCCACACTGACCGATGAAATCTTATTCAAGTTGAATTAGTTTGAGGTATGAGGCATTTTTAATTTTGTCAATTATTGATTACTATTCAAGAATGACTTGGATATTCATGATGAAGCACAAAGGTGAACTTTCAAGAATTTCAGACAGTGGAAAGATTTGGTGGAAAATCAAACAGGGAAAAGATCAAGACGAACAGATACCCACCTTAAGTTTTACAGTTATGAATTTAATGAATTCTACAAAGATGAGAGGATTGTTCGACATCATACTATAAGGGACACACCTTAACAGAATGGGGTAGCAGAGCGTATGAACCGAACTTTATTGGAGAGAGCAAGATGCATGCTCTCAAATGTTGGGTTAGCTAGAAGATTCTGGGTAGAAGCTGTAAATACATTGTGTTATCTGATCAACTGTTGTCCTCACACAAGTATTGACTTCAAAATAGCATACCATATATGGTCTGGTAAGCTTGCAGATTACTCTTTATTAAAAAAAGATCTTGTAATATTTATTACCATGTCAGTGAAGGCAAATTATAGCCAAGAGCCAAAAATTGGGTTTTTGTAGGTTATGGAAATGGAGTTAAGGGATACAAAATATAGTTTCCTTGTGAGAATAGAGTTATTCAAAGGAGAAATGTTACCCTTGATGAAAAATCTATATTTAACTTTGTTCTGCATTCCACAATTACAAGGAACAATAGTGGGGTTGATAAGAAGGTGGAGTTGCAATTTAGTTCAAACAAAGGTGAATTACAACACCAAGGTGGAGAAAAAGATCAGAAAACTTCTACATATGAGTCAAATATGCCTATTGATCAATCATATATGCCTATTAAATAGCCAGATATGTCTATTACTGCTATAGAAATTGATACGACTAATTAATCTTCTAGCATAGAAGTCAAACAACCAAGTATAGCCCTTGATAGAGCTACAACAACTGGTGTTCGACCTCAAAATAGATATGATTTTGAGGATATGGTTGTTTATGCATTGCAAGACGCTAAAGAGGTGTATACTTATGATCATCTACCTACAAAGAAGCTATTTCAAGTAGTGAGTCAAAGAAGTGACTTGCTGCAATGGGTAATGAAATGAAGTCTTTGGATAACAATTAGACCTGTGAGTTAGTCAAACGACTAAAGGAAAGGAAGATTGTGACTTACTAGTGGGTTTATAAGAAGAAGGAAGAAATCTCATCTATAGAGGGGATAAAGTATAAAGCTCGTGTAGTTGTAAGAGGGTTCACTTAGAGATAGGGTGTTGACTATAATGCGATTTTCTCACCAATAGGAGGGCACACATCTATTAGGGTGCTACTAGCTATGGTGGCACATTAGAATTTAGAACTTGAACAACTCGATGTAAAGACAGTTTTTCTTCATGGAGAGTTGGATGAAGAGATTTATATGACCCAACCAGAGGGGTCCTAGTGTATTGATTAAAAAGACTATGTATGCAATTTGAAAACGTCCTTGTATGGATTAAAGGAGACTCCTGAACAGTGGTATGAGAAGTTTGACAATTATTTAGTTATCTACATGAATTGGAAACATGGTTAGCATTGCATTCAAAGGAGAAACGAAAGGTCAAAATGCTCATCCGAACGTTTTAAAGGTTGTAGACTGCAGGATCTCCCAAATAATATTTGCGAAGGATAAATAGTTGTTGCAAAACAGATCAGATACAAAAGTCTCAATAAGGAAAGAATCGGATGTCGAGCTAATGCCAACTATCAGATTGTAGAACAGACAAACTGTAATAATCATGAGATTCATACCTTAACCAAAAAAGATGTGATTGAAAAAATCAGAGGAAATATGTCGCAAGAATCAAGGGATATGCAATAAAAGGAAATAAAAGTCCAAATTAAATTCTCGCCTTCTAAGTCAATTTCTTAGTCTCCAAGCATTTCAAGCCTATAAAAAGGAGAATAACCAAGAGTGAAAGTGTGCCTGTTTAAGGAGTTCTTTTCCCACACTTGGGATAAAGGTTTCGAAGCAAAGTTTGTGTTCCTATTGACACAGAGTCCTGTTCTCAAGCAGTCGCCACCACTTACCACTTTCTAGTTTATCTTTTCTTATTTCTTTTATGCTTTATTTATTTCAGCACAGTTGTTTCCCTTCAAACTGTTCTTGCATTTGAAATAATTCAATATTTTTGCATTGACTTTCGTTTTATTCTTAATTATTCTTTCCTTTACTTTCATGTCTAGCTAAGCATTTTAGGCAAAGGTTAAGGGTGTGAATTGTAGATATCATGTACTAGGGTAAAGGGAGTTGTTAATTGAAGCATGTTAAATTAGGATCTTAATTAAATGGAAAATGACGACTGATCATCCATATGTGTTAATAGGTTGTAAATCAGAAGAGGAATAACCTAAGGCTAGTTTACATGTTCAATAGGTTAGTATTTTAACGGCCTAGAAGTTTAGAAATAAACACGTTGTTAGGGATTGTGCCCTAAAGGCCTAGAAGTTTGGAATTAAAGAACAAGCATTTATTGTTAGACATTTAATGTTTTATTTCATTTATTAATAAAGGTTATTATTTTCATTAATTGCGCATTTAATATAAAAATTTCGTTAAGCTTTATCGCATTAATTGGATTAATAGAGATATTTCCATGGTTATTTGGATGTACACTTGGACAAATATGTGAGACATACAAGTGGATCTAGTTCTAAGTTAATAACCTCAAAAGGTCTATAGTAAATGGACTAAGGTTGGGGGAATAAGTCTTGGTGACACTGTTGGTACGGCTTGCTTTGCAAATGTTGCAAACAACCTGATCCTGGTTGTTCATGTGGAGACATGTGAGTGGGGGTGCCTATGTAATAAGAAGTTTCTATATAAGACGAGACCAGAAGTTTTATGATCGATCTATTAATCCCGTTATAGAATCGTATCAACTACTTCACTCAGGATGATCGTATGTCGATGTGATTTTAATCCTGAGTGGGTTGTGAACTCCTGCTTTATGAAAATGTCCTTTTGTGTGCATGGGTGAGACCAGCCAAACAGCGTTGGGTCAATAAGCCTCCCACTTTAGGGATTGTCGTAGTGAGTGGCTAGGAACACAACATCACAAGACGAAATTCACGTCTTCCCGAAATTTGAGGAAGATGTAGAGTTATTCTCTTAAGAACTGATTTTGGGATTTGAACAACGGGATCTCGCTTCTCATTGGGCAGAGAGAACATTGATTTATAGTTGGACTATAAACACTTTTTCATTAGAGGAATCAGTGGAGCTTAAGGAGAAAGATGTAATCATAGGGGTAGAACATATTTCTTGTCCCAGCTGTGAATTACGAACAATCTCGTGAAGGATCATATGATAGATGACCGATTATATCTGTCGACATTATAACGAATAGGGATCGGATCCCAGGTCGTTGTAGCTTTCAACCTATAGGTTCACCGGTCTCTGAGCTAGCTCATACTTGCCCGTATACTGTTTTATTAGAGAGTGAGTTTTAAGGGTTCAAATTCACAAATTAATTATGTGAGACTTAATTAATAGGAGCGTAAAGTTTAAATTATTAAACTTGCAAATTAATATATTGGATATATTAATTTAATATTTATTGAATAAATATTAATAAGGATAAATTGATTTAGTTGATAAATTAATTATAAAATAATTATTTAATTAAGAGATCATAGTAAATTAATATGTTGGACATATTAATTGGTTTAATAGTTATTGGATAATTTTTTAATGGAGAATATTCATTAATATGTTGAACATATTAGTTGGGTTAATAATTATTGGATAATTATTAAAGTAGAGAATTAATACATTGGATTTATTAATTAGATATTTATTTATTTATAATATATTAGATATATTATGGAATTGAAATTTATTGGATAAATATCAATTAAAATAAATAAAACAAAATATGGATTTTTCGAAAATTTAATGGGAAAAATGCATAATGTTTTGTCCCACATCAGAAAGCTTTTACTTGGAGCCTTCATCACTCCACTATAAATAGTGAAGTCTTAGAGGCTTTCATTGTCATTTCACTCACTTTCAGAGCAACCTTTCTCATAAGTTGAAAAACATCTGTAAAAGCTGAGATCTCTTTACTCCTCCATAGTCAGATTATCCTAACAAAGTATTTTAGCTCCCTTCTTTAAAGGCTTCCCATCAAGCACTTAGTGGTAGCAAAGAATTCATAGCTTGGAAGAGTGGAGGAGATAGTTCAAGTTTTTCCATGGGGAATAGTTGATCCTGCTCAACATAAAGACCCGCCGATTAGAGCAGAGGCGGTAATCAATATAAGTATTCTTTTCCAATAACATGTCAATCACCTAGGGTTTTTCATTTAGATTAATTAGATTAATCAAAGATAATTAATTGGATTAATTATTGTGATTTTTTTTTATTCACACGCTTTCGCCGAGTAAATGCATGTTCTTACCACAATATTCCCAACAATTGGTATTAGAGCTTATCTCAAGGTGATTGTTGTTATTGAAATCTTTTTATTGGTGGGCTTTAATTTTCATTGGATCATGTTAAATTATTATTGTTTTTTGCGGGAGGTTTTTTGTTTGGCATTAGGATTTTTATAAATTCTTAGATCTTGTGTAAACCCAAGCATATGGGTATAGGAAAAACGTTGTTCAATTTTGTTTTTCGATTTTATGCAATTTGGAATATTTTTGGAAAATATGGTGATAGGAAAAAAAAATTCTTTAAAATTGAAATAATTTTGAAAATTATTTATTATCTTTTAAAACTTGATATTTTTGGAAAATATCTTAGAATTTAATTATGGTTAATATTTTTGGAAAATATAGGTAACCATAAATAATTAAAAGATAATTAAATAAAAATTTTAAAATTAAATCAATAATCTTTGGAAGTTATTTGATAGATAATTTTGTGGAAATCTTTATCTTGGAGTTATTTAAATATTAAAATATTTTTGGAAAATATTTGAGAAATATTTAAAGGGATTTGATCTTGTCCATCAAAGTTTTCAGAAGATCAAGAAGTGAAGACAAATATTATTCTTGAATAATTTCTTAGCTTATGTCGCAATTTAAATTTTCTAGAAATATGTCAAACATCAAATTGGTCATTAACTATTTAAATTATATGTTACTTATTTGCATGTCTTGGTTGTTGCATAAAGTATGCCATATAGATTTAAAATCCCACCATAGGTTAAAAAGATTCATGAATCCTAAATATGTATTAAATATATTTGATATATTTTAGGAATTACATTTCATATTTAGGATTGTTCAACATTTAGATCTCAAAAATAAATAAAGGTTGTTTATTTATTGATTATATTGAATGTAGCGATTAAATATGTTTGAAAATTAGTTTTTCAAAAGGGCAAACTAGTAAAATATCTAAATCTAGCAAATTATTTAAGAAAATGTCAAATATTTTAAATGCATGTCTAAAATTAGTTTTTTTAATTACAAAATTAATTAATTTTATATCCAATAGTCCAAAGTACCCTCATCCTAGTTTGTTCCTATTTCTTATTTACAATTATTTTAAATACATTATGTTTTAACTAACATGAGAGATTTTTTCTTTAAACAAACAAGTAGATTAAAATAGTAAAGTTGTTGATTTGAAAATTTTAAAATATTTTTTTTAAAAACAAACAACTAGATTGCGTTTGATTTTTTTTTAAAGAAATATTAAATTTTGTATTCTTTTTTGCTTTTCAAATGGCTAAAATATCAGGTACATCTCCTATCCATGTCAGTAGATACGCCCCATTTCAAAAGGTTGTGAAAAAGACAAATCAATAAAAACATACCTATCGTTGTTGCCTTCATTAATGCCCTTCTCCAACTTTCAGTTTGGAAGCTGAACGGTCTTAAACGCATACGCAAATGGAAGCTCGAGCTTCAGGTCATTCTAGTTCCATCTTAGCAAAAAACATTCCCCTTACCACCAAGAACAACCCAGACGAGTCCCCGTCAAGCTTAGAATCTTCGCTCCTAGGTTGTTGGCTGTTTTAGATCTCCTTTGTCATCAAACTCACACTGGGTATTGTCTTTCTTCTCTAACGGATTAGGTATGCTAAAAAATAGGATGATATTTAAAGTTTGAGCTATCGAAATTGTTTCGGACTAGACTTCACCATCTTGTATCGGAAGCTTCATGCCACGACTATGTTACATAGGAGCTTCTTCCATTCATCTTTTTTTTAGTAGCATTGGACATCCTCGTAATATAGTGGATCCCCCTGTTAAGTCTAGGATGTACATCTGGGTACGTGTTTGAATGATGTCCGGCAGGATATAACACTCACTATACATACTACCAGCAAACCTGATGTACATCCATTGGACGTCCCCGTCATAATTCAGTATCTTTGACTCTTCTTTTGTGTGCCCCGTCCATATACAACAATATACTTATGACTTTTTCATTTTCTTCTAAGCTCAGAATTCCCTCAATAGACGATATCAGTAGGGATAGAGGGTTATTGCATGTGATATGAACCATGACGGTATTGTAGTTTTTGTAAATATCTCCCTCATCCCAATTCCCATTATAGGCTATCATAACCGATGTAAACTCCATTTGAAATTAAAACCGGTTGTCCCCTACCCACTAGAAAATGTGATAGAGAAGACGATAATATGGAAATTGGTGTGAGAATAAAAAAGAATACTGTGATTTTAGGAATAGCTGCAACCTTGGAAATTTGGTGATGCAAAAGTGAAAAAAATGATGAAAAGTGACAAAGAAACTGAAAAAAGAAAAAAGAATCGTTGAGAATCTTTGCAACCTTGGAAACTTTGGTGATGGAAACTTGACAAAATGGTGAAAAGTGACACCTAAAATGACAAAAGAAAAAGAAATCGGCGATGGGCATGATAAAGTAGTTGTGTATTTGTTTGAGACAAAACTCACTCCTAAAATAATGTAGTAAATTGGAAATGGTGGAGAGTGAAATTTGATATTTAATCCTAAAATGGTGGGGTGGTTTGTTGATTTTTATTATTAAAATGATTAAATGAAAATGACATAAATGGTATGAATGTTTTATCCCTCCTCCTCCAAATTTGAAAATAGACACTCATTCTAATTCTTTTCCATTTAGACATTTTCTCAAATAAATTGTGGAAAGTAGATAAATACTATGTTTTCCCTTTTCAAAATAGAACCCAAAAAATATTCATTTTAAATCTGTTAGAAAAATGAATATATTATCTTAAAATCGTTTTAAAAAGGGTAGAGCCTCAATATCAAAAAAAAAAAAAAAAAAAAAAGCTAGAGCCTAATAATCCATAAAAGTTGATAGAATTAATAGGATTAATTTCTACCATTCAAATCTTTATTTAATAAGATTAGTTAAAGAGCAATTTTATTCTGTAAGGATTGGTTGGAAGGGAATCCTGTCTAAGGAAGATTCTGCCGAAGGGTAGAGGTCTTTAAGATGGCGGTTTACGGAACACCTCTACTTGGGAACGCAACCTAGGGGTTGAAACGGCTAAGAATTATAGATCATTTTTAGCAGGCTCAAATACTGTGATTAGTTTTAGAATAAAAATTTGGCAATTCACATTAAAATCAATCTAACCAAGATAGGAAAAGAAATTCGGACTTGGATGAATAAGATTGTCCTAGTTCATTTGAGTGGGAGGGAACCCTATTAAAAAATAGATAGTGGGAGAAGGATCAATGTCAACTGTCCTGCGATCTCTATTAAGAACTTGCATCGTGAGATCCTAGTAGGGCTACGTGTCGGCAGTTTGAGTCGACCCCCCTCGGTGTGTGTTCACTAGGGTCAATATCAGGGTGAGTTTCTCGAAAAGGATAGGACTATGATCTAGATTGGAACAAGACTTATCATTCGACGACACTGATTGAGAGAGATTAACATGTTTGAATTGATAGGCTACACTATGAAGGGATTGGTTAAGGAGTTAGCCAAGTCTTAAATAAAAAAAAATGGTAGCTGGAACCATAGGGATAAGAGTTATCTTGGTATTGAGTTTCTGGTTGAGAAAAGTCTCACGCTAGGGAGGAGTACTTGACTTATCATTCAACGACACTCACTCTAAACTTTTGTAGTTGTAACATGGCATTAATATTAAACAATTGTAGGGTTTTCTGTTGATTTTAACTTGGAAAGTGTAAGGGACCGACCCGAATGGGGCACTAAATGGGCCCTTACCCCAATGCATGCATTCAAAGTAAAGGACATTTAAACAGACACGATTTCGGATTCCAATTAAAACAAAACATTCAAAATAACCCCTTTAAAAACTAGACAATTTCCCTGGAACCTGTCCTTGTTTCCAAGCACCTGTTCCAAGATAAATACATTTCCAAAGTATACTCCGATCAGAGATTTCTTAAAATCATTCAAAACATGTCTAAATACAATAATGCTTGGAATCCACAAAATATTGAGAGAAAACATCCTAGGGCTCAGTGCGTCTACATGCATTCGGGGAAAATAAAACATAAAGAGTCATAACACAAAATCGAGTTTGATGGTCGAGCCCCATGATCACGGCTCCTCCTTGACCATCCTGTCTCGCATAACTTGGTTACTCGTGGAAAAACCACGATAATAAGGGTGAGCAACGAATTGCTCGATAAGAATCCCCAACCGGGGTACAATACGATATACATGGTCATCTCGATGAGCGTATGCAAGCTATGAATATAAGCGAAGACATAGCTTAGCCCACACTTGGGCCTCGGATGCCAATTTAAGGTCTTAGTCCGGAATAATATCACCACCACGATCCAATACATAAGTCGCCTATACGAGAAACAAGTTTCGGCCTCAACACATCTCATCGTCGACGAAAGGTACATCGCTCAAGATCCCGATGAGCTCTCGGTCGTGTATTTGTAATGAGCGTAAGCATGTACCGCGTGCTCTGCGCTGCAGACTATGGGGGTGCGGGTCCAGAGGCAAGGCGCCCATGTCCGATCCACCACGCCTAACTAAATCTCTGGATCGGTGTCACCGACATAGGGTGTGAGACACCGGACACGTAAACTATGTTGCTTTGAACCACGCGCACTGGGGCCAAGGCGGTCGTGGTAGGCTTACACCAAGAAGTCGTCCTTGCCTTAACGGTGGCAATCGGGGGCTCTTGCCAAACATGCCGAGGACATGCATTGCGGGGGCGAGGCAATGCCAAGTCATCATCCCGACCGTTGGGGCATTTAACGACCGCCACCCTCACCCAAGATTGCAAGGCCTACCAGTAGGGTTAGCTAATCCCTCACGGGGTCCAGGGATGGAGCACTGTCTCGACGTCCCTGCCATGGATGCAAGGTACTTTATGATCATGCCCGGATGATGCTATCTACCTGCAACTCTAACCTGCCCTAGCAAACAGCAAACAATTCCATAAAATCCAATACGTGCTCAATAAGAATACAACGAGCCTAGCATGATACTATGAAGCAAGGAACAGATACGAGCATGCTAGAAAGGAACAACCTAGAATGGATTAACATGAGAATTAATCATGAACAACATGTTAATCGGGAATTCAGAATTGAGTACCTAGCTATACATGTCAATAAACACAAACAAGCAATCAATCAGCAATCACATATAATATCGCAGGGTCACACAACAACTCGGTAAGAAATCCTTACCTTGGTCGGGGACGAATTGACACGAAAACCTAAGCGGCGAACGAACCCGAACTAGCTATCGAGAACCTATCAATCACAACAAAAATCACACAATAGGCCTAAATATAATAAAATAAACAAGGCTCAGCTCGGGAGCAACTCACGAGGAGCGCGCGATTTAACGCACGAACGGGCCGGACACGACGAACGGCAAAGAATCGGGCTGGCTAGGCGTGCCGAGGCGCAGAAATGGCGCGCGGGCGCGCGCGGACGGCGCTGGAAGCGCGAGCTACGCGCGGACGTGATGCGCTGGCGTTAGCGCGCGGCTAGGCTGGGCGCTGGCGAGGACGCGCGCGCGCGAGGACGCGAGCGGCGCGGCGATGAGGCACGACTCGGCGAGCAGGGGCTCGAGCGACGCGTTGCGGAGCTGGGCGAGGACGCGCGCACGAGCACGGGTCGATGTGCGGCGTGGCTCGGCGGGCTTGGCTGCTCTGCGCGCAAACAGGGGCGAACAGGGCGAACAGAGCGTTGGAGAAGACGAGCTCGATTTCGAGCGATTGGAGAGGATTCAACGCGCCATTTGTTGATGGAGAACTCCCCTACACTAGCTGCACAAAACCCATACCTCAAATCACCTCGCCTCGGCCGGAATTGGCACAGCCCGAAATAGGGGAGAAGAATCAAACTTGAAGGAAAGGAAGAAGAAGAAGCTTACCGGGATGAAGAAGATCGGACCTCCGGCAGCTCGGGATGAGAACCGGCTTAGAATTGTAGTGGAAAACCTGGCGAATCGCTGGTCGGTCGAGGGAGAAGAAGAAGAAAAATCGCGAGGAAGAAGAAGAGAAATGGGGAAGAAATCGGGCGAGCTGGCTTTTAAACCAAAATCAGCATCAAATAGGCTCATATAGAAGATGGCGCGTTTAGAGGCACAAAATTACCAAAATGTCCTTCGGCCTCCCGGGAAGACCGGGATGAAATTTCCGGGCCGTTACAATATTCCCCCCTTATAAGACTTTCGTCCTCGAAAGTCACTTAAGATTGGAACAACTCGGGGTACTGCAATCTCATCTCATCCTCCCGCTCCCAAGTGGATTCCTCTGAACTCTGACTCCTCCACTGAACCTTTACCAACCGGATATCACGATTACGCAGTGTCTTTATCTCAAAAGCAAGAATCCCCACTAGCTTCTCCTCGAAGCTCAAATCCTCATTCAGCTGCAACGGCTCAAAATCAACAATGTGCGACGGATCCGGCACGCACTGTCTCAACATCGAAACATGAAAAACACTGTGCACTGCTGACAACGACGGAGGCAGGGCTAATCGATAAGCAACCTTGCTGATCCTCTCCAAAATCACAACGGACCAACAAAACGGGGACTCAGCTTTCCACGCTTGCCAAACCTCAAAACACCTCGCATCGGTGCGACCTTTAGGAATACATGTTGACCAACCTCAAACTCCAATCCGGACGCGAACATCGGCATAACTCTTCTCAATCGCTCGAAATTTGTCAACATACGAGCTCTAATCTTCTGCACGGCACCATTGGTCAACTACAGCAACTCGGGACCCAAAACCTGCCTATCACCAACCTCTTCCCAGAACACAGGAGATTGGCAACGCTTACCATATAAGGCCTCGAATGGAGCCATCTGAATCGTCGACTGGTAACTGTTGTTATATGCAAACTCCATCAGATACAGATACTGGTCCCAACTGCCCGGGAAATCCAACACACAAGCCCTCGAATCACGGTCAGACACAATCCTCACAGGCACACCGTGAGAGCGAACAATCTGTTCAAAAAACAACTGCGACCACTGTTCCACGGTATAAGTGTCTCTACCGGGAATGAAGTGTGCTCTCTTAGCCAATCGGTCGACTATCACCCAAATCTGAGAGAACTTCCTCGGAGACCTCGGCAAACCAGAAACAAAGTCCATGGAGATCTCTTCCCATTTCCACTGAGGCACACTCAGCGGCTGCAACAAACTGGCTGGTCTCTGCCTGGGTGCCTTCACTTGCTGACAAGTGAGACATCGACTGACAAACTCCGCAACATTTCTTTTCATACCCATCCACCAGAATGTCTGCTTAAGATCCTGATACATCTTGGTACCCCCGGGGTGCCAAGCAACGGAGAACTGTGGGCCTCTGAGAGCAACTCTCCTCGCAATCCTGCAACATCCGGAACACACAACCGGCCTCTGTACGTCAGCCCACTGTCTGGTGAATATACAAAGTCAAAATTTCCATCAGCACTAACTCTGTCAAACAATCTCTTAAGTGCGGGGTCAGTCAGCTGATTATCGATAATCCGCTGTCTAATCGATGGCTCGATTGTCAACTGTGCCACTCTAGCAGTAACCTCACCCAACAACACTGCAATCTCAGCCCGCTCGAACTCTCTCCGTAATCTGGGCTGGGAACTCAACAACACCGCGGAGTGCGACGTCTTTCTACTCAAAACATCAGCTACAACATTTGCTTTGCCCGGATGGTACAAAACCTCGCAGTCATAATCTTTTACCAACTCTAACCATCTCCTGCGCCTCATATTGGCTCCTTCTCGAGTAAGCAGATACTTGAGGCTCGGTGATCGGTAACCATCGATACCGCTCACCATACGGTAATGCCTCCAAATCTTGATCTGCAAACACCACTCCCGCCAACTCCATATCATGAGTCGGATAGTTACGCTCATATGGCTTGGTGACGGGAAGCATAAGCAATGACCTTCCCCGCCGCATCAACACACAACCCAACCCGAACTTGGAAGCATTTGTAAATCACGAAACCACTGTCCCTTCCCGGATCGCCAACATCGTCTTTGGAGTCAAATCGCGCTTGAGCACTCGCAAAGCTCTCATCACACCTACCGTCCCAAACAAACTCGACACCCGTCCTCGCGTCGCGACGAGTGAGGGGCGAGGCTATGGCGGAAAAGTCCTTAACAAACCGACGGTAGTAACCTGCCAAACCCAGAAAGAAAACAGCTCCTACGAGCAAACCACCGAAGAACAGAGAGCTCCACTTACACTCACTGTCTTGCTCCACTAAAGCCAGAAGGTCAAAATATTACGGGGTAGCAACAGGGGTCCACCACGAACTAAACCTCCAAATACCAACGGGGCAACTCTCAACTTTCCTGGAAACAGGAAGACAACCAACAGGGCACGAACCATTCGCCCCACGAGCAAACTGACTTCTAGCAATTTCAATCCACACCTTGGTCAACACCAAGCATCAACTTGTCACCATACCGGAACCAATCCGGACTCCACTCCAAACAAATACCAGCTTGCTAGGCTACCAAGACTGCCAGCAACTCACCCGAGGCTACAAACTACACAGCTCCAGCTTGCCAACTTGCAACTCACTACTTGGCCTGACTGAGCTCTAGAGAGGCTCTCCATAACCTAGGGTTCTTCGACAACCCTCGACACCCACTGCCAACTAACTGCCTACAGCCAACTGCCTGCACAATAACAACTCCTTTTTCCAGCAACACAACCATGCTGGCCAACTCCAACTCCTTGGGAACCAAGAGGACCCGAAACGCTACCGAATGCGTCATCCTCCTACTCAGACATCAACCACAACATAACTTCTACCCAAGGAAGGATCCGAACAACTCTCTCCGTCATGACGATCAACAAGAAGATCCGCCAACCAAGCTTAGGTCCACTTAACAAATCTTACCTAAGCAACATCCTGATACCACGAGCATGGTATCCTTACCCTCCTCACTAAAGCCTTACAACCTCCACCTGGAGTCCAATTTTTTTTTTTTTTCTCCAAGAACTGAGCACCAGATCCCCAAAGCAAATCCTACATGGATCTGAACTCTCGCCACAGAACGAACCACACAAAACACACTTGTGTGCACAACTCCCAACCTTCCTTTAGGGATCCAAGACTAACAAATGCCTTTCCCAAAAAGCAACACTAGCTCCTGGCCGAGAAACAACCAATCAACGGAACACCCAAAGTTCCATCTCCACACGATGCTCGAAGCTGTGGCAACCTTGCTCTACCAAAGCATAACCATGCCAAACCAAACTTACTTTATACCAAGCCTCTACCAAGGGTGCTTACCCATTAGGCATCCAACTCCTCTAACAAGGAATCCTACTCACCTCATAGGCATCCAACTCATGGTCCCTCAGCTCGAACCCAAACTTGCTTCTACGATGCTCAACTCTCCTGAGATTTAGGCACTCGAAGGTAGTTGACCGCACTACCAACCACAAGGATCTCTTGTCCTTAACACTAGCGTGAGATGCACGCGCACTAACACGTACCCACCGACAACCTGCTTGACTTACTCAACCTCTAGTAACACTGGGAAAAGGCTCCGGCTCCTCTCGAACATCCTTTCCCTTGAAGTCTTTCGATTACCACTGAACTAGCCCTTTTTGCACGACCTCCACAGGTGCAACTACCATAAACGGATCCAAGGTCAAAGGAGTACGCTAAACTCCGAACGACATAGAACCATCTGCTATGCCCATGCCAAACTCAGGCCTTAACCAGATTTAGTGCCAAAGCGGCACACCAACCAATGCACCTCAAGTGCCACTACTACCAAATCCACATCTTACTACCAACGGGGCCACAAGGTCACAACCTCAAGTGACACGAACTCTGGCTCGGCATCCAAGGGCTCAACTCCAACAACCATGCCTAAGGCACCTCATCAAGCTAAAGGCTCACATCCTACTCTTGCATCTCCACATGATGCTTAACAAACTCTGGCCGGCTCTCTCAACATGCAGCAGCTAGCCCTACTCCCGGGCTTACCAAAAGAAGAGTGTTCAATTCTACCAAACAACTGAGGAAACCACCAACGGATCCAGTCCGTAGAGAACACTGCTTGCTGCACCCTTAACTACAGTGGTTCCGCCACTCGTCGCAAACAACCACACTTCACAGAAGCACAAAGATGCCTCATCAACCTCCTCGAAGGCTACCAACTTTGCAACCACTCTCTGGGCAACCAAATAATCTAACAAGGCTCAAGATCAGCACTTGAGCTACCCAGGCTAGTCCACACGGGGACCTGCTCCACAATCATCCACTTCAGCACAACCACAGCTAACTTCTCTCTTGGAGTGGCATTCCAAGGCAAAGCACCTCCACCCTCTCACTAGGGGAAAACCATTAATTGGGCCACAGTTGGCCTATGGGAGTCCAATCTCTACCTCCCTCTGGAACGATGTCCCAGGGCATCCGAATCTATCTGGATACCACAACAAGCCACAACATACATCACACACTGCGGGAAGTTGGCATGATGGCGCTCTAAACCCAAACCAATAACGAGTCGAGAACGCTTTGCGTCTCCGCTCCACAACACTACACAAGGCATACACTCGATGACAGGTATTGTAAATTCTTAACCCTTTTTCTTACAACAAAAAGCAAACTTAGGCGTACCTGATGACTGTAGGAGTGCTAGTGATCATGGGAAAACGACCTACAACAAAAGGTCAAACTACAGAATTTATGACTCTGAGCTCTGATACCAACTGTCAAGGGACCGACCCGAATGGGGCACTAAATGGGCCCTTGCCCCAATGCATGCATTCAAAGTAAAGGACATTTAAACAGACACGATTTCGGATTCCAATTAAAACAAAACATTCAAAATAACCCCTTTAAAAACTAGACAATTTCCCTGGAACCTGTCCCTGTTTCCAAGCACCTGTTCCAAGATAAATACATTTCCAAAGTATACTCCGATCAGAGATTTCTTAAAATCATTCAAAACATGTCTAAATACAAAATGCTGGAATCCACAAAACATTTACAAAACATCCTAGGGCTCCGTGCCCGACTACATGCATTCAGGGGAAACAAAACATAAAGAGTCATAATACAAAAATCAGAGTTGGAAGATCGGGCCCCATGATCACAGCTCCTCCTTCAGCCATTCTGTCTCGCAACTTGGTTACCTATGGAAAAAACCACAGTAATAAGGGTGAGCAACGAATTGCTCAGTAAGAATCCCCAACCGGGGTACAATACGATATACATGGTCATCTCGATGAGCGTATGCAAGCTATGAATATAAACACAGAATAGAGCACATAGCTTAGCCCACACTTGGGCCTCGGATGCCAATTTAAGGTCTTAGTCCGGAATAATATCACCACACAGTCCAATACATAAGTCGCCCTATACGAGAAACAAGTCCGGCCTCGGCTGCATCTCATTGTCGACGAAAGGTACACTTGCTCAAGATCCCGATGAGCTCTCCGGTCGGCGCTGTAATGAGCGTAAGCATGTACCGCGTGCTACTGCAGACTATGGGGGGTGCCGGGTCTAGAGGCAAGCTGCCCATGTCCAGTCACCACGCCTAACTAAATATCTAGATCGGTGTCCCTGACATAGGGGTGTGAGACCTGGACACGTAAACTATGTTAGCCTGAACCACTGCACCTGGGGCCAAGGAACGGTCGTGGTAAGCTTACCCCAAGAAGTCGTCCTTGCCTTAACAGGTGGCAATCAGGGGCTACTGCCAAACATGCTGAGGACATGCCGGCTGCCGGGGACGAGGCAATGCCAAGTCATCATCCCGACCGTTGGGGCATTTAACAGTCTGCCACCCTCACCCAAGATTGCAGGGCCTACCGGTAGGGTTAGCTAATCCTTCACGGGGTCCAGGGATGGAGCACTGTCTCGACGTCCCTGCCATGGATGCAAGGTACTTTATGCATCATGCCCGGATGATGCTATCTACCTGCAACTCTAACCTGCCCTAGCAAACAACAAAAAATTCCATAAAATCCAATACGTGCTCAATAAGAATACAACGAGCCTATCATGATACTACGAAGCAAGGAACAGATACGAGCATGCTAGAAAGGAACAACCTAGCATGGATTAACATGAGAATTAATCATGAACAACATGCTAATCAGGAATTCAGAATTGAGTACCTAGCTATACATGTCAATAAACACAAACAAGCAATCAATCTGCAATCACATATAATATCGCAGGGTCCACACAACTCCGGTAAGAAATCCTTACCAGTGGGGACGAATTGACACGAAAACCTAAGCGGCGAACGAACCCGAACTAGCTATCTAGAACCTATCAATCACAACAAAAATCACACAATAGGCCTAAATATAATAAAATAAACAAGGCTCAGCTCGGGAGCAACTCACGAGGCGCGATTTAACGCAAGAACGGGCCGATTGCACGAACGGGCAAAGAACGGGCGAAATTTGTTTGGCGAGTGGGCGCAGAAATGAGCGCGTGGCGCGTGGGCGTATGAGCGAGCGGCGCTGGGGCGCGAGCTGCGCGTGGACGAACAGGCGTTGGCGTGCGGCGGCTCGGTGGCTGGCGGCGAGGCGCGCAGCGCGCATGGCGATGCGGCACGACTTGGCGGCGAGGGCTCGAGCGGCGCGTTGCGGAGCTGGCGAGGCGCGCGCGCACGAGCACGGTCGATGTCGCGGCATGGCTCGGCGGTGGTGCGCTGCGCGCGCAAACGAGGAGAAACAGGCGAACAGAGCGTTGGAGAAGACGAGCTCGATTCCGAGCGATTGGAGAGGATTCGACGCGCGATTTGTTGATGGCGAACTCCCTACACTAGTTGCACAAAACCCATACCTCAAATCACCTCGCCTCGGAATAGGAATTGGCACGGCCCAAGCAGGAGAAGAATCAAACTTGAAGGAAAGGAAGAAGAAGAAGCTTACGGGATGAAGAAGATCGGACCTCCGTGATTCGGGATGAGAACCGCTTAGAATTGGGGTGGAAAACCTGGCGAATCGCTGGTCGGTCGAGGGAGAAGAAGAAGAAATATCGCGAGGAAGAAGAAAAGAAATGGGGAAGAAATCAGGCGAGCTGGCTTTTAAACCAAAATCAGCATCAAACAGGCTCATATAGAAGATGGCGCGTTTAGAGGCACAAGAACGCTCAGTGGCTCGACTGGCAGCGACTCCTGCCTAGCATGCGACACGTCCTTGGCTCGAATCTCACTCGACGCGTTATTTAATTCCCTATTTATTTTCACCTTTTTCCAAGCCCAAATGTCTTCACCAAAATTCCCGATCCCATTCAAATCGACTCATAATTTTTCCGGCAATTAACAAATACAAAACCGGCCCTGTCGGCCTGACCAAAATTACCAAAATGCCCCTAGGCGTCCCGGGAAGACCGGGATGAAATTTCCGGGCCGTTACAGAAAGTTTTTAAATCAATTTTATGCCAAAACCTATGAATGACGTTTTTAAATGCCAATCAAACTGAAATTTTCTTTTTTCTTATTTCAGCACAACACCTAAATCACTTATCTCAATAATGTCCAATTAACCGATGAAGTTGTTTTGGCAACCGCTGTTGGAAGTTGTTTTGGCAACCGCTGTTGGAAGTGTCAAGTTATTTTTAAGCAATTCTTTTTTATTGTTAGATAATGTGTTGTTGGTTCCTCGAATTAAGAGGAATGTAGTTGCAGTTTCTTGCCTTGTAAAACAATTTCATTCAATAAATTTTAATGGAAATTTAGTTTCTATTTCAAAGAAAGGCTTGGAGCTTTGTTCGGCAATTAAAAAAAATAACTTGTATATGCTCAAACCTAGAATTTTTCAAACACTTCTAAATACTGAATTATTTAAAACAACAAACAGTAGAACAAATAAACGAAAAAGAATTTCTCCTGAATCAAATATATATCTTTAGCATCCAAGGTTAGGTCACATAAATTTCAATAGGATTGAAAGGTTAGTAAAGAGTGGTTACCTAACTGGGTTAGAGATGAACACTTTACGCGTATGTGAATCTAGCATAGAACATAAGATGACCAAAAGACCCTTTACAACAAAGGGAGCTAGAACCAACCAACCCTTAGAACTTATACATTCAAACCTATGCGGTCCGATGAATGTTAAAGGTCGAGGAGTGGTATGAGTACTTTGTATGCTTTAAGGATGGCCACTCTAGATATGGGCATATTTATCTAATGTAGCACAAATAGGAGACTCTTGAAAAATTTAAAAAGTTGAAGGCTGAGGTTGAGAACCTATTAGATAAAAAGATTAAGACATTGCGATCAGATCATGGTGGAGAGTATATGAACTTGGAATTTCAGAACTACTTGGTAGAACATGGAATAACGTCTCAACTCTCAAAGCCTAGAACACCTTAGCAAAATGGTGTTTTAGAGAGGAGAAATAGAACCCTTTTGGAAATGTTTCGATCAATGATGAGCTTTGCTCAACTGTCGATATCATTTTGAGGATACGGGTTGGAAACCACACTATACATTTTGAATATGGTACCCACAAAGAATGTCTTGGAGACATCGTATAAGTTGCGGAGGGGACGTAAAAGTAGTTTACGCCACTTCAGGATTTGGGGATGTTCGACCTATGTGTTGACTACAAATTCGAATAGATTAGAACCACGTTCAAAGTTATTCCTATTTGTAGGCTACCCCAAGGAAACGAAAGGGGGTTATTTTTTATAACCCATATAAGGTGTTAATATCGAAAAATGCAACATTCTTAAAAGAGGATTATGTTAGAGACCATAAACCATGATGGGTAGTAGTGTTGAAATATTTGTCTTCCAATGATGCTACAAATCTTACCACAAGTGTTGTTTCACGAGGGTCAACAAGGGTTGCTGACAGCTCACCAACATTGGATGCTGGAAACTCATCAACTAGGATAGTTGATGAATCCTTGGGATTTGACATGCAAATCACACCCAGTTAAGAAAGACGTCTAACTCGACATAGTGGGAGAATTAAAAATAATCTGGTTCCCTATATAGGTGTCTTGGAGACACACAACGTTATTTAGTATAATGTTAAAGATCCTCAGTCTCTTAGAAAGACAATGGAGGATATTGATTGGGAAGAATGGATAAAAGCTATGAACCTCGAAATGGAGTCGATGTACTTCAATCCAGTCTGGTTACTAGTAGATGCACCAAAGGATGTAAGGCCTATTGGGGTGCAAGTGGACGTACAAGAGAAAAAGGGGTGTAGATGGGAAGGTGCAAACCTTCAAAGCTAGATCTGTAGCAAAGGGTTTCACTAAAAAAGAAAGAGTGTATTATGAAGAAACCTTTTCCCCTGTTCCTATGTTAAAGTCTATAAGGATTCTCTTATCCATTGCCTCATATTATGACTATGAGATATGGAAGATGGATGTCAAGACTGCATTCTTAAATGGCAATCTTAAAGAGAATATCTATATGAACCAACCAGAGGGGTTTGAGTCCAAAGGGCAAGAGCAAAAAGTTTGCAGACTTGTTAAATCCATTAAAACAAGCGTCCAAGTCTTGGAACAAGAGATTTGATGATGTAATCAAATCATATGGTTTTGAGCAGAACATTGATGAGCCTTGTGTTTACAAAAAAATCAATGACAATAAAGTAGCATTCATATTATTATATGTAGATGACATCTTACTCATTGGAAATGATGTAAGACTATTGAATGATATAAAGTAGTGGCTAGCTAACCAATTCCAAATGAAGGATTTGGGTGACGTTTCATATGTCATTGGGATCCAAATAATAAGGGATCGGTGTAAGAGAGCGTTAGCCTTGTCTCAGACGTCATATATTGACAAGATGCTTGTCAGGTATGTGATGAGGGATTCCAAGAAAGGTCATTTACCTTTTAGGCATGGAATCTTATTGTCTAAGGATAATAGTCCTAAAACACCTCAAGAAGTTGAGGAAATGAGACAGATACCCTACGCTTCAGCAGTAGGGAGCTTGATGTATGTTATGTTGTGTACAAGACCTGACATTTTCTATGTGGTACGCATAGTCAGCAAATATCAGTCAAATCCAGGAATGGATCACTGAATTACGGTTAAGAATGTTCTCAAGTATCTTAGGAGAACGAGAAACTATATGCTTGTGTACGATCTTAAGGATTTGATCCTTACTGGGTACATAGACTTGGATTTTCAAACTGATAAGGACTCTAGGAAGTCCACATCAGGTTCAGTGTTCATCCTTAACAGCGCAGCTGTAGTTTAGAGAAGCATCAAACAAGGATACGTCACAAAATCCACTGTGGAAGCTGAGTACGTAGCTGCTTGTGAAGCAGCAAAAGAGGCAGTATGGTTGAAAAACTTCCTTGCAGATTTGGAAGTGGTTTCGGGTATAGATAAGCTGACCACTTTATAACGTGATCTAACTCTAGGGAACCTAGAAGCCATAAATGAGGGAAACATATAGAGAGGAAATACCACCTCATCAAAGAGTTAGTGCATAGAGGCGAAGTTGTTGTCACCAAGATTAACACGGTTAACAATATTGCTAATCCTTTTACAAAGGCTCTCCCGGCTAAAGTGTTTGAGGTTCACCTAAAGAGTCTGAGTCTACGAGAGGCGTCTCCTACGGTCTACAGCAACTGTGAGCTTTATGTTGGGCTTTACATGTAACAAGTTTCACTAGGACTTTAGTGCAAATGGAAGATTGTTAGGAATTGTGCCCTAAAGGCCTAGAAGTTTGTAATTAAAGAACAAGCATTTAATGTTAGACATTTAATGTTATATTTCATTTATTAATAAAGGTTATTATTTTCGTTAATTGTACATCTAATGTACAAGCTTCGTTCAGCTTTATTGCAAATTGGATTAATAGCGATATTTCTATGGTTATTTGGATGTAAACTTGGACAAGTATATGAGATATACATGTGGATCTATTTCCAAGTTAATAACCTAAAACGTCTACAATATATGGACTAAGGTTGGACACCTAAGTCTTAGTGACACTGTTGTACGACCTGTATTGCAAATGTTGCAAATAACTTGATCTTGTTTGTTCATGTGGAGACATGTGAGCAGGGGTGCCTATGCAACAATGAGTTTTTGCATAAGACAAGACCAAAAGTTTTATGATCAATCTAGTAATTCCATTATAGAATCGTATCAAATACTTCATTAAGGATGATCGTATGTCGATGTGATCTTAATTCTAAGTGGATCGTGAACTCCTGCTTTATGAAAGCTTCATTTGATGTGCATGGGTGGGGCCAACCAAACACTTATTGGTCAATAAGCCTCCCACGTTGGGGATTGTCGTAGTGAGTGGCTGGGAACACAACATCACAAGAAGGAATTCTCGCCTTCTCGAAATTTAAGAGAGATGTAGAGTTGTTCCCTTAAGAACTGATTCTGGGACTTGAACAACGGGATCCCGCCTCTCATTGGCCTGAGAGGACTTTGATTTATAGTTGGAATATAAACACTTTTTCATTAGAGGAATCAGTGACGCTTAAGGAGAAAGATGTAATCACAGGGTAGAACGAATTTCTTATCCCAACTGTAAATTACGAACAAGCTCGTGAAGGATCATATGACAGATGACCGATTATATGTGTGGACGTTAACTTGTCCTATAGTGCGAAAGAGTTCAACACAGACTTTTAGTGGAATAAGTCTTATGTTAACGAATAGGGATCGGATCTTTGGTCGTTGTAGCTTTCAACCTATAGGTCCACCCGTCCCCGAGCTAGCTCATACGTGCTATTATACTATTTTATTAGAGAGTGAGTTTGAAGAGTTCAAATTTACCTATTAATTATGTGAGACATAATTAATATGAGCATAAAATTTAAATTATTAAACTTGCAAATTAATATATTGGATATATTAATTTAATATTTATTGAATAAATATTAATAAGGATAAATTAATTTATTTGATAAAATAATGATTTAATAATTATTTAACTAAGAGATCACAGTAAATTAATATGTTGGACATATTAATTGGTTTAATTGTTATTGGATAATTATTAAATGGAGAATATTGATTAATATGTTGAACATATTAGTTGGGTCAATAATTATTGGATAATTATTAAAGTAGAGAATTAATATATTGGATATATTAATTAGATATTTATTTATTTATAATATATTGGATATATTATTGAATTTAAATTTATTGGATAAATATGAATTAAAATAAATAAAACAAAATATGGATTTTTCGAAAATTAAATGGGAAAAATCAAATGTGAAAATTGCATAATGTTTTGTTCTACATCGGAAAGCTCTTATTTGGAGCCTCCATCTCTTCACTATAAATAGGGAAGCCTTGGAGGCTTTCATTCTCATCCCACTCACTTTTAGAGTAACCTTTTTCATAAGTTGAAAAATCTCTCTGAAAGTTGAGATCTCTTTTCTCCTCTATAGTTAGACTATTCTGAAAAAGTTTTTTAGCTCCCTTCTCTAAAGGCTTCGCACCAAGCACTTAATGGTAGCAAAGAAGTCATAGCCTGGAAGAGTGGAGGAGATAGTTCAAGTTTTTCTACGGGGAATAGTTGATCCTACTCAACATAAGGATCCGTCAGATTAGAGCAGAGGCGGCAATCAATATAAGTATTCTTTTCTAATAACATGTCAATCACCTAGGGTATTGCATTTAGATTAATTAGATTAATCAAAGATAATTAATTGGATTCATTATTGTGAACTTTTTTTATTCACACGCTTTCGCCGTGTTAAATGGATGTTCCTACCTCAATATTCTTAACACTCGAAACTATTGCATACATAGCATCAGGTTTCAATTACACCGTGTTGCGACAGAAGTCAGACTTGATGTGAACGGAAGCAGAAACAGACGTTTGTTAGGCGAAGTATGACAATTACTACTTACCGCATTTTATCATAGAAATTACTATATGCATCCCATAACCTTAGCCCGAGCCTTAATTTGTGCATTTCGCATTTTATTTTACTTTCGCATTTACATAAAAAACAAACCAAAAATCCTAACACCATTAATTTTACTTTTCTTGCATGATTTTTAGATTAATTAATTAATTGTTGACATCAATCCCTGCGGAGAATGATAAAATATAAATACTTATCGCTTGTTGCATACTCGACTGCGTATACTTGCGTATTAATGCGATTCGAAGTGTAGAACTTAGTTTCACTCTTAGAATTAATCATTTTTTTTATTTATACCACGCCGAAATGTTGCATCAGTTCTCTTGCATTTTTTTTATGATTTCAGCATGCTAGCTTGTTTTAAGGATTTGTTTTATAACTGTTTTAATAAACTTTGGCCAGAGGCATTCCAATTGTATTGGTTTTATTTATGTTGTTATGGATTGTCATTTTTCTTATTAATGGTTGAGTTCCTTTAACTGTTTAACTGTTTAACTATCGATTTGAAAGGTTTAAAATTCATGCATGCTGATTAAGAACTTCCTTTAGGACTGTTTTAGAGTCGAGTTCTTACAATATATCAGCTTTTCCTCTTTCTGAGCATAAAACCAATAGGTCTTATTGCCTATTATTTTATTAGAATAAAACTTCCTTCTCTTTTTAGTTTTCAAACTTTCTCAAAGATTCAATTTTTTCCTTCAAATTTTCCTTACCATGATCGACAGATTGTTCTTCATTACAATTTGTTCTCATTGAACAATATAATGTATGCAATCACTTCTAGTCTAAGTTTTCCCAAAATATTCTTTCAAGACTTTCTAGGCCCTTATATCCTTCGAAGATTTCCATTATGTTTTTGGCATTCCTCTCGGGTTGCACTCATGTCTATAATTCCATAGTTCTTAAGATGCCTTGTTTAAGCATAAAACAATTCTCCTAAGCAGCAGAAGTTAAGCTTGCGTTTTCCATAAATAGGGAAATACTTAAGGAGTCCAAAGGCTTATTCGCACTTCTTTTGTTTTTTTATTTTTCCCACAATATGGTAATCTATATATATATATATATATATATATATATATATATATATTTGTTTTAATGTTGCTTTCGATGACTCTTTCTTTTCAGCATTCACTCCTCGGGCTGCTTTCACCCCCAAACTTAAAGCGTCATCGTCTAAATGAAGGTGAGGCTTAGTTCCCCCAAACTTAGGTATTAGTGTGATTGCAATACTCTATCTCAAGCTCTAAGACTTCCTTGCGATTTTTTGGTTATTTCTGTCTTTCATGTAAGGATTATTGTAATGCTAGGTTTGGATCAATGGGAACTTAAGAATTCCTCTAATTGAAAGTGTGTTTCTTACTAAAGTTAGTTCTGCAATAATAATGCTATCTTAAGCTTTTAAAAGGAAATTGCTAATTTTATTAGATAATCATAAGGGAAATAGAACAAAATTGCAACCTAAAATGCATGTTCCTATAAAATTAGAATTGCATTTGAAGATCAACAGTCTATCTCATATCCTTCTACTCGTGAGAAAAACTACTTTTCTTTGTTCAGGTTTGCATAAAACTGGCGAACCCAATCTTGCCTTGCATCTCAGGTAAGCATTTTTAAGCTGCTACAGCTTAACTCGCCTAACTTTTTTCGTGCTGCATATGGAATACATCCCGCAGGCCATCCTTGATCTTGCCTGGCTCACTTCCTTTCCAGTGATGCATAAAGGTTTTCTTCTAAAACCATTGCATGTCCATCGTCAACAATCTTGACTACCTGGCTCTTGCCGGCTGCTATGCTCCAGCGAAATGGTTGATTTTGCGTCACTCTTTTAGGGTTGATGTGGAATCCTGATACTTGGCTCTACAATTTCATTACTCATTATGCTAAAATTTTGAAGATATTCCTCCTCATTGTGGCATTCATCACTTTTGTTTTTCTCAATGTCAACTTTGGATTTCTCTTTTGCTTTCACAACTTCTTTCATGGTTTCAGCTTCCATGTCGACAAACTTTGCCCAAGCCTCCTGTAGTTGCTAATATCGCATCTTTTGTAAAATGTCCTCTTCTTTTACCTTAATCTCAGTGTTGAGGGATTCGACCTTTCCCCAAGCTTCCTTTTGTTGTTGAAAATGTCTCTTTTATTCTCTCTCTACTTCTTTTTCGTGCCTTAGAGATTTAGCCTCTTTTACTCGTTTTAACATTGCTAGCTAGAAATCTTCCTATGATAGTTCAGAATCATTGAAAAATTCCATCGCAGATACCGCATTAACTACGTCGGCCCTCAGATATGTCTCTTCTTTGCTGGTGTTATAGGCTTCACGATCCTCTGTGTTTACTTCTAGAGATTGTTTGTGCTCATGATTGGGCTGATGAGGTTATAGTATTATACCATTGTCCCTCATCAATTTCCTCCGTCGTAGCTATTCTTCTTCTTCTTCTATGGTTATGGCTTTATGAAACTGTTCATGATTGTACAATGGTCTTCTAGGTTCATGACTTCTAGCTTCCCATGTATGGCTCATGTTGCTACGATCTCCTTGTAGACTGGATTGATGCTGAAAGATATTGCTATGACTTCCCCCAAATTGTGACTATTGTTCCCAGTTAGGATGCGTTGAATAGAAATTGGTTGTGTCGCTGAATAGAATGTGTGTATTGTGGGGTTACAATATTGCTCCATTATTGCTTTGTAAAGTGATTGAATGCCATCTTTGATGCTCTTGCTTGTGGTGGTAATGTGATTGAAACTTCTTTCCCTATTGGTTGTACTTCTTTGAATCTAGGTTATCCTGAAATACAAGTATTCAACCTTTTTAGCAATAAAAACTACTCCTACATAATAATATTAATTCTAAATAATCAATCCCCAGAAACAACGCCAAAAGCTTGACATGAGCGTTCTGTGTGCTAGTATATTCGTATAATAATTAATTTGGAGCAAACCTAATGTTAAGTGTGATTTGGAATCGCTTAAGCGCAAATATATGCGGTCGGAATGCAGCAAGTAATAAATATACTATTTTATCGATCCCACAAAGATTGATGTCTAGAACTAATATTGATAAGGTGAGAGTTGTGCATAAAAGTAAATGAATGGGTTGAGATAGTTGTTGTTTTTTATGCTGATAATAAAATGAAGCTAATGATAACAGAAATAAATATAAATGCAATGAGTAGTGGAAAAATAGACAATTGTAGAAAATGTTAAGAGTGAGGAACTAGTTATTGAATTTCTCATTTCCCTCTACCAAAAAGTACTTCCGAACTTAATAATTTATGGTAGAACCAACTTCCACTGCAAACTCCGTACTTAACTTGGGCAATGCAAGCAATAGTGAGGTTATTCCTAACTCCCTAAATGATGCAAAGACTTACCGTCAACCTATTGTAGCATATTGTGTCATCATGCAGTTCCTTCTTCCGAACTCACCACAAGTTATATATGTGGATATCTAATCAACGCATATGTATATAATAGTAAATGCAGCAGTGTAAAACTCTCTAACCTACGTCCCTAACATGCTTCTACTCTGGACTATTCATTCAAGACTGCTATAACGCAACATAGCAATAAACACATGTAAGAAGTTTAAATCAGACGATTTTATTATGACTATTGAATGTTTAAAGCTACAACTACTCCTAAAAATAATAAAAATGGAATTGGCTCGGTTGTAAAGTGTGCAATCCCCTAGTCATCGACTCCTACGAACACGACCAGTTGCTTCTCGCATCGATTGGCTTTTAGCCATACGACCAGTTCACCTAACCTCGGCTTCCTGATTTACTTGGTCAACAAGCCTAATGAGCTGGAAAATCCTCATTAATTTAGAATCTCTTCGATTTCCATTGGAATTTATTAGATTGACACCAATTTAATTGCTTGATTGATTCTCTGTTATTTCCTTGTTGGTGTGATTCTTCGAACGCAGCAGTCTTGTGAACGCGTGGGTTTTATGTGTGTGTCGTCGTTCGCATTGCTTCGTCCTTCCAGCATAAGTGTTCAACAATTCCTGCATTAAATAATACTTTTAGCGCAAAATCGTACAAAATTTGCATGTAAACTGCGAACTGTGCTTATGATGCTGTTTTATGAATGCATGCCGATTTTCATGGTTTATATTCGCAATTTCTTACTAATGTATCTGTTATTTTCCTTAATTCTAAGAATAATGCAAACTATTGCATTATAAAATATGCTCTATTTGAGATTTATCATTTTAAAAGCAACTGGGCCACATCATGAGCCCTTTGGTCTTTTAAATAGAATCCTTTTTATTTTTTTGCTATGTGTACAACTATTTTCATTATTGTGCTATTCATGGAATATTTTAGCCATTTTGTAATATACATGCAAAAGTCCCTTAAATATCTCTATAAAGAGTAATTGTGATAGATATTCATGTTTTGAAAACTATTTATATATCTATCCAAAATTAAAAATATTTGCAAGAATATTCTTTGAATTATAATTTATAAAAAATAATTTCCAATAATACTAAAATTGCCCTTCTTCAACCTCTAATCCTATAAATTTATTTTCCTCTTTTTTTATCGCTCAACGCCATCGCTGGAGATGGTATCGAAATCCATCGACGATTTCTTTGGAATTCGATCGTTGCTGAATTGCCTCTGACTATTCCTCTCCTTCGAGGTCGTAATAGATTCTTCTTCGGCGTTAGATATTCATATCCATCTTCCAGTCAATCATCTCTCATAAGAAGTCACCATCATTCAAGTTGAATGGAGAGTTTATCCTATGTTGTCGACCTTCAATGGTGGTCGAAGTTACAGAGAAGTCGGTAATGGAGATGATGACGACGACACAAGGGCCGGAGACGATGACCAGAGCCGATAATCAACAACCCACAAGTCAGGGATTGATAAAATCTTTTCCTTGATTGTCTCCATGATTTTTGACCAAATGACGGCTACTGGAAACACAAAACCCTAATTTAAAATATGTGTTTCGTGATATATATGATGGAAAATATGTATTTAAAAAAAATAATACCGTATTATAATTAATATGGTATTATAATATAAATTCTCAAAACATCAATATTAAAACTGTATTATAATACTTATCGTGTAAATAGGCTGTTTTAATAATGAAATGTTTGTGAATATGTGTGTAATACTGTATTATTTTCTATATACATTACTAATAATATTTATCTTTAGGAAATATACCACATTTTGAGTACCAAACAATACATCAATTTGTATTATAGTATAAAATCAAATGCATGTATCTTTTTTTAATCGTAAATATCCTCTATGTTACGTTCTTAATACCAAATATATAATTATTACCGTGTATTAATCATAAATACCATAATAGAATAATTATCTTTCATGATATTGTATTATAATACCCTTTTATATAGACCACTTAAAATTCATCTACTTTAATATTATTGTATTATAATACCTTACTAATGTATGGGTCCATGAATTTTTAATAGCTACTCATATTTGGGGTCGTAAATGGAGTAGCATATTACCTACGTAATACTGCATATGCAATAATGTATTATGATAATACTAAGATAATACACAATGTGATGATATTTTTGTAAATAAAATCATCTTCTTAAATTAGATTGATAGGTCACTTTTCTTGCTATAAAAATTTCCCAATCCCATCATTGCTCTAGTAGTAGGCGAAATCCTACGATGAAGATGTACCCTACGACGACGAATGTTTTCTTCCCAACAGCTACAATGGCGGATGTGGCCCACAACAATGGAGGATATGAGTTTTGAGAAAGAAGGCTGGAACGTCAGAGGATATGGATTTTGACAATTGACGGTGGAGATAACCGATACTAGAGAATCTCGCCGACATCCATGAAGTTCAAAGACCTCAATGGTGTTTTTTGGTGAACTGTGAAGCGAGCTTTCCTGTGGAGAACACGGCAAGTTCGATTGCAGCCACATTGAAAGGGGAGTTTCGTCGGCATCCATGGAATGCTACTCATAAATATGACTTATTTTATATTTAATGAAGGGGTATTCAAGTCTTTTGTTAAATAATGATTTTCCTATTTTTTAAATACATGAATTAGTTTTCTACTTTTTTTTAACTTGGCTACCTTTGTAATTAAATTCCTAAATTTACATAAACATGCAAAGCTCTCGTATATAAATGAGAAAATAAAAATGAAAGGAAAAAAATAAAAAAAATCCCAACTTTCACCTGAGTTCGGGACAAGTAATAGTATATTTATTGACGCGAAGCACAAATTCACTCATTATCAAAAGAAAAAAAAAACATTGACTTTTGTTGTCTTCTTCGCTCAAATTCATAATTTAAAATTATTATCTTTTACTTTTAATTAAAACCTGTGTGAAGAGATACAATCTTTGATAGTGGATCTTATATTTCTCACTAATTTCTAAAATACCATTAAAACTTACTTAAAACAATACTATTGATTGTATTATATATTTTTTAGGGCTTTTTTCATAAATAGACCCTATTTGAAAAGTATTTGCAAATATATATATCTACAAAAATATTAGCAAAAGTAGATTTTGTTTTAATACATTATAAAATCCGAAAATATTGAATTACAATCATACCCTCATATTGGTTGTTTTTTAATTTTGGAACAAAAATTTCAAAAAAGGAAAGCTATTTCACATTCCAAAACCACAAATCGCAAATTTATGGGCATTAATTGTAGAAAAATATATCATTCGAAATCACATTTATTAGAGACGTTTCATCTTCCTTTTTTAATACCTTATAAATTTAAAAAATAACGATCAAATTATTGGTTTTTTATTTGGGGAGTAAAATTTTAAAAAAAGAAATTCATCTCACATTCCAAACCATAAATCACCAATTTATGGTGCATTAATTGTAGGACAAGAGTGGCGACAATACATTGTTAGATGTACTGTGTTGTGATTTACATACAGTATAGTTCGTAATGTACATGTTATTTGATTCTAGTAAGTTTATTTATAAATAAACCGTATGAGCGACTGAACGTTCAATTTCGTTGATTGAAACAAGAACACGTTTGATAACCACACAATATTGAAACAACTTAGTATATACAGTACAACCATAATATATCATGTATCATACCATATTTTTAAAACTTTGTGTTTTTTTAAAGTGTTTAATTTGCTGATATGGATATTTGTAGTGTGATTTAATATGTTTGCGACAACGAACAAGTAATTTTGAATGTACAATACCGTATAGTAAAACATTGAGAAATAACATATGTAATATTTGTGAATTGATAGAGATTAAATCATTGTTGGAACAACTTCACACAAAATTACTATTCAAAGTGAGATCAATAGTAAATAAAAAGGTCTCATGGGTTACAAAATTGAAATTGAAAGCATTAGACATAAAAAAATATTGTAATGTAAAATCATCATTGAGTGAATGCGTTCCTCAATATTTATGCGACGCTCTTCAGCTACTTCATGATTATGGTAGCTCTCATTTTCATCCTACAGACCATTATGTGCAATACAGATTGGAATACTTGTTGAACCTATAAGGAAAAGTTGTATAGTATTACAAAAATGTCCAAATAATATTGCTCTATATTATAAGTCGTATAATATACATGTATAAACAATACCGTATTGTGGAATGAAAATTTAATGAATAGTAATATGAGTACGAAAAATGTATTATACATGAATCAAAAAGAATAATAAACCATAAATGTATTGTGTAACTTATACAATATGTATAATGAAACATATAGAATTTTGTATAGTTTATACAGTAATATAACGTACGGTACATGGAAAACTACAGTAGACAATACTCAAGTATACATGACTTGAACATTTTAGTATGTAGATAATACTGTTCTATATATGATTTAGATACATTTCTAAACATAAATATTGACATTGTAAATAACACTATGTGCAATTTCAAATGGAATGATTAATGAACCTATAAGGAAAAGATGTACAATATAACCAACCTAAAAATATAGTATGAACATACGATATATAGTCAATTATACAATTTCTTTGACTATATAGAAATCGAGGACGTGTGAATATACGGTATATACTCAATTATACAGTTTTGTAAATGTATATACAGTCAATTATACCACAATATGAATTGGAAAGTACAAAGATACTACTGTTCTACATATGATTTTACTACATTTTCTAAACATGATTTTTGACATTCTAAAGATTGGAATATAAATGAATTAAATGTACAAAATTGACATAAATAGAAATAAAACATATCATACTAAACAATCTAAGACATATCGAATCACGACTATACTGAAAATGAACAGTAACATGCTAATGGTGATGGATAAGTAACAAAAACGTGATACAAATACTGTGAAAAACAGAGATTATTGAGAGAATATGACTTAACTCGTATGATTATACCATCCGATCGGAGCTTTGTGGTCGAAGAAATTTACATTTTACGTGGTGACCAGAATGTGAAAAGAGAGAATGAATAGAGCTGAAGAAACGAAAATGGAGGAATGAAGAATAGAGGAAGAAGAGTGAAACAGAAAAGGAAAAGGAAGAAAGATGGAAGATAAATGAGAAAAAGAATTAAAATCTTTTGCATTAAAAGAGTTGACAATTAAATATGGTATGTTTTAAAAGAATGGAAAATATGTTTAAATGGGTGTTTTAATTCAAAAATTTAGTATTAAGTGTGATAAAGGGCAAAATGATATTAATGAAAAATTAATAATTACGAATTTTAATAAAAAAATTAACTTTGCAAAAAAAAAACTTGGGCACCTATATTTGCAAATACTTTTCGGATATGGTCTAGTTACTATAATTTCCCTATTTTTTATTCATATTGTTACTTAGTTGTTATAATTGTTACTTAGTTGTTATAATTAACATATAATTAGTTTTGGTTTGTTAAAATTGTACAATTAGTTTTCCTCCAGCTGTAATATATTGTGTATAAATTCACCACTAAGGTAATGAAAAATGATCATCATTTTATCCTCTACTTTTAACTCTAATATGGTATCATAAGTCTTTTCCCCTTCCGCTTAAACTCTTCTTTCTTTTTCCTTCTTTTATTATTATTATTATTGTTATTATTATTTTTTTCATTTCTCCTTTCCATGGCTGCTGATCTTTCCGCTAGTTCATCCTCAACCTCTATCCATGGCGATCCTGCTTCTCTCGAGGCTTCTCAAAACCCTTACACCTTTCACCATAGCGACACTCCGAATCTCGTCCTCGTTTCTGATCTTCTCAACGAAGATAACTATGTCACTTGGTCTCGCTCGTTTCTGCTCGCACTATCAATTCGCAATAAGAAAGGATTCGTCGTCGACGGTACCATTCCTAAACCTTCTGAACCTCTTCTTACTTCTTGGATCCAAAACAATAATGTTGTAATTGTGTGGATCTTGAATTCCGTCTCCAAATCCATATCATCAAGTATTCTTTTTACTGATTCTGCAAGAGATATTTGGGTGGATCTTCAGAATCGTTTTCAACGAAAAACAGGGCCCCGAATATTCCAATTGAAGCGAAATCTGACTACTCTACATCAAGATCAACAGACAGTCACGAAATATTTCTCCATGTTGAAGAGTATGTGGGATGAATTTAGCACTTATCGTCCGGGTTGTTCTTCTGGTCTCTGTACTTGTGGAGGTCGCCAAGCCATTGAAGATTTCTTTCAACAGGATTATCTGCTGACCTTCTTGATGGAGCTTAATGATTCTTTTGGCCATTCACGAGCTCAGATCTTGCTCATGGAACCTGCTCCTTCTGTGAGTAAGGCCTTTTCCTTGATTATCCAAGAGGAACAACAACGTGCAATGCCTATTTTACCTTCTTCTCCTTCTCTAACTCTGGCCGTTGTGTCCAGCCATCCCAGCAGCCATTCTAATGGCCCTCGTCCTTGGAAAGATCGGCCAGTTTGTACTCATTGTGGACGTCTCGGTCACACTGTTGATCGTTGTTACAAACTCCATGGTTTTCCACCTGGATATTCGTCCAAGAATGGACCAAGAAACTCTCCTACTCCTCATCCGGTTTCGTCTGTTGCTACCAACTCTTTGCCTAGTGTAGCCCATGATACTTCGGACCAATCGTCTCTGGCTGGTGATATTGCTCCATGCCATTCTCTCTTGGCGCATCTTCAAGCTCGTCTGAATGCAAGCACCACCCCGGTTGAAGCTCAAAATCCTCAGAATTATATTACTCATGTTGTCGGTATGTCTTTACATTTTCTAAACAATATTCATAGCTTGACATCATACTCATCAACATGTTGGATCTTGGATTCAGGAGCATCGGCTCATATATGTTGTTCTAAGGCATCTTTCTCATCTCTATTTCCATATAGAACTACGGTTGGGTTGCCTGACAATTCCAAGTTTGATTTCAAATATGTTGGTTCTATTCCAGTTTTTGGTAGCATTATACTTCACAATGTGCTGTTCATACCAGAATTTCAGTATAACCTTATTTCCATTAGTATGTTAACAACATCATCTCCATTTCAAGTAATCTTTGTTGACAACTGTTGTCACATCCAGGAAATGTCCACTACGAGGATGATTGGCAAGGGTAGAATGCACAATGGGCTTTATCTCCTTGACCAAGTACCTCAAATAACCATCCCCAAATCTCCTGTTATTGCTGCCATTAAAACTGTGTCGATGGATTTATGGCATTTACAGTTAGGTCATCCATCTTTATCTCGTTTAAATTCTTTAAAGAGTGTCTTGCATTTTGATAGTCCACATATTAAAAATTCTTCTCCTTGTTATGTATGCCCTATGGCCAAACAAAAACGATTGTCCTTTGAATCAAATAATAAAATGTCTTCATCTCCCTTTGATTTGATCCATGCTGATGTATGGGGCCCCTTTGCAACTCTTTCTCATTCTATACATAAATTCTTCCTTACTTTAGTTGATGATTGCACATGTTTTGTTTTGGTGTATTTACTTCGAGCAAAATCTGATGTAGTAACTATTATTCCACAATTTTTCAAACTTATACACACTCAATTTGGCAAAACCATTAAAATGTTTCATTCTGACAATGCTCCAGAGTTACTTTTTGAAAACAATTTCAAGGACCATGGAGTCATTCATCAATTTTCGTGTGTTTCACGTCCTGAGCAGAATTCTGTTGTAGAACG